>OX579662.1:9253691-9802854 GCA_951230895.1 Carpatolechia fugitivella | reverse complement strand
AATGTCCTCTCCGGTGTTTGAATTTCGTATGACGTCGTGTGAAGTCTGTCTGTACGGTGTCACAAATCATGATTGTTGGTGATGTTTAGTAGGTTTCAGAAGTGACTTTGAATTTGTTTTGTTGAATGTAGAGTGATATTCTTTTTTTAACATTAACGAAATGTAACAGACCAAAAAAAAGAAATACGTTTTTAAGACGTGCTTAAAATAAATACATAAAAATAAAAACTTAAGAAATGATTGTTGTAAATACAGATATTAAATATTTGGTCTGTATTTGTTGTGAGAGTTGCATAGGTGTAGCTCGATATATTGTAGGAGTAAAGTGGCAGGTACGGGGTGTGTTCACGCCCACATTGACAGTATTGTGAATGTTCGAGAAGGCATGAAATCATACAACATAATAGATTTACAGTCAACAACAGAGAGCAGCCACTACACAGAGACCTAAGATACAGACAGAGTTAACAAAACAGGATAAATCAATACACATTGACCACGACGTACCAGGACCTTTACAGACCGGTGTTGCGGTCAAATTTAAGTACAGGGATAGAGAGATAGATAGCAAAACAATAGTCGTGGTACAGAAGAGAAGTACAAGAAGAGTAGAGGAAAGTAAAGAGATGGAGTGCGGTTAAGGGAAAACAGCCTCTTCGGCGGATACTGAAGTGGAGAGATTGGGTTCAATCCGAAGCAAGCCCAAGCACAAGGGAACACTATTGGTCAACATCAAAGCGAACATTGGGACAAATAATACGCTAGGGGAAACATCCAACTATCTGAGAAGTATTCGTGACTAATTTGGGGCTTGGGTAGTTTCTATGTCGTCAATGATGGGCTTCATGCTTTGTAACAAAAAACAGCGAATCAGGGCTGGTTTCTTCAAGAGCCGACGGTTAATTTACTTCATTCATTATTTACTTAATTAAACAATTTTAGTACATTTGCAAAAAAACCAAAAAAATTGTTAAATTAACCATCAACACTGATTGTTTTTGCCCAGGTAGGTAATTTTAATTACACAAAATGTACAGTTACTACAAACAACACAAAGGGCTATGGAGGTCTCTAACATTGTCGGGCACACTTAGGCACGGAACATGCAACACCCATATATGTATGGTTATATGTAGTAACATAATACAACAACTGGTAATAATAAAATGGATAAATATCGCAACAGGGTACAAAATAAAAAATATGATAAGGATTATAATTGGACAGCTAAAATATATACACATATAATAAAAGTTAAAGAACAAAAATGTAGCGACATCGATACACAACAGCCAGGGGTAGCAGAGGCTGTGCCCTAGGGGGTAACGGTGGGGGACGGGCGTCGGAGACCAAACCGAGCTTGGGGATCCAGGACCTTCCGCTATACCCCCCACTCCCTCGCATCGAGAACACCTCTCTCACAGATGATCACAAGTAATCACATAAACAACAGAAACCAACATAAACAAACTTTGGGGAACATAAACGTCAACAACTGAAACGCGTCTACGAACGATTCCGCACACTATAGTCTAAAGGCTTAGTTTAGTAAGACATGGGGACTGGTCCAATTTTCTCGAACGCTTGGAAAATCAATACATTTTAATAACAGAGCATATTAATAGTTAAGGGCAGTGAATCAAACAAGTTATTTGCGATCGTTTGTAAAAAGGGGACGGAGGCATTCCAATTATTTAGTCGCAGACAAATATTTATATTAGTTCACCGTAAAATAATGTATCATACCAAGAGAAAAGGCAAGATATAGAGTAACAGAGTACCAAACTTAAATGGTTAATATGATACGGTTTTTGGGAGGTATTCTCGACATTTTCATTATGCCACTCCCTTATAAATATAGGTATAATTTATATAATTATCAGAAACGACTGTAATGTAAGAATCACATACATAATCATTAGTACATAATACAATTAAAAATATTAACCAAAAGTTCAGTGTACGTATTTTTGCCGTTGCCTTACATTACAGCATTTCTTAAGATCAGAGATATCTTTAAATCTAACATTAAAGTTATGAAGAAGTGAACTGAACTCACCTCCTCACATAGTTGCATCATGCGCCGGGTAGACTCCAATGACTGTAAAACACAAATCAATTATTTATTAATCTCCGTCAATTTAGTCTCCGTCATAATAAATTGTGTGTGCCTGTGTGAAAATATTGATCTTTATCTTTTCTTCGATTCCGTACCATACAGTTCACACGATTTCGTATTTACTCCGTCAAAGCAGTTCTCTTGAAGTGGGACGGCCTATTCTCACTTTGCAGAATTATTTCGATATACGATTGTAAAACATCACTGCATGTGGTAGTTATGTTAGTAAAGGCCAATTTGCTCGACTTTAAAAAATACCTTTAATTAAAAAAATACATAATTTATGTAAAATTACTGGAAGAAATATGCTGGAAAGTTTCTGGAGAGGCGATCAAGTACCGGAAGACGCGGTATGGGTGCCTATAATGTGGACCAATGATCTAGTTCTGGACCTCGAAAAGCCGCTGGATGCAAGACCGGTCAATAAGATCCTTGGCCCCCCTTTGTCTAGGAGTAACAATATTGATAATTGACACATGTTGGGCCCACGGCTGCTACTTACGTCATCGGTAACCTGCCCGGAGCGCAATTGCAGCTGTTCCAGCTCGCTGCGCGGCGCTGGGCCGCCATTCTCCGCGGGGGGTACTGCGGCTGGCATCCTGGAACCAACACATATGACACATCAGTATAACTGCCTTCTATAATCTTATCTGCTTTTCTTCAGGCATGTGTCGAGCCACGCAAAGTGTAGAGTTCCGTAGTTGCCCAATACTACTTAGGTACCTGCTTAAGACAGTTAATTCATCATTCATTCATCAAAATATTTTTCTATGATATTTGTAGTACCAAATTTCTTATTTGTACAAGTATATTTTATAAGTTGGTCTATTATTCGAAAACCTGTAAAGCCTACTATGTTTATACTTTTCCTTTTAAATTCATCATACACTACTACCGTGATTTATTTCTCATTTTCAAATACAACGGTTTCGCTGGTAGGGAAACTTGACTTAACGTATATTTGAGATAAATAAGCAACGATTTTTTTCTGAAACGTACACTGCAAATATGCTCAATATTGTTTATCTTTCGGTTTTTCCTATTTTAAAATTCTTGCTATCTTTATGAAATTTTGTTTATTTATTGAAATTAAATGAATAAGTTTATTAACTTTTGGATGTTACATCTCTTAGATTCGTCATTACATTTGTTTGTGTGAGTTCACTACACGATGTGCGGACTCTGTGGAGAAGAACTCACCAAAGAAACTCCACATGCGTCGCATCTTTTGCGTTTCATTTTTCGTCAAATAATAATTATAGTCATTTACAAAATTCATGCATTAAAAATAATAATAAACAAGTATAGAACATTACCGCTCTTTGTCTGATAAAACAACATACATAATGAGAACTTGAGGCGACCTTGTGTAGTTGCGCGTGACCTTGCGCACTCAGCTAATTGTAGGTAACGTCTAACGTCTTATCTACGGCCGCAATGTGAAAGATCTATGTTTTGAACCTAGCTAAACATATTCTACTGCAGTTATTTTATACCAATTAGACTCTAGTCTGTCTGTTGTTAAAAAAGGTTTTTATAACATTTTAGTCCACCATGAAGACTCAATACGGATGAATTGACCGAGTGAGCGAAGCATCTCCGTTTCAGCTTGGCCAAATTGCTTTTGTATGTCCATCTGTCTGTTTGTTCCACTCTACAGGTCGCGTTTCTCAACCGATTCTCGTGAAATTTTGTGAGCAAGTTCGATAAATTAATCGAATTTTGTTGTCGAGTCAGTTTTTTTTTTTTTAAATGACGGAGTTGCCAGATTCCAAGGTCTACCGCTGAGGCTGTTTTCCTCTACAGGTCACATTTCTAAACCAATAATAAAATATATATATTTGAGATAAATAAATTTCAAGGGGTCGGGGATGTTTATGGAGAAAAAATAAATAAAGACTCGCGAGGTCTACAGCTCACAGAGACACTAGTTTACTTTGAACATCATTTTGCTTGTATATGCGTCAAATGTTTATAAACCACGGTATATACCAGAAGGCACGTAGATTTACTCGTTAGAAATCTAAATCACGACCTAACGTTTAAATGGCGTTTATCATAATTTTATTTATTCAACAATACCGAAAGACGTCGAAAAATGATTTTGTTAAATCTTACTTCGAATACTTTTTTTTTATCCTTATCTTTACCTCTTCATTTTTCGTAGAAGACATATGAGCCTTTTTGGCATACACATGTTTTTATTAAAAATGTTTGTTTGGATGCGCTATTATGTATACGTATTCGCTATAACTATGAGTGGGCATAAACGGCTTCACTTAGCGAACTATTAATCTGCGCAATGTCAATGTCTCTAGGCGATAGCGACTTAGCTGTAACGAATTTCAAATTAAGATTAGATACGGTTTGTTAATTTAATTTACAAATTAATTTAACTGAATGAGCGCATCTCGTGAAAAGATTTGGAGTGTATAGGATCGGGTGGGGCTTTGAATTACGCCAAACTTTTTATCTCAGTGAAGACGCAAATTTTCCTTACAGCTCTGAAGAATTTCCTATATCGGGCATGTCATGGAAAGTTACGTACGGACAAAAAACCAACAGCCTTCTTTCTAGACATTTAAATCACAAAACTTTTCTAGGGCTCAACAGCAGATCATCATTGTAAACATCTTAACAAATACGATACACAGTATAAATTCCATTTTCTTTTGTTTGTAATCAAAGGCTTACACTGAAAGCTTATTTTATTACATATAATTACTAGGGTCAGTGAAATAGGCTAAGTATCGGCCCTGTAGCCCAGGTGGTAGTGTACCTGCCTCCGACGCATAGGGTCGCGCGTTCGAATCCCGCCCAGGGCAAACATTCGAGTGATGAGCACTTGTGTTTGCCTTGTGCCTGGTTGTTGTTTATCTATATATGTATTTATTTATATATTTGTGTAATGTATATCAGCTGACACGCATAGTACAGGCTCTGCCTAGTTTGGGGTCGGAAGGCCGTGTATAATATATCCCTTATATTTATTTATTTATATTTATGTATTTATCTTTGATTACAGACCATTAGCGGTCATTAAGTTCCGCCCGCGCCGCCATCTTAGAACAGTAATGTCACCGCTGACCCTAGATTAGCTTTAACAGCTCCATTAACGAGAGCTTGATCACGACTCCGCGTCATCACGCCTATCCAAAACGCATAAAGTCTAAGCCTGCCGCTAAATATGGCGTCATAAACTCCACTGGGTAAACTGCCATGTTAATGCTTCTAAAATTACTCGTAGAAGTGTCGAAGTACTCGTTTCAAGTTTCATACCCCACGTGAAGGATATTATGAAGCCTATACTGTTTGGAGACCAGGTATTAATCTAATGTGTAAGTAACTTTGACTGTCTAGACAATATGCTTAAATCTTATTAAATTGCAGTAAATATATTTTTATGGTGCTCTTTAGTTTTACGAGTGTCAAGCCTGCATTATATATAATCGTCCATAAATGACATCACTGATGAAATATTGCGCTCACTAAATAATCAACCGCTTAAAAAGAGTATAATCGATTCGGTGATGCAAACAAAACCAAATAATCGGGTTCAATAAAAAAACTGTGACAAATATGTTATTTAATTAGGTTTAAAATATACAAAACAAAAGCATATAACTTAAGTTCGCCGATTATTTGTACTTACACATAACAACTGTTTTTGAATTATGTATGTATTTACTTTACAGTAATTGATTTAAAAGGTGAAAAATTACTACATAACGTTGCGTTCATTAACGAATAAATAAATCAATTACCTTGCAGTAAAATGATCTATAATACTGTGGTTTAATCTTTGAAGTACAGGGTAAAGAAACAATGAATATATTTTATTTTGTGCAGGTGTCAGGTGTGAGCACGATTACGAGAGAGTAAAAGAGGCAAGAATATGGCTTATATCACCGCTTATAAAGGGTCTAGCCTGCCCGAAGTTAAGGTACAGATCCGCTCTGAAGTTGCTTCGCGCATTGCGCGTTGTCGCTTTTACCTATATTTTGCCACTGCGACGCGAATCGTGCCGTGTTTAGAGCGGACTAGAAGTTTGGCGAGATCTGTAATCGAGTTTGGACAAAACGGCTCCAACAAAGACTATCAGACCTACTTTTTAGGGTTCCGTAGTAAGCAAGGAACCCTTATAGTTTCACCATGTCCGTCTGTCTGTCCGCGGCTTAGCTCAGAGACTCTTAGTACAAGAAGGCTTGAATTTGGGATGCCGACAAAGCTGTAAACTAAAATCTTAAAAAATAAGTTTTTAGTGTTCCCACGTGAAGTAGGGGTTATTTTTTTTTGACTACCCTATTGTGTGAGGTCTCGTTGGATAGGTATTTAAAAAATATTACGGGTTTGCAAAAAACATTTTTTTGATTCTAGCGAATGTTTGAGAAAAATTTCGTTTTAAAGTGCTCATTTTTGTTCAAGTGCCCCGTAAGAGATTCTTAAACAGGCACCTAAGTAGTATTGGACGACTACGGAACCCTACACATTGCGTGGCCCGACACGTACTTGGCCGCTTTTTAAAAAATTAAAGTTTATCGCGTGAACGTGGATCGAAGGTCAAAGTAACACTTTTTTATGACGCCCTTGTGTCCCACAGCTGGCCAGAGGCCTCCCTTCACTTTGCATCGCGAAGTAACACAATAATGTATTTACTTATATTTCTTATAAAGATAAAGTATTGAAATCAGATTAGCATTCTTAAGCATTAATGAACTTGTTGTAGATAAAGACATAGTAATGAACAATTATGTTACTTTTGAAAATATGTTTCCTATTTTCTTTTTATAAAAGGTTATGCGGCATGAGTACAGTATACGACAGACCTGTCCATTAGCCAGTGATATTTTGTTTACGTACTTATTTATAATATCGTATAACAAGATGGATAAACTTTCAAAGGTAAGCACGCTTCACTATGAGTATATCCGGGGTAAGTTTCCAAAAAGGGTTATTGTAAGATTTCCCTCAAATTGAGAGCTTTACCACTAAACCCTACTCTGAATAGGTAATACGCGGAGGGTAGTTTGTAATGTGGTGCCCACAGTACTTGGGAATAAAAGAAGGTTTCCCGCGCCGCTTTACCAACTTTGTGGTTGAGCCCAGCTTTTAGAATAAATATTACTCGAGCGGTATTACTAGCACGGGATATATAGCTACATATAAGTACTGTGTAAGTAAGACGTTCAAAGAAAAGAAAGTTCTACGTTGGTGTGCATAGGGAGAAGTTTTCATAAAGCCTGGAGCGGCGGATGCTGAATGTGCAGTTTGCATTGTGAACATCTGCACGCTGTCAGGGGTATGCACTATTTTGTTTAAAAAATATATATATAAGTTTAAGTAAAATGTCTTTCTGTAGTTTGCAAAGAAGGAATGTTACAACTTTCTGATGTTATCGCCTATATTATTTTATTTATTGACAAATTAAATAAGTAACTTCTTTAAGACGATAATATACGCCATGACAAGTGTTGAACCAAATTAAACGTTTTGTCTCCAGATACAAATATATTCACGACATGCCTTTTTAAAATTAACCTATAAATTCCATTTTCCCTTTTAAAATTACGTAAAGTACAAAGATTCTCATTCTAAAAATTGTATCTGTTATATCCGGATAGTTAACAGAAGGTTTGCCATCCCTGGTTTAAGAACTAATCCAGCAACAAAGGTTGTGTTCACGGCGTACGCTGTGAATTATTAAAACAACTCTCCTCTACGCTAGACAAAGCTAAAACAACAGTAAATAAAATTAATATTTAAATAGCCCTGCTTAATTCACTGTTCGGCTTAAACACATAAGACATAAGATCACGTTCCTATTTCGGCTTGTAAATATTAGTTTAATTGCGCATCCACTTCGCTGTAACATGTTAGCTACAAACTCAGTTGGCACTATGACCTTTATGCCGTCCACTGGCGTTGCTGTATTCAGTAGATAAATATAGAAACACGTGCAAAAATATACCATGACACAACAAAGGCTTACTACAATACCTAGAATCTAGAACTCGCCGCGCCATGTTTTAAATCGAAACCAAACGGGAGCTGCGTAGTAGAGTGCTACGACAGCTACGCCGTAGCCAAATTCGTATTTCGTGCTACGCCTCGTCCGTAGCGGAGATCAGCGTAGTCACAGCACAGGGGTCAACGGTTGTCAGATAGTGGGTTAAGTAGAGATGCGGTCAGCCTACAAGATGATTATCTTCAACTGTAAGTTTATCATAACTAGAAAAATAAGCAAGCTACGAGTTTTTACAGAACAACTTTGTAACTTTGGCAACAGTCTGGTAATGACCAGCGTTTGAATTTACTTTCGTCTTGGCAGAATTTTTTTGATACTTTAAACTCGGGTTATCAACGTCTAAAATGGTTTCAGGCGAAAAATTGCGAACATATTTCACGATTTATGTCCTGCTCCAGCCAGCTTGGAGAGTCATTTATAATTTTATTTTTATCCGCGGATTAGCATTCTGGTAACAACGAACTGCGGGTCATAAACGGGGGTGTGGAGGGGTGACCTTGGGTTCGGGACAAAGAACAACACCCCCCCACCCAGACTCCACACGCGCCGCCGCCGGCTGTTTGTGGGCCTCTAGTTCAATTTAAACTTCCACGTCTTACCACTCATGAATAGTAATTTTATAGTACAGAGTGAGATGAACGGATAGGAGTTTAGCCGGATACTAGATACCGGATATTCGGCCAACCTTGTAGCCGGATATTCGGCCGCCAGATATCCGGCGAAACATTGCCGTTTAGTGCAAATCAAGCACACTTGCGAAGGCGGCGCACGAACAACGATCGAGTGGACTTGGTCCAATTCGGGTCTTTTCGTTGATAAGTGAAGATAACAATTTATTGTTACTTTCATTCACTTATTGTATTGGTTGCAATGCAGACACGTGCGTGATCGTTTGAGGTTATAATTTTAATTGTGCTCTTATTATCTGATGTATTTTTTATAATTCTTATAAGATTTTACGACAAGAAATGTTTTCAATGAAGAAAAAATAGCGGAATTTTTTGCTCTTAGTGCAGTATGAGCTAGGTAATTCATGTTCTAAATTGTAGAATTATATTGTGATGTGACTGATTGTATTTCTTAAAATATAGATTTTTTTAAATCTGGTATCGGGCCGGATAGGCGCTAGTTATCTGGTATTCGGCCGGATACCGGATATCCGTTTCATCTCTAGTACAGAGGTAGCTGAGATTATGTAAAAAAATTACAGATGATAATATGCCGGATTATGAATGTAAATATTAAAAACCGAAAAAAAAATATGTAAATTTTTGCTTAAATACGCTCAGAATAATAAAATGTTTCCTGTAATCCATACTGTGTCGAGATATAAAAAAGGTTTTCATCAATGTAGGAAAAATCAAATAAAAAGGCAGAAAAGGCGAAATTGTATAGCAAATATAAAGAACGAAACAATAACATCACAAATAGGCAAAAAAGATTGGTAACACAAAAATGGAAATAAATGTGCCTGAAAAGATAAAAATGGTAACGACGGCCATTTTAAAGACAAGGAGGAACGGGCGCGCCTGAATATCGTTACATTTTGTAAAAGGCATTAGATTTAGGACGACGACGATTTGGTTCGAAATACAAGGATTCGCAATTACCTTAGTTAATTAATTAGATGTAGGGGTGGATGATATACCTATACAATGTTGAGGGTATTGTCTATTCTCCCAAGTTGCCGGCTGGCATGTCTCCTGCTCGAACGAGTCTGACCTACTGTTAAGCCTGAACACGATGTGAAAAAAAAAAACAAGTAAAAAATAAGTTAGTTTATTTTAAAACTTTCTATGGAAAAAAAAGGCAGGTCACCTCGTCAAGACATAACTATGTCAGTTTCGGAAATATAAATCGGAAAAATTTAGTGCAGACCAACCGGTAGGAATAATATGGATGGAGACGCAGCACCAACATAGGTGACAAAAGACAAACATTTGTTTTGATTTTAATTTCACTCACACACGCTTGTCTATACAAATTACAACAAAAAAAAGGAAAAATGTTTGCTAGCCTTAGTACGGCAGTTAGTTGTGTTTTGTATTTACCCGTATGACCTAACCAACCCTAAAACCTAAAATATCGAGCCAGGCACCCGTAAAAAGGATCACTTTACACATTTATTATTCAGAATGGATTTTCATTGAAACACGTGTTAAGAATTCGTGCGGAGAGTCAAGAAAGGCTGAATGTAAAATTCGAAACCCGAAACTTTTGGAAGCCGCAAATTTTCGTAATCATCATCATTATATTTCCAAAACGAAAACTATCATAGAAAAATATATCTCGTTGCGTTATTTAATTATAAAAATAATATAAGTAGTATGTTTCCGGCATTATTTAACATAATATTAGCGTGATAGCATACTAACTCATTTTGGAAAGTATATAGGATTATGTCTCTTACCACCTCTTGTCTCTATAATGAAGGAGTATACCATAATATTCTTGATTAAATAATACTTCTTGTATACTTATAACTTAATCATAAAGAACATGTCTATGTTCGTAACGTCACTTTATTGGATGGTCAGTCAGCATGCAAACTATCATCAAGAATTTATTAAAAGTAATTGTGGATGGGACATGTCCCATGCAACTGCGACGGATACATAAACAGACAGTAGTATTTCTAAGAGTTTGGTTTTATTGACATAAACGTTACAAATAGCATAATTATTAACATTAGCCAATGTGAAATTTCAGAATCTTGTAATAATAGGGACGATGGCTACTTTTTTTTCTTTGTCTATCAGGTAGATTATTAAAAACTATTGGACACATATTTTTTATTTTTCCACGTTATTAAAAAATTACAGAGATAAATATTAAGTTGAAAAAGCGTATGACGTCACGCTTGAGTCGATTTTATACCAAGTTGTGACGTGGTTAGCTCCAACTTTAATGCTGTTTAACTAAGTTTTTTTCGTTAATTTGATAAAACAAAAAATACGTATCTAATATTTTGGTATTACCCGACTGACGGACAAAATATAATTTCTTTTCCCAGGCATCAGGTTTTCTTTACATATAGCGTACAAATCTTTTTATGTCCAACCTATAACTTTTGTTTTGAATATTTTATCGTCGTAAGATCAAACAAAACTACCACTAAAACATAAAACGCAATAAAAGTAAAAGGAACAAACAATTTTTGGAAGTGTTAGTGGAATAATTTGTGTTCTAATAATACATCATTTGTATCGAAGGTGAAGGCACATTTCATGTTTGCGTGTCGGAGTCACAGGTGGGCTCCGCAGCCCACGACCGCTTCACATCAGGAAATCGATAAAGTTTGATGATATGACAAAGATATTTAGCAAATATATACGAGTGTATTTGATACCGAAGAATTGATTTTCTTATCTGGACGGAATCCAAATACCTAAACTAAAATATAAATACGATGATTGCGATTGTCGGCATTTGATGGAACTACGATCGAATCCGGTCGAGCATAGTGTGCTGTGTGCACTGTTTTAATATACTGTGGAATTTGTACAAGTAACATAAAATATAAATAAAAACCTACCGATTATAACATATAAATAGTTAAGGAACATAAATAAAAAGCGGATTGGTAAAAACTTGTTAAAATGGAATTTATTCTCTATCTGAAGAATTGATTGGAGTAAATGGAGCGAAGATCTCTATCGGTCTTGCTGTAGAAGGAAAGTAATCAATCACTAGATTGGTGTCGAAGCTATCTCTACTTTGAAGAAGAATCGATGTTAGACATAAAACGAATGCTTACAACAACGATTTGGTAACAAATAAACTGACTTATTGGAAAGTGAAATTATGGAGAATAGCATGTAAAATTATACAAGTTCTGTAGAACACGCGATGTCGCGTCCGCTCACGACCTTTGAATTGTAATTTCGCTCTACCTTGCAGAACAGTTTGTCGTCCAGCGAACAGTCGTGCGCCTATTTTCTGGCTCTGGCTTTATATAAATATATAAAAGATAAAACAGCTCCTGTAAACTAAATTACTTGACCTAAAATTCTCAGTGACTTCATTTCAAAACGAGTAATTCATTTACTCATTACACGGAGAGCGCAATATCGTTTGTTGTTGAGATAAGAGGAGGTCTTTGCCAAGCAGTAGAGAAATTACATTATTTATTTTGCTTAGCATTAAACATTTACTTTGACGCTTTTAGGACAATAAAGCGTCCATTGTCGCTTTTTACATAATAATAATATTTTTACTTGCCATAAGGAAGACAATTACAAACGAGAAACTAGGCTAATTTTATCATGCAGAGAACTCAGAAATAAAATCCCTGGCTCCCAAAATAGGTAAAAGCCTGTGTCTTGGGAGGCAGAACTTCCATCGTGGAATTGACGACTAAAGTATAGTTGTTATTAATTAGATACTTAGGTAGGTACCTATAGATAAAATAAAATAATTGTGTAAGGGTGTGTGCGTGTGGAGTAATGAAATAGGTGAGTGCGTGTATGGTGTTGTGTATGTAGGATTGTTAGGTGTGTGACCATGGTGTAAAAGTGAGTGTATGTAGACACTTTTAGTAGATATGATTTCATTACAAAAATTATCTATGAAGGAAATTAAAACAAATTCTCTGTCTTATTGTAGTTTTGTCTAAGAAGCCATTGTGATATTTTGTTTTTAATTTCATATCTGGAAAGCGATGCCAAATTAATAATTTTATTTAGTTTCGTATAGATGTTCTACATATTATTATCTGCTTTGAAGCCAGATACACTAAAGATACTTTATATTCAGGATACCTATCATAACTACTCTGGTGTCAATAACACTATGAAAATGCCTTTAACAAGGTACTCTATGAAAATATTTGGTAATGTTACAAAAATATGGTTTCGAAGAGATCCACCAAACAGAAATTCTAATTACATGATCTATTCTTAGTAAAAGGAAAAGAGGCTTGGACGAACTCGGAGTAATTTGTTACGTAATATGATGCTGTATCTATTCAATGATTATTAGGTGGAGTAGATTCCGCAAAATCGTTTCTTTCAGCGCTTCTCAAGTTTCAGTGTGGAACATGTATCAAGAGACACGTGCTCGTAAATCATGCGGTGTAGAGTAAACCGAGATAGGACACGTTGAGGGGGCGGCAGAGCCGGGGCGGCCAAGGGGGCGCTAATACAACTCATTCCGCCCATCTGTCTCATGTCGACCCCACAACCTTCGACCTCTGTCTCTACACGTAAATTCAACCACAAGAACATTCGATGTCATCGAGAAAGACTCGAATAATAATGCCTATGCAAATAAACATACGTCCCAATAAACGGGTAGAGATAGAGATAAGCCGTTTATGACGGGGCGACAATTTGCGAGCAAGATTTGAGGGTCATAACGACAGTCGGACTTCGGCGTATCCTGAAAGGTCCAGTAATCTTTCGCGAAGATATGCGCTCGGCGAAGTGGTACGACTGCCGGGGAAAATCAATAGTCGCGCGCACCGCAACGTGGCTCCTACGGACGCCCGCGCCCGGCCTGGGCGAGTTGCGCCTACCCTTATATCATAGCAACTTTTAAATTGTGAACACACGTACGCCTCAATTAAAAACGGTAAAGTAATTTTCAGAGAGCGGTAGCTGTTAAAACAATGCGAAATTTTGCTATCCAATTTGTCGTAAGGGTTTTGTAAACCTCAATCTCTATGTTCATTGTTATGATAATTATTAAAATGCCAGCTTTATGGAGGCACAGTTTCACTTTGAAAATTATTGTCATAATGACTCTACATCTCTTAAGCAGACAAATGCCGGATATCTGGTATTCTATCGATGAGACGGGGCAAATCGGTCGTCAGTCTAAACTTGTCTTTAGCGATGCAGTGCAACAAAGGAAAGCAATTTGCAGCGATAAACTCGAGCCGCGCTCCCGAGCACATTCTGTAAACGCCAAACGTCACTCTAGATATGTACAACCTATGTATATTGCTCACAATCTTTTCCTCTCGAAGAAAGTAACCGGGGGGTAAATGTGAACACAGGAAAATTTAAACAGATTATGTTAAGGATTGCGAGTACTTGACAACAGATTAGCACTTGATTGTAGGTACTCTCGGATGAAAAACATTCTGAAAAAGCAAATAAATGTTCTTGGAATATTCAAAGGCGTTTACAATTACCCCATTATTCGATGAGACGTACCGAACAAATAACTTCCAACTCAACCAATATTATTTAGGTCATTGCACTATAAAACGAAATTGAAGATGGATTTAAAATCTTGGAAACATGCCACAAAAATTGTGCAAATATAACAGAATATGGAGAGCTTTTTTCAGAAATTAGAGGTGCATTGGTCATGTCTAAGTCTCGAGATTTTTATGACTCAGATGTCCTTTCAAAGACACAATAACGCAAACCAGTTCGCTGATTCGCGTTTCGGCGTCAAACGATTTGGAACTGATTTCATAATCAATACTCGTATACTTTAACATTATATAATATCGTAAGATATCTATTACCTAGTTTAAGGTCCTAAATATCAAGATATTATTTTACTGTTCGTATTTTTAGTACAAATTTCGTATCAGTTTGAGAAAGAAAATAATCGTAATTGTATTATTGTCCTCCGCTACGGTATGTCTACGACGATGCTACGGCGTAGCTGTTTGGTTTTAGTTCGGTGTAAAAACTGCACAGGAATGGCAGGACCGTGCTTCTGTTTTATATTATAAATTTATCACAATACGTTAAGCCAAAAGAACTACATAAATCAATAACCCCCCTTTAAAATATGCTTTATTGGCCGATAAATTTTGTGTGTTTGACGAATCCAATCGTTGGATCTCGACCTTTATATGGGACCACGCCAGAGATAACCCTTTTCGAACAAAAAACAAAACATTTGAATCGGACAAAGGAGTTACTGTCGAGCATCCTCACTTTATATATGTCGTGGGCTAATCGTTGAAATGGGCCGATCGAGATCTGCCTGGGCACATGATACGCCACCATTTCGTGAATTGCCTGTCTAATACCCGTCATATCAAAGCTTAATGTTTGACGATTTGCCCGGCCATGCCTGGGCTAATCGAATCTGTAGGGTGACCAAATTACATGCAAATAAAATGAAATTTAGATAATAAAGATTTACCCAGCCATGTTTGGATAATAGTCCGTAGACTAACCAAAGTAATGTTAAATATTGCTTTTATTGTCACAATTTTCGATTTGTTGTGACGCCACCATCTTTCTGGCACGTATACAAACAACTGACAGAGCGCTAACAGCGTCACCAGGAGCGTCGCGAAACAGAATTACATTACGATGCGCCCAGCCATATCTCGATGTGGCCAAGTGATGAGTTGGGCAAATCGAGTAATAGGTTGCTCTCATTGATCTGCCCAACTCTACATCATGAAATAATCGGCCAAATAACGAAATGGCGGCACATCGTGATCCGCCCAGGCATATCTCGATCAGCCCAGTTCAACGATTGGCCCACGACATATTATATAACATCATTGGTCGCCGCACACGTACAAAAACCAATGAATTGAAAACTTCTTTTTGAAGTCGGGTTAAAACCATTGGGTGCCGAATAGATCGTGTAAGAAGACGTAAAACGAAGATTTACGATGCGATATCTTTTCCTTGTTCCTAGTTCATCTCTCATCTCATTTAAAGAAATCACCACTCCACTTTCCTATCGAGTTTCTGAAAATTAAGTAGAGAAAGCTCTACTTAATTTTCAGAAACTCGATAGGAAAGTGGAGGCATTACCGGCCTAATGACGTCACATTGACGTGCGAGCCTCCGCAGAGGCTTATCGCGCGATAGTCTCAATAAGGGTCCATTAAGGGCGTCACAGATGGTTAAGATACGATATTATAGCACGAGGCAGCCAGCTCTCTCATCACCATTCACTTTGTGTGCAAAGCGGGGGTCAAGCAGAATGGCCGGTCACTGATTGATTCACCATCTTGTTTGACCCCCGCTTTGCATAAAATGTGAATGGCGACGAGAGAGCTGGCTGCCTCGTGCTATAATATCGTATCGCTTTTTATGTTTGTTTGTGGCACATTCTAGGTGTTACACTCATTATTGGCCGGTCAAAAGCAGGTTTAATTATCAGATCAGAAAATTATGATGGATTAGTCAGTCATATAATTTTAAAGGATTTCGAGTTTAATAAACCTTCCGAAAGCGTTGAACCTTTCGCTAAGCCTTATAAAACTTGGAGCTGATACAGGTTTTTAACGATTAAAGACTGCTTGCTAATCCTCCGGGGGATTGACCTATTTTAGTGCCAACGATAGAATAGAATAGAACGCATAGAAATAAAATACGATTTTTTTATTCGCCTCCTGTGTACAACATCCCAGATTTGAATACCAGCTGGGATCGGGAATGGTGAATTTAAATATTAGTTTATGGTTTAAATGTTATTCGTGGTTTATTTGCCTCTTAACTTTTCACCATCGGAGAACGTACAGTAATTTTATATACGAATATTACTCTGAGTATAATGGTCTATGATTGCGCAAGGAAAGAATATCTAAGTGACATAAAAGAAGTCAGAAAGTAAAAAATCTTATATGCAGTGAAATCCTTTCTACAAGTCATGTTCGGGGCAAACCAATGCGTATTAAACTGTAAAGCTAGAGGAAGTACAGGAAAAAGGCGGAAAACGCTGGCCGCTTTCCGTTCCAGCCATACCTATTGTTCTGACGACTATCACAGAGACAAAGAGCGAAAGGAACAATTTCTATAAACAGGACTCTTTTTACAAGTTTTTTGTACTTTGTTTACATGTCTGTTTGTTTGTTCGGTGCAATCAATCTTTAAAACTATCTTTAAGATAAGCATTTTTTTTTAAAAGACTCAATTTATTTATAAAAGTATTTAAAATTAGTGTCATACAAATATCTAGTATGTCTCTAGAATCTATAATAGGCGATCGGACTGTTCAACATATTTTACGAATTTACCATATTTTACGAGGGCTGATTGATAAGTTTCCGAAACGACAAAGAAAAGCTTTAAAAATCTATTTAAAATAAATTTATTTCTCAACGTAGTTTCCTTCTACCTCGATGCATTTAGTCCAGCGCTTCTCCAATGCCGTTACACCAGTTTGATAAAATGTTTTCTCCAACCCCTCAAAATACTCGTCCACGGCAACAATGACTTCTTCATTTGATGAAAATCTCTGGCCACCTAACCATTTCTTTAGGTTTGGGAATAAGTGGAAGTCACACGGGGCCAGATCCAGGGAATAGGGTGGATGCGGTAGCAATTCGAACCGCAATTCATGGAGTTTAGCGACTGCAACCATTGACGTGTGTGCAGGTGCGTTGTCATGGTGGAACAAAACTTTTTTCTTGGCCAAATGTGGTCGTTTTTTCTGGATTTCTTCACTTAATTTTTGCAGCAAGCTTGCGTAGTACTCTCCATTTATTGTTTTTCCTTTTTGCAGATAATCCACTAAAATAATTCCTCGAGCATCCCAAAAAACAGTCTCCATCACTTTGCCGGCCGACAAAACCGTTTTTGCTTTCTTCGGCGCAGGTCTTCCGCTCTCAGTCCACTGCTTAGATTGTTCTTTAGTCTTGGGAGTAAAATGATGTATCCAGGTTTCATCGACTGTTACATAACGCCGCGAAAACTCGTTAGGATCTCGGTTAAACAGCGCCAAACACTCCGATGAATCGTCCACTCGACGTTGCTTTTGGTCAACAGTGAGCAAACGCGGCACCCATCGCGCGCAAAGCTTTTTCATTCCCAAATGTTGGTGCAAAATATTAAAAACGCGATCAGATGAAATGCTCACCATCTCTGCTATCTCTCGCAACTTCAAGCGCCGATCATTCAATACAATTTTGTGAATTTTTTTGATCATGTCCGGATTCGTGACTTCATTTGGACGGCCAGACCTGTGGGCGTCTTCGCAGCTCTGTCTTCCACGTTTAAAATCAGTTACCCAGGTGTGAATTGTACTCAATGCAGGAACAGAATTACCTAAAACACTGTCTAGCTTGGTTTTAATCTGGGTTGCTGTTTTCTGTTTTAAAACGTAAAACTTTATCACCGCACGAATTTCGTTTCATTCCATTGTTAAGAAAATTTACGACAGAGAAAGTTCTACGTCCTATCAAACAAATTCCACCAGTTCGATTAAATTCAAATTTGGCGTTCTATTTTCAAAAAGATGCCAAAATATAATGTAATATTTTTTTTTTGCGTATCATTTTTTTAAGTTCGTCGTTTCGGCCAGTTATCAATCAGCCCAGGTATATGCATTATTTTTTAAATATAGATTAGTAGCAGACGATTCGCGAAGAAAAAAAACAGAATCGGTTGAAAAACGAATTTACAGGGATTTTTTAACGTTTCAATATGTCTGTCTCTTTCAAAAACGATTTTTTGTATGGAGATTATATGGCGTGACCAACAAATGACGTCAGAAGTGGGTATGTGCCTCTCTGTTTAATCTTGAATTTCAAACCTTTATAACTCGGTCAATTTTAAAAATAGAGCAAAAATTATTTTAGTGTTCGATAGCAGAAACTAAGAAGTTTGGAGTAGTCCGATCCCCTATTGCCCCATATCAAGCTTATTTTATTATGTGACGCACGATTTTCGAATGTAAAAGATATGGTATATTTGAAGATTTTTAAACAAAAAAAAAAAAAAAAGTTTTGGGATGATTTCAACATTTTCTTACAGAATTAAATCATAGCTGCAATACAGTATTTACTAATCTTTAATATAACAAGTAGTGAAGCAGGCGCTCTACCTTCTAGTTCAGATCTTTAGGCCCGGTTTCCACCAAAGCGGGAAGAGATGTGTTTGAATAACCAATCAGATTTCGTTATTGAAGCTAAGCGGAGAGGAGATATAGAAATAACGAGATCTGATTAGTTATTCGAACATATCTCCTCTCCTCTCCGCTTTGGTGGAAGCCGGGCCTTACAGGTCTTCAATTCTGCAGAATTGAAGAATATTTTGATGATACTTAACATTCTCCATGAACTAAGCTCGATTAATTAACTTGCACGTATCAGCTTCGTCGTGTCATGTCATTTTAGAAAATATTTATAGCTAAAAATTATGTAACGAGTTTTTGGAAGAAATGAAGGTTATTTATCGTCGAACAGTTAATAAACATGATGATGATAAAATATACATGTGTAAAATGATAAAGTGTAATCTTCTCCAGAAAAGGGTGAGCAAAGCTTTAGTTGTCAGTTTTTTTAAGGGGAAAACCTGGTTGGTCTCATTTCAACCCGGACGACCTTTATTCCCAACCTTGTCTTACGCATTAGATAATGTTTCATTTTGATTTGGCTTTTTGACTACAAACAGGCCAGTAACTTATTACTTCGGAATATTTCTAGTGGCATATAATAATATTGAAAAGCGCATAGCGCAGATCGGTCGTTGCGGATGTCTATCGAAAAGGTTTCTATCTAAAAGGATACCTAAATATCCTGACATTGTTCTTGCAGGGACCTTTACAATTAATCTTTACAGTGTTAGTGAATTCACCAGAAAACATGTAATGACGGATCTACATCCTATGGAAATAAATAATTTTTTATTTGATTTGAATCGTAGCAAGTTTAAACATACATCCTAATTCTATTCACAGTTATCTCACTAGTAAAGCAAACGTCGGGAGCTGTTCAATTTGGGATCGCTCCCATCCCACTGGTTTCCGTCCCGACACGATCTCGTTATCAGAACGTATTTGCCTTTTCCCTTTGCATTGTACGAAGTATGAAAAGAATTTATAAAAGCGACAATTTGTCGACCTTTAGCGAACTCGTCCCGCTTCAAACTGTTTGTCAATGTTACAGAGAAGATGAGAATAGTACCTACTTGGGTAAATTTTGAATCAATTGGATGTTGCTTTTTCCTGCTCGGTTGACTCATTCGCATGGGCTTACGATAATCTCTTCTTTTTATTTTGGAACTTTAAAACTTTTGAATTAATTTTTTGTGAATATTTCTTGGAACAAATCGTGGCTCTCTTCGTCTTTATGCCGACACAAGTGCCTTATTTTAGGTTTTTTTTTTTGTACCGGTAGTAAAATAAACATTCATTTATTTCAGATAAAGTAGTAGTGACCACAAAGCAAGGTGCGTTACCGCGAATTTACAAAGTATAGATGCATTTTGCTGGTTTTGCTATCCGTTACTAGTATAGGTAAATAGACAAATTAAGAGACTTTTAAAACTTTTTGCATCTATTGTATTACTAGACGGGTCATTTGATGGTCAGCAAGTCAAGGTTGTCGTATAAATAAACGCCTTGCTACCGGAGTCATTGACTGACTGACGATACGGAACGGAGCCGGCGGCGTTGGCAATCCGCCACTCATACACCCTATGATATCTAACCAAACTGTCTGCACTGTCAGCGATCAGAAAAAAAAATGAATTTCGCCCGCTGACAGTAAAGGTACGCGCACGCTATGCCGGTTCGCAGCGCAAAAATCCGCTCAAATCGCTCGTATGTATTCTATATGAACTATCGCACACTATGCTGGGTCGCAGCGGGCCGCATAGAGATGTGCCGTGGGGAATGTTCCCATTCCCAGTATTTTCCCTATGGGAATATTCCCGGTAAGTTACCCAAAGTTTCCAATGTTCCCGGGAATATTCCCCTACACATGAAACATTTAATATATTGAATTCTTTCTTTACCTAGTGTTTTAATTTAGTTTGGTTGGTTGGTTGGCTGGTTTGGTTAGTATGATTTAATTTGCAAAATTGATTATTTTTGATATAGACAATTTTATTTTATTTAAGTGAGAGATTTCACTCACGGTCATCTGATCCAAAACTAGGCAAGGCCTGTACTACAAGTATGGGTGTCAAAGATAGACTAATATTCAATACCCAGACACAGAAATGACCCTTGATGTCTGCCTTTTTTTCTTTTCGCGCCTTCGCTTGGTACTATAGAAAACTGTAATTTTATTACAGATAGGTACTATAGGTATTAGTCGTTTTGTTAGTTACATACAGCCAAGTACTTTATTACACTTTATTTGCGAATCTCTTTATTTGAGTGGCAACAAGGTCATCAAACAATGAAAGCGTCCTTTTTTAGTTACCTGTTATTTAATTTGTAACTTGGTGCACGTATTTAGACATACAAACCTCGTTGTTAAAAATAAATCTGAATCTTTGTGGTCGGATTTTAAAAGTTGCTTTGCTTTATACCTATAACTTATGAAAAACATGTTGATCGTTCTGTGATTTGTTAATTATTTTAGTATAACTTAAATTGTTAATACTGAAATTTTATTGATATTTAAAAACAAATCTGGATCTTTGTGGTCGGATTTTAAAAAAGTTGCTTTGTTTTATACCTATAACTTATGAAAAACATGTTGATCGTTCTGTGATTTGTTAATTATTTTAGTATACTTAAAATTGTTAATACTAAAATTTTATTGATGTTTAATTGTTGATTATATTGGTAACGCATATTTGTACACACATGAATAAAAACTATCAAAATTTAACGTATGTGTTTCTTTTTCTCTTATTAAAATACAGTTAAAACTTTCAGAATCTGCCCGGGAATATTCCCGGAAACATTGGGAATATTCCTAAAAACACCGGGAATATTCCGAGGAATATTCCCATTTTTTGGGAGTTTTGGGAATATTCCCATGCATGTGGGAAATTTCCGGTGATTGTTCCCGGTAACATTGGGAATATACGAAATCTCTTAGGTTAGTAATTATTCAAATATTACTTGTGATTTGTCTCCTAAAACTTAATATTGTGACATATAAATATATAAAAAAAATAGAAGATTTCGACAACTTTCCCATTGTTTAAGTTCTCAAGGGAATATTCCCCGGAATATTCCCACACAAAAGTAATTTACCGGGAACGGCACATCATTAGGGCCGCATAATCCGCTGTGGGATGCGGCCCGCCCCGCCCCGCTTCGCCCCGACACCGATTGGAGTGCTCGCGCGCACGTGTTTTTGTTATTAGTACCATATTTGCGTAAAATCTGTCAATGCGCTGCGGCCCGGCCCGTCACAGTGTGCTATGCTATGCACACATTTTGCGCTGCGATGCGGCCCGCCCCGGCACGCTCGTACCTTAATTCGGCACGCGCTTTGAGTGCGCTGAAATCGAAAACAGCGTGACTCAGAACGCTGCTGGGATATTCTACGCGTATTTTGCGCGGTTCTTTGAACCAACCCTCACTGGACCAGCGTGGTCGACTAAGGCCTGATCACCCAAATTCAGGACAGGCTCGAGACCCTCAGTGGGGACGTTTATGAACTAGCGCTTGTGATGATGCACACTCAGCCATTCTGCCCTGCTTATGAAAACAGCGGCAACTAGATAGTTGACCAGAAGGCCGAAATTAAAGATGTATTCCTTGACCCTCAAGCTAAGATCGTTAAATAATAATATTTTGAGTTCTTTTCCCGTCCCCTCTTTGTATGTCACTATACTTGTTTTGCCTTTGGTAACAATTCGACTCTCTAAAATGAAGATCGATTTTAAAATCAATACTGCTATGTGGCTGCTTTAGAGGAGCTAGAGCAAAATAAAATGGCTAATAATAGTGAGTGACCTGGCCTACTGAACTACTCCGGGCTACATATATGGAAGCAGCGAAACGTGGTGGAATTCGTATTGTGATTGTCCTATTATACCCGGGTTACTATAGGAAGAGCTCTGACAGATTATATTTTTTTTCGTTTTTTCGTTTATTTTGAAGGGAAGCTGCAGGTGGTGTAGAGATGTGTTGTGGTGGTGTGTTGAGTGCGGGGTAGCTCCGCAGGGTTGGTCGTATCAATGAAACACTCACATATTGACACTGCACGTTTATTAAATGACGATCGAGCAAAGAAGGCCATGAGTACATTTCACGAACGTATTTATATTAATAGAAATGCTGACATTAAGATTACACTATGAAGTAAAATTTTATTACTTGAAATAAGAGGTGAAGTTACTTTTTTCAGTTTATAGCAATTATGGTTCATAAACTGTATATTATTAAAATCGTTGTTTACGTCGTATGAAGAATTTTGAAGCTGTGAGAGCTCTTCCTTCCTATAATAACCCGGGTAATCCACCTATTATTGACCGAGCGAGCGCGAAGAGTCTCCGCTTTAGCTTGTCCAAAATTGTATGTTTATCTGTCCATCTGTCTGTCTGTTTGTTCTCGAGTTCTGAAAAACGCCAACCAACCGATTCTCGTGAAATTTTGTGACCAGTTTCTATAAATATATAGATTTTTTGTCGGGTCAGTTTTTGGAAATTGTAAAAAATTACGTAGTTATGGGGGTTGTCAGCTTACAAGGTCTACCGCTTAGGCTGTTTTCATCTACAGATCACATTTCTCAACCAATTAAAAAAAATTGTGTTTAATAAATTTCGAGGGGTCAGGCATGTCTGTGGAGAAAAAAAATAAAATATACGGTCACGTCTATTCACAAGAAATGCAAAGACTCGCGAGGTCTACAGCTCATAGGGCCACTAGTAATATGACTAGGTAAGAACCTACAGATAAAAAAAACTATAGGTAGTGTGTGAGTAAAGGGACAGGTAAAGGCAAGTCTAGTGACCAAACTAACTAACCCCTGACTTGCAGCGATATTGGTCGCAATCTGACAGCCTAACGTGTCCTTCGAAGCGCGACAGACGTTTGAAACACATGACCTGACCAAACGTCATGTGGTGTAGCTGGTAAGCATGCTGGTGGTATTTAAGCCAAATACGTTGGTTTAAATCCCGCCCACCAAAAGGATCAAGTTTTTGATTGTTTTTATGAATCAAAAATTAATTGATAAAAGAGGAACACAGATTTTAACATTAAGAACACAAAATCTTATATCGTATTAAACAGTTTGTAAGTCTCTTGAAATATAAAAGGACTTCAGCATAGGTTGTTTGTAAAGTGAACAATATTCATTAGAAAAATCCATTTAGAGGCCAAGATAAATTAAAAAACTTTGAAAGTAATCAAGAGTTCATACAACTAGTTTGAACCCTTAGAAATTAAATCAAATAAATTGTTCAACTTTTCACTAAATAAATAAATAAATTAATTTAACTTAAACTGAATCCCTACACTACATACTTTGCAATTAAACATTGTTTTGGTGTTTGGTGTGTGCTCCCTGGGGGCCTACAGTTCTGCTCACCCCTTTAGGAATACAACTGTGATACATAATGTAAAATTATGCAAAAGCTGTTAATTATTATAAATGTGGATAAAGTAGTCATTAAACTTTTAATAAGTTAGTTAAATCATAAAATAATGATGATTTTTTATTTATGAAACAATAAAAAATATTAATTATTTATGTACCGCTTTGATGAGATAACAAATTAATGTTTATTTGTCAAATAGATTGACATGATCTAAATAAACCAGTTATCCTGCAAGCGCCTCCAGCTTTTTCTAGCGACAGACAACCAAGATAAAATCTGTATAACAAAAAGAAAACTGACTGACCCGCATACTGACTAGCCGACCAACTGGCAGATTAATGCAGACCTGAGACCTAGGTCTTTCCAAATCTAAGAAAAGCGGGTGGTCAAGTTTGTATAAAACTCTGTTGTTTTAAACAAGAATCACACATATAGTGGGTAGTATGCTAGTCAAAGATATTTCACGAGAAATGAAAAGTGATACCCCCTAAGAGTAAAATTAAATTGTCATCTTAGAGTCTATAGATTTAAAGTATTAATATACATCTACCAGTTTAAGGTGATTCTATTTTTTTTAGATTTTCTACAAAATATTCTTAAGTTAATCTTAATCTCGGTATGACTGTTCATGTATGAATCATGAGATGATTACTGAACTAAATGATAAATTTTACTAGTCATATCAATATGCTAAATAAAATCTATACATTCCTTACACATTAAATTATCTTGATGCATTTTAATACATAAGATATTACAAATACTGTAAGGTATAATACGTCAGTAAAGCAATCAGAAATCTATCTTGAACTGGCAATGGTGAACCACTGATTAGTGTAATGACATCATCAAAACAGCTCATCCTGCTTGAGATTTTTTGTAATATTTAGCCTAAACTATGTGTTACAATAGACAATGACTGAAGATTACGTATCGCCTTAGTAGCAGGAGCAACGAGTACATAATGTCAAGTTTTTAATGAGAACATAGAAAAATACCAGAAAAAGGATGCAAGTTCACTTACCTGAAATTTTATCTATAACTAGCACCTAATTAAAACAAAAGGCTGTCGACACTTAGCACTCCCAATAGGCACCAAAATACAGCACAGAGGCACTGACAGCAGCCTCGAAGCAGGTCGATCGACTTGATGAGGTTACCAAGAACGGAATGCGCAATGTTTTGACTATGCGCATTGACCTTCGAACAAACGCACATGCGCGCGAATAACTACTAAAACTATTGTGAAATTACAGCAGTTAAATACGATTTTAAGATCAAAAATGCCCAGATCTTAGTGAAAGGTGACTGATTGAAATTAAATAATATTTTGACATTTCATTTTCTTTACGTCCATTCAATCAAACAGAACTGCTAGTGTCACCTACCGTTGAATAGCAAAAGTACTAGCGCCATCGCTGTAGCATTATAAGTTTGAAAAAGTATTGCTATACGCCGCTAGATGTCTATTCACGGCACAAACAAACAACCAACAGGCGGCAGTTTGAAAGTGCTTACGGTGACGACGGGTGACGATGGTCGACGAGACGGTCAGGAAAGCAGGACTGATGAAGGTCCTTCGTAGGTAAGTAAGTAACTCTTAAGTAAGTAGGTAATCATTATGAATCAAAATTTATGATCTTTTATCAGTAATTTTATCGAGGTTCTATTTATTAGTATCACTCAATTGATCTAATTACTGCAATACAACTTTACTAATAGGTACAAGTTGCAACTTTCAGATAAATAATTTGTTTGTTCTGTTCATTAGGTACCCAAATATCAGTATTTATTTTATAAAACTTGGAAATGGGACTTGACTTAGAGGATATTGGAGGCAACAAAAACAATATTAAAGGTTTTTGGAAATTACACAAATAATGGAACTTATTTTTATCAAATGTCAGCAAAGACTGTAAATCTTAGTGTAAACCTAGTACTTATATTATAATAACTAAGGTCGAGCCTAGTTCTACCTAATTAACAATTTTTGAGGAGATTTATAATTTACTTCGTGTCGTGTATACGAAAAAACACATAAACGGCTTGTAGACATAATATATTTTAAACCTAATCATGGTTGTAAATGTTATATATTTAAAATTTGCATAAATATTTCCTAATTATGTTTAAAATTATAAAAGTTATTTTTTGAAATCCAAAACTGAAGAAGTCCCATTTAAAAATTGTTTCATGCAGTACGCAATGATCACGCAATAAATGTTATAATCCACGTGAAAGAAAAGTCACGGGGCGATACGGTTGATATCGTTATCAGAATACCTTCGCTATAACACGATAAGGTAACGCTGACGTCCGTTAGTATGGTAACGGGCGTTACACGCGTAACGACGCTAACGCTAAACCCAGATAACGCCGCCGCCGCGCCGCTAAACCCTCTTATCTAGCAGACTGGACGATATCAATGGCAAATGTTCAGATAACGAAGCGAAAATAAAAATTATGATACCAGGCTTATGTATGTATCAGATAAAAAGCTGATTTAAAAGTAGAGAAAATACAATGTAACAATCTTCATATAAGTATTATTCTGATATCAACACGTTAGTAACAGTTCGTCAAGTGTCGTTCTTTGTAAAACGGAAAGGACATACCTACAGAGTACTCTAATCTTGGTTGTTAAACACGATAATTCAGAAAAAAAAAACATTTGCAGTCGTTTGTTATCAGCTTCATCCTCACCGAGCTCAATCTGGCTAACCCAGTGCGGATTGTTCGACTTTACCACACACACATCACTAGACCTCGTCTGCTGCAGTATATTCAACTTACCCAAATCAAATGAACCCAAACTCGATGGATTTACAGTAGCCATTAAAGAGTTCCACTATCCAGCTCCAAACCCTCGTCACCAACTGCACTGTATTGGACTCATTATACCAAATTAAATGAGCCCAAACTAGTAACTATTGAAGAGTTCCACCTTCTTTCTTTTGACTCCATGATCAGATCAGCTCGATGGTACCAAATTATTGAAATGTCATCTGAATTTAAAAAATTTACGAAATTCCAAGAGAGATATAAATTTACTTTCCAAATTTAATTACATTGTAAAGTTTGTTAGTAACAAGTGAACCTAATAAAAGCCTGAAAAAAAATATATTAGTACTAGACTTTAAATAACTTATCTCAGGGGTAATTTTCTCTGTGAGCCCCGCTACGATGTCGTAGCTCGTAGCAATTTGAGGTCTGCTACGCCGTAGCCAACGTAGCGATATCGAAGTAAATTTTATCTACGCTTCAACTAGAGACAAGACAAAAACGTTAATAAGAAGACCCATAAAATATGGTAAAGGAAAATATTGTATATCAACTTATTTTAATAATATAAGTACTACGGATATGCAGATAAATGTTTTGTTATTTGTTTATTGTACATTGGTATAAACAATAATGAAGGATAGATAAATCTTTTCTAATATGGTATTCGTAATAAAATTTCTCTGCATATTTTTTCGTATGTGTTTATTAATCATTTGTACCATTAATAAATATCTACTTACAGATCATAATATCTATCCATGACAATGAAATATAAAAACAAAAATAATACAAAATGGATTGGTACAAGTATTAGATATTATTATAATTGTCGTCGTGTGTCGTGAATCGTGGGTAGTTTTTTTTTTGACATGGACCTAATGCTTGTGTCGCAAAATCGACGTATCAAGCGTAACCGGACTTTTGGGGGAGCGGAAGGCTCTTACCCCTAGTATTATAGCAACAGCCTAAGGGCGCCCACTTGGGGGCACGGACCTCGGCCTAGGACGTTGCCATGGCGAGAAGCGCGCGGGAGAGGAATGACCCTGACGGGGTCTTCCAGGATTATGCAGAACTTAATTAGGTCTACCGCGTCCCCGCCGGCGGGTGCGGTTGCTACCAGAAGGGCATTCTGTGGAGTGTACTCTATTGGCAATGGCTATCTCAACAGCAGACTGGATGGGATCGACAGGATCGGACAGAACATGCTTAGGAATCGTGGGTAAACGTTAAAACACGGTAATTTAAGAAAATGAGGATCATCGGATTTCAAAATAATAGGTAGTTCAATACACGTGGTTTTGCTAAGTTTTTAATAAAATTTTATTTAATACAACTCAAGGAAAATCCGGCACACAAAGTGACGACGGGACTTATTGCAACAATGACGTTTGCAGGAGCTATTTCAAACTCTGAGATGAATGCGAACAAATTATTACAATTTTGTAAGTACACAGTCGCAGCACGGCTGTGCTCAGTCATTTGTTTTTATATTTTTAGAGAATTTATATTTGAGGTTCATTTGCTTCATGTCAACGTAATTTTTTTTCATACCCATACTATATGGAAGTCTATCTGTCTGTTCGGCTTTCACGGATAATCTATTGAACCAATTTTGATGAAAATTAGTAAGTACAGTTTATCTCAGGAAAAAAACCTATTCCCACAGGAATTGTCGCAAACAACGCGCTAGGAGTTCTAAAAAAATAAGGTAGATTTCTTTTTTGCTTTGAGTTTCTTTTTTCTTTTTACATTAACATTTGTTTTTTTTGTTTATGTGTAACTCTTTATTAATAAAGGTTCGCTCAGTTTCGTGTACTATCATCCATTGCCATTTTTTTTTTTTCAAATTATACAACTCGTTTAAATATAATATTTTAGATTCATAGAAAACAACCAAAAACGTAAACCTTCCGGCGGGACTTGAACCCACGACCTTCGGCCTATACACAGCCAACGTGCTTTACCAACTACACAACGCAATTTTTTTTCAAAATTTCTATCTTTTGTGTATAACTTCCTGTGTGAACGTAATTTTTAGAATTGCTTGCTTATTTGACATTCATTTCCACATTGCAAGGCTAACTAGCTAAACAGTATATAATTGAAAGCTCCGCATAGTCGGCTCAACGATGTTGTACTTTGTACATGCAAATATCGGCCTTACCGCTACGAAATAACATAGGTCTAAAAACAGCACTGGGTCGTGGTCGACCGTAAAAGATATACCGTTTTAACGAGGTCGATTATTGTAGCAAATCTGATCCGTATATTGGATTGGAGCAGATAAGAAATCATACCTCATTGGCATTATCTTGTTATATTCAGTAGTAAATAAATTATTTCTATCAAGGAAATAGATTTCTATAACGTTGCTGTTGTTACCAGCTCTAGTTTTAACCCTTAATCAAGAAAAAAAGACTACAAGTAGTAGAACCGAAACAGTGAGTGAGTGACCGGTGCCTGCCTCTGCTAGAGTTTTATGTGCTTGATGCGAGCTTATACATATAACTTCAAAAATTTGTGTACATAGCGAATAAGTCAGTTAAGAATAAAAAAGTTTTAATAGCAACAGTGCCCTTTTGAAAAAAAATCTAGGTCATTTCCGTGCCTTCATCTTTTCTTTCTATTAAAACATGAAGTCTTTTTGTCCTTTTTCACAATTAATTGATCCTAATAAAATTTCTGATGGTAATTGTAATAGAGAAGGAACTACACGTGTTAACATGCATCAACATCAGTCTTATTTCCTAGGGGAATCCTAAACTCCAAGTTCTAACTAAACAAGTATTATAGTATCGTAAAACCTGTTTAAACTGGTTTCTTTCTACGTCATCGTAGGGTCGTCGGGCCACACTTATCGACGGCGATCGACAACGGTTTGTCTATTCAAAACGCGCACAAGGTATGGAAATCCTTTCGCATCCTTTCGCCGCGTCGTCGATGCGAAAGTGTTTCCATACTTTGCGCGCGTTTTGTTTGGGCAAACCGTCGATCGCCGTCGATAAGTGTGGCCCGATCCTTAAGGGCCCCGTAGACGGTCAAACGGTTTGACTCAAACACGTAAAGTTTGGTTTGACTCAAACCATTTTGATCGTTTACAAAGGTGGTTTGAACGGTTTATCAAACATTTACGTGTTTGAAGCATGTTTGATGCAATTTCATATTTGGCGTCATCGTATTGGGAGCAATCCTGTAATGATGACGTCTTTTGTAATTATTAGTTTTTAATAAATAAATAAACTTTGTTGTGTTTGACGCGTCAGAAGTGTAATTACGACAGCGTACAGAATCAGACTGCGCAGAGCCGTTTGACAAACCGTTCTAACCGACCTGAAACGGTTTGATCAAACACGTAAGGTTTGAGTCAAACCGTTTGACCGTCTCCGGGGCCCTTTATTTATTGTACGATGATCGTACGAGTACTTCCCCTTCAGTGTCTCTGTCCGTCAATACATTAGTGACTTTAGTGCATTTAAAAAACTTTTAACTACCTACAGGTCATCGCTCTCAAGGTCTTGATATAGACAGACTGGCTGCACTGCAACTGCAGAGAAGCAGTATACACCGTCATTTATCATCCATTTAATTGTGTTCAATGAGGAGTTTTCAGACAGATAATTCATCAACATCTCATATAGGCGTCCCCAACTCCCCACCAAGGGACTCGAGCCTACACTGAAAAAGGGCGACAGATATTTAAAAATGTGCTGTATGGCGTTGATAAAATCATGGATCTGAAGAAATAAATTAAGCAGGCAGAACCAAAAATGAAAAAAATGAGTCTGACTTTTTTTTCTGAGGTCAGTAAACTCCTTCGTTGCGCTTTATTCGTTTAAATCCACTGATTCGTTGCCTCTGATACAATAAAAGCATGATTTTATTAACCATTCGTCGTCTTGGTTGGAATCTTTCACTATGAAATAAAAAAATGCAAAAAAAAAACATTTGGTTGCAGTTCGTCTGACTGAAGTCTGACCGAAGCCCAACTGCACTGCATGCGAGACAATCAGCGAAATAGCCAGCGAAATGAGCGGCGACTGTGGAATTCGGACAAAAACCCATCCTACTGGTTTGGGCCGAACTGGATCGTCAGGTGGACATATGCAGCCTGTACTTATGTATGTGATTGGTCAAGGAAAGCCAGCAATGGATCAATTAATTTTGTCATTTTATTTACGGGCCGTTGATGTTGATAATGATGATTTAATATGCCTGTGTCCTAGGAAAATTATATTCGAATAAGCGCAATATTTAGCCATGTGAATGGCCTTTAGCGGCTCTATATAATACTGAAACCAGGGTTTGAGAGATTGGATGTCGACCTTACCAATACCAGCCCACATGATGACGAAGAAGATCAAGATGTGAGTAGTCACGCATGCGCTCTTTAAGAAGTTCAACAGATTTTATTTTCCTTATTTCGGGGATCTCCCAAAACGCTTTGCAGAAAAGATACTGGAAAGGGGCAAATTTGTCATTTTGAGATAACTATAAATATCATCAACATATTATTATAAAAGTTTTCAAAGGATTAGAAAGTTATTATAGTATGTTACAAAATGGGAACGTATAAGCTGTTGATGATGATGAATTGATGACGACGTTATAAAATGTGTCTAAAGCCTGGCAAATTTGTATTTTTTTCTCAAAATTTCTCACAGGAAAACTTATTTTCATTTTGATTTTGAAATTTAATTTTATTATGATAGTAATTTTATTTTGAACTGCCTTAATTGTCCAGATTTTCCTTTTAGATTGATTGGGAAATATAACGAAATTTTCGTTAACATCAATATCACTTCACGTGCTTATGCGCTTATGTACTTAAATAATCCTTATCAACTTACACTGATAAAGTTATTATAAGCCTGCATATAATTCCAAGGCTTTAATTTATATATTTTTGCATTGTTATTAAAATAGCACATTATCTACAACGGAAATTATCAAAATTCAAAAATTACAACTTTGACTTGATCTCTGGATAATAATAAATTGATTATAATAGTTTTGACGTTAATCTAACAAATAATCCAAGCAATTAATATTTTTACGGAAAAAGTCTTATTCCCACGGGAAAATATTACACAACGCGAGCGTGGATATATATTCACCTCCCTCATCTCAACGTCCGACGACTTCGTCGTAGACTAGCCTTAGACGAAAAAAAAAATAAGTCTTAAAATGTTTCCTAGAAGACAAATGATTCAAAGTGCTTACGGAGTTGGCAATTATTTATTGGTAGAAATAATTATCATTTATCCATACAATAGAACAGTAAAATTGCTACAAACAATAGGTGCTGCACTAACATAATCTATTTAATGTAATATTTTGTAAATAAATCTATTTGATAACCTGTTATGTTGTCTATAAAGTATTAAATTTATGGCAATATTGTGAGCTCAGTGTAAGTTTTAAGGCCAAGCAGAGTTGAAGGCCTCTACAACCACTTTGCTTTGTTAGTACTAGTAAACTACTAATGTAAACTACATGCGAACATAATTAAACCTAACCCAAACCCACGTACCTTCCCACCTTCCTATCATCCTGTAATTTCAGCGTGTGATCGAAATTTTAGAGCCGTCATTTCGTACAAAAACAATTAATAAAAATCCCATCATTGAAGTTGTCTGTGACTCAAAAGATTTGTAACGAAAGACCGGACGGAAACTTGGAATGAAAAAACAAACGGAAATGAAATAAATATACTTATTGCACAAACACACAAAAGAAACAGTAATATAAGATAATAAAACAAAGATAACAAACACTCAATTAATGTAGTTTTGGTCTTGGTTAAATTATTGACGATTTACTTGATGATTTCCGCATTGTCTATTGCAGCTCACTATAAATAGGCTTTAGTACTAATAAAAGTTTACGTTTGTAATAAAAGATTATGCAATTTATAAGTTGCTGAAGAAGTGAAGCTTCTAGCGCTAAACAAACATAGCAAAAAAATGTGCTAATCAATACATTTTCGCCAAACAAATCTTTACGGACACAAGCGGAATATATGGTTTGCTTCCGCTGTCCACGTTATTCTGGCCACGTTAACGTGGACAGTGGGAAGTCAAAAAATCCCTTCAAGTTGTCTACGTTAACTGTCCGCAGCAGAAACCAAAAGCAGGATTTTTTTTTTCTTATCATGTTCTGAATCATTTATCTAGCAGATAAGGTAGTCTGTAGCTCATAGGTAGCAAAGTAGATGCCATCCGCCTTCGGTTATTTACCTCGTGAAGATGCGGTTTGCTTACGTAATAATGATACGAGGCAGTCAATGTTTGATCGGTATATAATTGTTTCTTAAAAGATTAGGATAAAATAATTATTAATGCATCATTATTATAACATCAATTATTCTATTTCTACCAGAAGAGTGGTAATACAGCGGGACCGGTGTACTTGTTTTTAGCAGTCTCTACCTATATGTATACTTAAAAAAATTACCCATATAAACCTAGCATTCATCATTCAAGCCTAATCTACGTCGGTATCAAATTAAAAAATAAATAAAGGTACATAATAGTTATTCAGATGACCTCTGTTATTATATGACCATTAGGTCTAGGTTACCTATCTATACATTTTAAACAGAAAATGAAAAAGAAATAAACCCTGTCCTATATTGTTAAATAAAATCGTCATTCCGTCGTCGGTCTGTCTCTCAGTCTGTCTGTAGCATGAAACTGAGTGAGGAGGCCGCAACAAAATTTTTTTTTTTTTTTGTATAAATATTACATGCATGTAAGCTAAAAATAAAACTGTCGCACATTAATTATGCGTGTGAGTTGTAAGGCTTGAAAAATTGCACCACGCTGTCGCGCAGGCTGCACGGGAGTGGACGGAGCCGTGAAGCGCGTGGCCGCTGCGCACGCTAGTCCTAGCGCCGCAGCCAGCGCCCGCGCACGCGCTGATACTGATACCAGCCGCTATATAAGCCGACGCGCCCTACGCACCGCCCACTAACACACCACCTTCCGAAAACTTCACATTACCAACATTACCACAATGAGTGTCGACGTCACCGAACTATCCAGCATCCTGCGTCACGATGATGACGACGTGGACGGCGTCCTGCTGGCCAAAGGCGTCTCCATGGCAACCCTTTTTTGCGCGTCCATGATCTGCGGACTGTTCCCCTTGTTGCTCGCGAAGAAGTTCAAGTGGATCAGCGCGGATGAGGCCGGGGACTTGAAGTCCAGGAATAAAGTGGTCATGACGCTGCTGTCCTTCGGAGGAGGAGTCCTGCTGTCCACCACCTTCATGCACCTCATGCCCGAAATAGACGAGAATGTGGAGTACTTACAGTGTGAGTACTTTTACTTTTCATTAGAGCTTTCGTTATTACGTGTGACAGTAAAAGTTGCATTTGTTATTTCATACAAAAATTCTAGTTTATTTTTATCTATCCGGTTTTTATTACAAGTGTTATTAGAAGTTTCAACTAGTGTTATTTATTAATGGAAAGACGAATAAGGTCCGGGTTTTTTGTCGTTACGATACGGATAACGATCGTTACGGTACGCCGAGTCTCGTCTTAATCGGTTAGTACCAGCGTTGCTAGATGTCCCGATTTTAGCGGAACATCCTGATTTTCGGAAATTAATTTCAAATGGTCAGATTCTAGAACAGACGTATAGATGTAATGAAAGCAGAATTACTAATTAGGTATACAATCTAATTAAGAATTTTCACGTGATGTGATGAGTTTCTTCAGAGAACAGCAAAAAAAATATTTATGTTAAATTCAAAAAGTAAATTCCGAACTGTTTACTTAAAATATTTGAAAATCTTACTTTACTCGAAAAATGCTGCTACGTATCCATCGCTATTTATTATCTTCTTGTCCTCACTTATAAAAACAATAGAAAACATACAAAATCATAACACTTACTTACATGAAGCATCTTAATACTTAAAAAATAAATTACGAGTTCGTGCATTGTTTGATTTAAAGGTTAATACTATCATAGTATGTATTTTATCTACAATTACTGCATCAAACCTCGAACGAAATTAACAGAACACAAGGATATAAAGATATACCAACCAACCAACCAACATAATATTTTTCAAACGCCGACGGACGGACAATAAGTCAATACATTACAGATTACGGCGTATAATTAGACAAGTAAACAAAGCAATGCGTGTACTGTTTGTAAGTACTACGGTACTGCGGCCCAGCAGCCGCCGCGGAGCTGCAGAGCACTACACGAACAATGTTGTAGTGGTTAATATTATAAAGTGTGGCAAAAACCAGGGTTCAGTCCGAAGAAAAGGTATTTATTTACGAATTTATACACGGTGTTACAAAAAAACCCGTAAATTTTGTATGGAGACCATCTACATTTCGTATGGGAATGCGATTTTTTTAAATCGTTTTTCGACCTATGTTCTTTGGGGAAAGTTGTTCAGTTTTACGAGCAGATTCACACCCTTTCAGCTTTATTTGTAGTTTTGTAACACCTTGTATAATATATTTAATAAAACTGAAAGATAATAACATGGACAAGTTTACTGTTGGAGATCAGGACATGAAGTGAGGAATTTGGCAGAAAAAAGACAAAATCGAAACGTAAGAAATCAAAATTTGAAAATGAATTTAAAATGAAAGATAAAACTGCCAGCAAGAAAGGTTGCCAGTCATAAAACAGGAAAGAGGACAAATGCCTCGTTACAGTACTACTACGTTGAACTAGCGCAGTACAAACGTAACTGGACGTAACGTGATAGTGCCGTAGCCTGTAGTACTGGGCCCACCGATTCACCTTCAAACGATGTTATATAATATGCACGCATTTGGAACTTGATAACTCTTTTTGGCTCGATAATTGTATACAGTAATAGGTAGTAACTATATAGCTTTAATTGTAAGACCACTTATCCTTGTGACAAGATCGTACACAGAAAATACAGCCAAGGGTTCATAAAATTAGATGCATTGAATATTTTTGTTAACTTTTTTTTTGTACTCCAAAACATGATTTTAGTTACATAACCATAAAGTTAAATTGAGAAGTATTTTGTAGAGGCGTACGGGCTACCAGTATTTAATTATTTTACTGAGAACTATAGAGTCGGCGAATTACAATAAAATATGTTAATGTTGTTACAAAATTTGCATAATTTTGTTGAAATTGTTAATATAAAATCGAAATAACGCGCACATTAATTTTCAACATCTGTCTTTCGTCTTTTAATATTTGTTTAATTAATTCACACAATATTTATTTCCTCGTGGTCTACCATACTATTTTTCATTTTATGCAAGCCTTTTTGAAGGGGGTCAGGGGGCCATTCGCACTTTTTTTAATGGGACAATATCAGTAAAGTCCCGCAAACTTATTTTTTTAAGCTTTCCACTTTTTGAAGATTGTGTATTTTTTACTTTCGGGTTTTCTGGTTTAAATTATAAAATTGTGAATTTAACCAGTTTTTTTTCCTGAGATGAGCAGAGTTTCAGGTGACACTCTACTCAGATTACATATAGGTACTGAAATTATAATTTGTTATCATCGGTCGAAGGCCTCCGACTTTTTGACGCCCGAAACTCTCAGTTTTAAATCTGAGCTTGTGTAGTAATTTATTAAAAGTAAGGAAGGAAATAAGGTTAATGAGAGATCTTTAAGGAAAATAAAATAACAACTGTTTCATATGGGGTAAATAGGAAAAAAGTCAGCGTAGGTGGCTCGAATGACTTGGCAATACGGTGTAAGTTAGGAAAAAGAAATTGTTTTACCGTTTTCCACGTCATTTTGTCAAGTCAATAATTCCCTTTGACAGAATTCACACTCAGAGTTTTCTCAAAAAAGCAAACACGTTACATGGAATCAACCCAAGGTATAAGATTTTTTTATGACATGACGTCTCTTGACATATATTTAAGCCGTATTGGCACACCAATTACTAATTAAGTCAGTTTTGCGACGTGGAAAAAGAATCACGCGCCGGATCGCGACTTTACAAAGGCTAACGCATTTCAGTCTTGAACCATACTGCGTTAGATTTTATTTATCAAAAATCTTGCAAAGCTTAAGCGATTACAGCGGTAGAGAACCATAATTATTTAATATATTGCTAACAAATAAAATTACAAAATAATATTACTAATAAAGTCCAAGCGATTTAAATAAAATTATGAACTAAAACAGCTTAGGCTTTTTATTGTTTTACAAGAAAACCATACTCACTTAGCTTTTTGAAAAGAATATTGTATATTAGCAAAGGTAAAAGCGATTTGCGTCACAGTACGAACTGAAATCGCTTAGGCTATGCAAGATCTTTTTGATAAATAAAACCTAACGCAGTATGGTTCGAGACTGAACTGAAATGCGTCAGCCTTTGTAAAGTCGCCGCCCGGTCGACAACCTGTCCATAATAAGGTCCTCACTGGAGTTCTCACATTACGGACTTTATTAATGGGCTGAACGTGTTTTTTCCAAATTTATAATGACAGGTTTTTCTTACCCATTTGCTAAGTATTTCAACATTGCGACATCGACATTAAAAATAGTGTAGAATGCAACTGACGGCCTTATCTTATGTAATTAGTGATTTCATCTTTATAGTAACAAAACAACCTATTATACCAACCAGGCTATCAAAAATGACAATCATAAGATATAACTTTCTCATATTGTCCTCTTTGTGAATTAATCACAGCGTAAAGTAAACACTATCACATTATCAAACAGAATGGACATGCCATTTTGGACGAGACAAATGGAAATCCCATTTAATGATCACACATTAAATCCTCAGATAAATACCTAGTATTTTTAATATGCTTTTTGAATGATTGGAATATTTTCAAGAAAATATATTTTTTTCTTACTTATCTCAAATTCTTCAAGTACTTCTTTAAAAAGTAAAGTATCTATTAATAAATACGTCTTTAATATCGAAAAATGCGTTTCTGAAACATGTTACACCTTTTTAAACTTTGAAGACAAAAAAAAAGAGAAAAAAAATCGAACAACACTCGTAGTGAACGTACCAACCATGTACAAGCTTTTTTGTCCTACTAGCTGTGACGTCGAAAAATGATTTGTGGTTTGTGGTTTGTTAATTCGAATAAAATATTTTTGATTTTGAACAAATGGAAAGAATGAATACGAAGAAAATTTTTTAACCTCTGTTTTTTTTTCGATAGCCGATAAATCTTCAAGGTCTAGTTTTTGGTCGGACAACTTAAGGCGACACTACACCATGCGCGAGCGCATATTAAAGTTATGCAATGTCCGCCGACTATGTATGTATGTCAGTGTATTTATTGTCAAAGAACTTACCGCTGGCCTTACAACCAAATAACCGAAATTCAAGGTTTGTTAGCTATATAGCGTGTGGAGAACTAAAGTGTATATAGGTATATTTATAACTTAGTGTATATATTCTTTATTGCACACTTAAATATACAAGATTATATTAAAATTAATTACAAAGGCGAGCTTATCTCTATAAGAGATCTCTTCCAGCCAACCTACAAGGTGGTGGGAAAGGTTAAAAACAGAGCGGGCACAAGGATGTGCACTAAATAAATTAGCCTAAAAAAAAAACGTAAATACACATAATACACTACTTATGTATCGGCTAAGTCTGAAACAAGTACGTATATAATAAAATTTTGCATTCGAAAAGAGGGCGAAAAAGATAAAATAAATATCGTAGCAATTAAATAATACTTTCTTAGACTTTCTCCCATTCATTTAATTGTAATGAGATTATTTGCTAGGATCGAAAAAAGAAAACTAAAACAATAAAAAGGCTATCGTGCGTGATCGAGTTTATAAACGAAGAACGAATATTTACTGAAACGGATACCAGACCATCAGACGCCATTAGTCATGGAAAAAATATTCCTGTTACCAAACTTCAATACTTCAAAGTTCAGATAAGATTTCGTCCGGGCCTATCGAATCATCATTATCTAACGTAATTGTGCAATAGTAAACGTGCCGGTGCATCTCAGGTCATAGGAATTTAACGGTGCCCTTATAACCGATTTTCAAGGTTCAGGTAATATTTCGTTCGGCGAGAGGACGCCATCGACTCATTATCTAACAGTTGTGCAAGCGCGCGCCGGTCAGCCAGCCGGCGAATGGCGAATGTAAATTGTAGAGTTGCCAAACGTACGAGAATTCTCGTACGCATAATGTTAATTTTGACTTATATGCGATGTGATGTTGGAAATAAACTTGAGTTTTGTTTTCTTTTTTTATTTATGTGGTCTGGTCACAACGCAAATAATACTGTGATAATACTTTAATTTTGTAGAGGTATCGTGAGCAAAAAATCATTAGGAACATTGTCTTTGGTTTTAAATAACTCTAAAACTCAGATTTTGTTAGCGCTTCTAGAAATCCTTCTAATCATCAATTTTGGATAAACATCTAGGTAGATGTTAGATGTATTATGTGTATGTATAGGTATATATACACATAATAAAATGTTAACTGGCCAATGTCTTTACGTAAGATATAAAAAATATATATACGAGGAAGGAGGCTTTATAAGAGCAATAGAAACCAAAACAATTATTTTTAATTTTTTTGTTTGTCTGTCTGTCTGTCTTTATGTACAAACATAGAGGTACAAACGCACATTACGCAAAAACTACTGCTGTGTTACTGAAGCTCTCACTACCTTACTAACATACTAACTAACGTTCTAACTTAAAAACTGGTGCATGTTTCATATTTGAAAGTGACGGGGGTATGGCTACAGCCTAAATACCTGGTATCCTGTGGCTAATTTGCTGCTACTTCTGCTAAAATAAAAAGCACTCTTTTCGCACCAAAATATAATCAACAACTGCCATAAAACAAAAGCGTAAAAAATAGACTTCAAAAATATAACATTCCAAATGTAAAATGTTCAAAAAAAGTAAATATAATATAAAAAAGAGGTTGTCTACGCCGCCGCCTAGAAGCAGAGTTATCTTTTGTGCTAAATTTGATCATGTGAGCGAAGTTGCGGGTAAAGCGCTAGTTCCTAATAGAAAATTATCTGCTACCTGTCTGGCAACCTAGAGCGAATGTGTGCCAGTGACCGCTGAGTGCGCCTGCGTCGCCGGCCGGTCGCGTGACGGACTTCTAGACTAGAGAACTGTCACATCTCCAGTAGAGCCTTAAAGGCAATAATGTCCTAAGAGTTTATAGATATGCAGGTCAGGCAGGGAAAGGCTTTAACATGATATTTTAAATCATAAAAGTACTCATGAAGATATTATACATATACACATATTATATTTTGTACTTTAGCATAATATAAGCAGTGTAGAATTTATTGTCACTAACAGATAATAAATAAATAGGTGGAGATGACAGGACACTTTCAAGACATCACCACTGGTTACTCCAAAAGCTAACTCAGTGTCTGAATTAAAAAACATATCTTCATAGAGGGGAAAACGAAATAAATGGACACATAAGATAAAAGAAAATATAATATTAGTAGTTTTATACAAATCTTACTTATATAACAGAGTATTGTAATACTGTTATATGAATATAAACGAAGCGAAAAATTTAAAAATAAATACGATCTTCAACAGAATTTTAATCTATATCTCAAATCCGGTTCAATATTTTTAATGTAAAAGAAAATGGAAAATCTTCCTGCCAATTCAGCTCGTCACCGCACCGGACGTATCCTGTTCGTAGATCATTATAAATTCAACCAAGGGAAACGCTACGCGCGTTTGCGCATACAATGCGCTACTTATGCGCCGACCGCCGCCGTGTGACATATTCCCTGGGCAATCATAATAGTACGCTATAGTTACATTCCAGTAGCTAATTCCATTAATTTAATAAAAGTATACTTACAGACTGCGCCCTCGAGAATCGGGAATGGTTGCTCTACATTATTCTTTGATTCTTGCACGCCGGAGTGTAAGAAATTTAATGAAAACTTCCAACTATTCAATCAGGTAGGTATAAGATAGGTCAGATGACCAGAATTTTTGGACATGTTTAGAACTACTGCCTCCACCCGATGAGTCTGTGGGATTTTATTTAGAATACACGTTTTAGATCTGGTATTACTCTATGACTACAATGGCCGACGACGTACCTACTAATTTTTTTTTAATGAGTTTTCATTGTCAAAGTCTTCAAAAAACTTTGAGAGGTTTAGTAAATAGAAAACATTTTAAACATTTCCGATTTTTCATGTTTGAAATAATGTAACTAAAATACAGTAAGTGACTCAGTAGGATCGGTACTTACCCTGTCAATAATGTCAATCCTTTGATTATGACAAGTGCGCACGTTCAATTCAACTCAGCCGACATTCCTTGCATGACCCACGTTCCCAACATGGCTCTGAAAGTTGTTACAATGTTATTGTCAAGGTCTAAAGAAAATTCTTGACATACTCATACTAAACATAATATTATGTTGTTAGATTTGTTAGTGGCGTCATCGATTTGGGGGCATCCCTGTAAGGATGACGTCCTTTGTATTATTAGTTTAATAAATAAATAAATAAAGGTTGTTTGTTATTTACGTCTAAATAATAACAAAACAATTATTAAATGCCGTCGCTTAATATTAGTAGCGAGTGCGAATTATTTTCGATCACTTAATGGCTAGGTCATGAATGGGTGATCAAATTATAGCAGGAGATCAAATTTAAAAAGTAATTGTAATGTTTTACGTGCTTCTAGAGGCTCGTTATGCTGTTCGTCATGGTAAATGTTGCTGTTGTTGTTGTTGTTGTTATGCTATTTAAAAAATATGACCGAAATACAAGTATATTTTTAATTATTATGTTAACAATTCACGTGGAACTGAATCTTTGAACGGAATTTCCGTCGTCTGTTATCTAACCGCGATAACTGAACAATATGGTAGTTAAGAGTCAAATTGACAATTAATGGCTTAACAAAGCAAGCAAGTCATTTAATATAAATAAAATAATTAATGATACTATAGATTAAAAACATGTTTTATGTAAAATTAATTAAGACTATTTATCTACAGACCCACACACAAAAATAGAAAAAATAGAAATAGAATCGCGCGCGATTGAGTAACGGATTAGTAAGTTCTTGGTAGAGTCACGTAGAGTATAGGGAAAATCCGCAAACGATATTCAAAAGATCATTCTTGTTTTAACATAAAGAATTTGTTTGTTGTTTTTTTTATCTTGTCGTGGTTAAATTATGACCTATCTATAGAATAGACGTCTGCTGCAGATACTTCAAAGGAATGAGCAAATATTAGAGGTTTAATAAATATATGGCCTATATTTCAAATACAAGGAAAAAAGAACAAAAAAAATATACTTACGGCATAGAAAAGTTTTTTTATCATTCACACTTGTCAGCTGGTCAAGATAGACATGTTTGAAGTGTATACTACACAAATATTTCAATGTCTGTTTACTAAAAGAGAATATCAAGCCAAAATATATTTTAGAAAATAAAGTGATAATCAGGATGACTAAAACATAAAACAAAAAATCCGCCGTTCCGAGAGATAAGTATGGAAGTGCGAATAGAATTCTTTACAAAAAAACTAGTGTAAAAAACAAAGCGAAGTATCTCGAACTTCCACTCGTTCCGGCTAGCGCTTGTCCCAATTACGACGTTATTAAACGGAGCGACACAAGTTTTAAATCCACCGACAAAATGTAATATTATTCAATTCTGACCTCCGCCAATTGTCCTGCCTTTTACTTTAGTTTCTATCGCCATTTTGTATTCTAAGATTGTTGGCGATTGTCCATTGTTTTACGAGTCTGAAATCCCCTAATAGTTAACGGTCCTTTTACATTTTGTTCATGTTCATACCATAGTTTATGTTCTTTGCATGTATAACAATGTAAGTGTACGTATTTACTCATTGTGCGACTACTTATTATTTATTTTTAATTCTTGGATGTCTACCGTGCAGTGAATGCGAAATATGCAAAGTTAACAAAATAGATAAGTGCAGAGAGATTGTTAAGTAACAATAAAACAGAAATAATATTACTCCATATAATTAATGAATAAGTTGGGTTGCTATTTGCCTACGATTGATAACCGGATTTTCCTGAATAACATCGATTTATTACATAGACATTTCATAACGATTAACTACCAATAAATAGTTATGTAAATCTTTGAAATGCGCAATAAGGAGGATTATCTGAACTTCATCGTAAACCGACTTTCCTTTACGATGTTTCTCATATTAATCCAATACTGCACTTATAGATAATTTTTGTTACAGATTACGAGTAGATCTGATACGTTTTCCGCTTTATAATGTTTATACTGCACTTGTATGAAGCACGAAAAGAATACTGCTTTTTTAACTTCTCTCGTGTCGATAGCCTCAATATTATTTTATTCGTCCAATGTTGCAGCCGTGATTGCATTTTCGGAAGTATTTTTAAACTCCTCTGGCGTTATTGTGTCAGGGACATTAATTAATGTTTAGTCATGGTGTGTAGTGCCGGTAGGAATACTGGCTTAAATATTTTTGGTGAATGAATAAAGTCGGAACTGCGTTTTCAGAGCCTAATAAACCACCATAAAATAATAGATTCTATCTAAAAAATGACTGAACAGAGGAAAGTTAAAATAGGTTGATCACACAGTATCCGCGCCATTACTATGATGCTGAAAGTCAAGTCATCATCACTCATCAGCAGGTCGTCATTAGCTCGATCGTGGAGTGAACTCATGACGCACTCCTGCGCACATTGGTCAGTAACATGAACATGCCTGCACGCAGCCGTCGGAAACGTAACCGAGGGCGTGGGAATTACCTGCCTATTAGTTAACTCACCGCAGTCTACCTTATACGGTCTCTTGTTGAAGATTAGTAATTAATATAAAACTGCAACATAGGTGTTATGTAAATATACAGATAATAATTATGTGCATGCAAACTTATTTATTATTCTATTAAAAAATTACCTCCCTAAACACTTATAGGTTTTCGCGGTTGTAAACATAGTCGAAATATCGGTGAGCTCGTTATAAGCTTATTTTAACCATAATCGTGGTAATAACCCGTAGTAACATTATGACGTGTTTCATCTCTTCTTTAAAAAAATATTTCATATGATACCACTTTAAAATGGTTTAGCGGGTGGAAACTGGGATCGGAAAGTCAACCGTGTATGGAAATGAGAGAAATGTTATTTTAACCCAGCTTACAAATAGGGAATATGCAAAAAAATATAGATTTTTTCATAGTTCATCTGAAAGTATGCAAGAATAGAATACTGACAGTCAAAACAGAATCGAAATTGATCGAAAAACAAACTAGATACAACATTATTAAACAAATATATCTGTCCCTCTTACGAAAACTAAATTTGTATATTGTGTTTATAACTTGAAATATTACGATTAATGAATTTTAAAAAAATTATGCATATTCCCTATTGTTAAAAACTGCTTTATATCTTTGGTTTTCCCTCTACTCACCCCTTCGGGAATAGGAGCGTGACCTTAATATGTATATGTATGTATTATATTATGTATATTTTTGATGTAGCCCAATTTACAAAGACGATAAAGCAAATGCATCATAGAATCAGAGGCGTAACGTAACGCAGTCGGAACCACTCATGTGGTCGGAACTGGGCCACACGAAGTTCAACAGCATAATTATTTGTTGTTGTTGCAACGAACTCAAGATGTGGGACGGAAGCAATGTCAAGAAACATTATTTTTGGGGCCACTTTCTTTGGTGATATCACAATAAACTAGAATATGGAAATTACCATAATTAACCAACTTTATGTCTTCAAAATTTAATTACCTCAATAATTCATAATTTCAATCGATCCACCGCAAATTTAGAGGATCTTTCTCTCACATGATCTAGGATTTGTTTACTACGACTACGATGTCATGAAATCACCGGGTTTGCCCTTTAGTCAACCTTATATTAATTTCTTTCGCGTTACCGAGCAAGAGTTACTTTTTTCTACATACAAAATTCAAAGATTAAATTATAGAAGCAGAAGAAACGAGTAACCTCGTAAGTAGTTCTTTATCTATACTTATCATATCAATCACAGTCATTCGCTATATCCAATATAAGCACATACGAGTATGACTAAGTGGATATAACATATCACATAACACGATCACAACGAAAGTGTCCAAGCAAGTCGTAACAAAAAAACTTTTCAAAGAATACTAACTTTCATGTTATGTCATTGTAACCTGTACTATACCGTAATAACATTATTAACATTTTTATATCTTCCGCTAAAGATCCTGTATTGAGCAACATTATAACCACAAGTTTTATCGCTTCAAAATAATACATAATCTTACGGTAATACATTTTATTGGTGGAAATAACCTTCAGGTGTATCTGGTCGTATTTTATTTATGATCCACAATCTATCGGCCGGCTCTACCTACGATATAGTAATTTATACAAATACAACCAAAATAAAGAGTATATAAGTATACAAAGTATACAATATGCAAATATTCTTTAGGCATCTATAATAGTAGATCAAGGGGTAAAAGCGATCAATTACACCCGAAGTATTTTGGCGCACAAGCGTAGCGAGCGGGCGCTGTGTAAGGGTGGAAATGATAAGTTCACACAAGCTAAACACTCTGCTTTTCATCTCGATTACATGGAAAATATGCAAAACAGTTGTAAAAAAATAATATATGGGCTACATACCATCTTATTTGACCTTACTTGACACACAAACTGGGAAATTTTCAGTTGGATTTAATGAAATCACTGCATATTGATTTTTAAATTCACGCACAAGCCTAAATCAACTTACCTATTTTTTACTATTTCTTGGTTAAAATTAACATAATAACAAAATAGTTACCCCGACGCGACATTATAGCGTAATTTCAACGAGCAAACCAAATCGTGCCATCCATCAATTTCTATAATAAAATTAAAATACATAGGTGTTACTTTATCGAATTTGATGGCTCAACAATAGGTATTATTTTTAAATTTTTGCTTTTTTTGCTTCGGGGGTTTTTAATTTTTTAATTATTGTTATTTCTAGGTAAATACTTGAATTTCGTATTAATATAGCCTAATTGAAGTAAATTCAAGCAAGATATTATTATTTACTTTTTGTTTAAATAAAATTAATTGTAGAATTGCTTATATAGGCTGTATATACATCTAATTTCTTTGCGATTTATTGTGTGCAACTTTTTATGCAAATTGTAAAAAGAAAAGTTCGAACTTCAAAGTTACTTACATCCCTTGGGATGTAAGTTGGACTTACATCCTTTCTTTGGGGTCATTATTGGACTACTTTCAGAGCATGAGAGATGAAAAATATATTTCATTGCCAGACGTGATATATTTTAAACCACTTTGGTTCAGGGTAGGCTCGAGCTCCTCGGTGGGGACGTATGTAAGTTATTGATGATGAAAAGGTTCCTGTGATATAAATTTATAATAATTTGTGAACTGTTTATAATAAATAAATAATAAATCGTGCAACCAGTTAGGAACGCTGACCTGAATGTGACTGTTTTTTCTTCACTCTTACAATTTTTTTAAGTGTTGTACGCCGATTAGCCTTGCCTGACATCAAACCAGTACAAGAAGTAAAAATAATTAGTTTACTGCCCTATGACTCCCTAAGATCTCTCGCAAATTATAAAACAGTAAAAATTTTTTTTTTATAATCTACTTTAGACCTCTTTCTCGGCCGACCGCCCCATTCATTGGCCGGCCAGTATGTGTAAACTGCATTAGGCCGTTTCAAAGTAGTAAATAGCTTCTTTATGTTATTTTTATTAACCGCTTGAAATAGTTTTTAGCTCTCACGCCTCGTTTCCAATGAGCGGCCATTTCAACACGTAACCTTGTTGATTATTCTACAAACCATTAAAAAAAAAGCCGACCGGTCAACCACCTCGTCTAAATTGGCATTTATTGGCAATGGAATGGTTTAGTTTGCAAATTTCACTTTGAGAGATTTTTAACTATTCACGGTCAAGTTATTGCATAGTTATTAGAATCACAACATTAAAAAAAAAATTACCATTGTAAATAACAACCGAAACATTAAAAACCTTTTAAGTTGATGTTTTACACAAACAAAGCAGAAACATTTTATTTATAGGACATCACAATACAAAACACATACATAAATAATAGTATATAATGCAACAGAAATGAAATAAATTATACATAAATAAATAAAAAAAGCAAAAGCCGTAGCCTAGCAAGGTAGACTACGGCGCTGATCTTCTGTAAACAGTAAAAAAAAAATTGCTAGCTCTATGGAAACTACTATTGTACCATCAATCGAACACGTGGTACGAACGAATATATGTTATTTTTATATACTACTTATTTTTTTATAAATGTTAATGTTCCGGTAAAATAACGGTAAATAACCGGTCGAAAAATGCTTCCTGAATGTTCTAACAAATGACGAGGAACGGGTTACCGGTCTAACGACCAACGATGCGGAATTCCTAACGCCGCCGTTCTCGTTATACAGGAAAATGTGACGCACAAATAAAACAAACGTGACTCACGCGCCGTTTAACGACGCAGTATTTAAGGGATCATATTAGTAGGATTTTAAAAACCTTGTCTTCTATTTCGGGTTTGATGAATGTGACATGCAATACATGAGGTGTCCTATGTGTCCTAGGTGTCCTACGTATGTTTAGTGTTGAATACCTCCTCTATGAAAAGTAGTGAAAGTGAAAATGGCGAAATTTCGCTACATGTGTGTGCCGCCCATTTTTAACCTCATCTAATACAGACAGGTTTTTTCTCTTTTTCTTCTGTTTTCACGGAAACAGGCAGAAAACTTATGTTTCTACGTTTAAATGCAAAGAAACGCTTGCCGCTCGATCTTAACAACCAACACCAACGCTGAATTTCTAACTTCGTTGTTGAAGAGGGATATGAGACGCAAAACAAGGCACAAGGTCACGCGCCGCCGTTTAACGACGTCTTATCTGCACGTGTATTAGGTTGTAAAATATGCTCGATTATTCATACATTTTTTTATTTGAAAAAGTCTTATTGGGGTAAGTAGCACACGCGTAATTAGTACAAATTTTTGACAAGTTTTGTAATTATTTTACACTACCCGTCCGTCACCACTCAAATTCTAGTCAAGTGGGAATATTATTGAGGGATTGTAGTGCTAGAGTCTAATCAAAACGTCATAATTATTTTGAAAATATGCACGCATTAACGTATCTTTTAAAATAGGACAATGTACCTTCATAAATTCTCCCAACTGCTACTCTCTTGTCTCTTGTCGCGTGCACACAGCAATTATAAATTTAATTCATCATCAACAGCTCATAAAGTCAAAGTCAAAGTCAAAATTATTTATATTTCCATAGGATACATCACTTAGATCCGTCATTACATTTTTTTTGGGTGAGTTCACTAACACAATGGCGGAATCTGTGGAGAAGAGCTCACCGAAGAAACTCCATAGTCGTCGCATCTTTCGCGTTTCCTTTTTTAAATAAAAAATTAAAATATTACAAAATTAATGCTAATTAAATATCGAAAAGGCCTGCCACTCAAGCAATCTATTCCCATGGACATCTGTCCTCTAAGTAATCAGATATCCTATAGTAACCTGGCTCGAGCCTACCCTGAATTGGGGCGATTAGGCCTTAGTCGACCACGCTGGCCCAGTGCGGGTTGGTGGATTTCACACGCAACCTTTGAATTTCTTCGCAGGAGTGTGCAGGTATCATCATGATGTTTTCCTTCACCGCAAGAGCGTCGAATAAACCACAGGAATAAACGTACATATTATGAATACGAAATTCGAAAACACATTGGTACGAGGTGGGGATCGAATCCCGGAATCCTAACCACTAGTAGACCACCGACGCTCTAATACAAATTATTTAAAACATAATTATTATTAATTTCCCATAACCAGTCAATGATGGCCATTCTAATATTAGAGCTGTCAAACATCGAATTTGAACCTTATGGCCGTGTCAATTGCACAATTTTAGAGAGCACTTAATTCAATTCTTGGGTGAATGGCGTTTCCGTGGTGATTTCGCCAATGTCAAGTTTTATTGATGACTCTGCTTGGATATAGGCTTCGTGAGAGAACAAGATTAAAAAATTAAAAAATATATATATATATATGAAGAAATTTTAGCTATGGCAACCGGTCTGCTGAAACACCTAGAACAAAAGACAAACACAATATAAGTTAAAAGGTTAGTATAGTTAGTAATAGTAAGGACAAACAAAATTTAATATGTTACAATCTGATGTTATTTTTGTAAATATAATCACACAGAATATGAACAAAAGGACTATTAACGTGGGATAAAAGACTTTTAAAATTAATAGGGCGAGGGATGTCAGAAGGAAGAAGGTCATAAAGGGAGGAAGAGAATTTGGGGCAGTTAAAAAATATATGGTCCAAGGATCCTTCGTCCAGCCCACACTCACAAATAGAGGTGTCCTTGATGTGGAGTTTAAATAAATGGACAGGAGCACAAGAGTGACCGAGTCTCAGTCTGCAAACCACTGAAGTGACGCGTTTATTGGCTTTCCGAAACTTGAAAAACCAGGGAACATGAGGAATGCAGCCTTGGATATCAGCATAATATCTGCCTTTAGTAGAGCTAAGAGATTTCCAATGAATATCCCACTGACAGAACAAACCCTGCTTAGCCAACGGGACAAGGTCAGAAGGATAGACTTTAAAATGGTCGAGGCAACCAGAAACAGTGGCGTCTTTGGCACAGAGATCCACAGTCTCATTACCAGTTATCCCAGAGTGACTGGGAATCCAGGCTAAAATAACTTGGTAACCCAATGAATAGCAGGAATAAAGGAGCTGCTTGATTTTTAAAATAAAAGGGAATTTAGATTTACATCGGAATTGATTTGACAAAATAGCTTGTAAACAGCTTTTGGAATCAGATAGAATGACAGTTTTATTAAGTTTATGCGATATGATGTAACTTATAGCCTCAAGAATAGCAATAGCTTCTCCAGTAAAAACAGATGAAAAGGATGGACATTTAAAGTTAAGTATGATGCTATATTTAGGAATCCAAACAGCGGCACCGACACACCCACGTTCAGAAAGCTTAGAAGCATCTGTATACATAATTAGCCAGTCACTCCAGTTCTTAGAGATGAACTTATTAAGTTGAGAATTAGCCGAAGGTGAATCTTTCTCAATACCAATATCCAAGTAGATGTTAGGTTGAAAAATTATAGACTCAAAAGAAGTCTCAAAAAGGGGCAAGAGTTTACTTTGGGAAACAGGGCAAGGAAGACTGATGTATTTTCTAAAGCTATTAAAAAGACAAGGAGGATCCTTGTGTTTCCAATAGCTCCCAGAAGATATGAAGTCAGCTAATTGGTGCAGTTTGGACATAAGAGGATGATAAGATAATTGAATAAGCTTGAAAAAAAACCTATCCGAAAGATATTGTCGTCTTAAGGAAAGAGGAGGGTCGCAACATTCCACCTGAAGAGAATTTATAGGGGACGACTTCATAGCTCCAGCAACAATGCGAAGACATTTGGATTGGACTTTGTCCAAGGAGTTCAGAGCTGTCTTGTTACAGGGCTCGAGCAGGAACGAACCATAGTCCAAGTGACTTCTGACAAGAGCATTGTACATAAGTTTCTGGGTGTACGGGTGAGAACCCCACCAGACTCCAGATAAAGAGCGAATGACATTGATGCTCTTTTCACACTTTTTGACAACATAATTTATGTGATGGACCCCAGACATCCTGGAATCAAAAACTACACCCAAAAATTTCGCCTTCTCCCCAACCGGGAAAACCTGATGATTGACAGAAATAGAGACATCAGGGATAGATCTGAAGCGGGAAAAAACGACAACGCTACTTTTCTGAATAGAGATAGACAGACCATGATTAGAAAGCCAGTCAGAAATATAGGAAATGGCTGAATTAAGACGGGAAGAAGATTCAGAAATATCATTACAGGAGTAATAAAGTGCAATATCGTCCGCATATTGCAAGACATTACAAAATGAATTTACAGAGAGCTCCAAGTCATAAGTATAAATACTGTAAAGAAGAGGGCTTAATACAGACCCTTGAGGGAGACCCCTCCAGACAAGTCTGGGGGGGAAAAAAGAATTTTGAAATTTAACAGAAACTAGCCTGGACGAGAACAGACCTGAAACAAAATTAACCAACCTCACAGGAATACTCAGATTAAGCATCTTCTGCCTGAGCACCGGAAGTAAGACATTGTCGTAGGCGGCAGACACATCCAGAAAAACTGCTACAAGAGACTCCCGCTTCGAAAGAGCAACCTGAATATCAGTGGAAAAAATACTTAGACTGTCCATGGTGCTGAAGCCCTTACGGAAGCCAAACTGAATTGGTGCCAGGATGCCCTTGCTTTCCACAAACCATTCAAGTCTATTCTTGACCAAGTGCTCCAAAAGTTTTGCAATAGTACATGACAAAGCAATGGGACGATAGCTTGACGGATCATCGCCAGGCTTACCCGGCTTAAGAATAGGCAAAATAATCTGGGTCTTCCATTCCTCCGGAGGAATACCAGTAAGAAATATAAAGTTAAGAATAGACAACAGAATCTTTTTTGCAGAAATACTGCTTTTAAGTATAAAGGAATAAGGGATCCCATCAACTCCAGGAGAAGAATCCCTGAGACCGTCAAGAACAGTCAGAAATTCTTCCCATGAAAAGGGAGCATCAAATCTATTATTTGATTCAGAAGGAAGAGAGGAACAAAAAGAAAGTTCATCCAGGGTTGGGACAGAAGGAGGAGCAATTTTATTACAAAAAAGGTCAATCCAACCAGAAGGGTCATTGGATGATATATTCACATAAGAAAGGGCCCCACGAAATCTTCTCATATTTTTCCAAACCATGGAAGGGGGAGTAGAGGGAGAGAGAGATGCACAAAATCCTTGCCAACCAGATTTTTTCTTTTCTGACAAAACTCTTGATGTTCTTGCAGCGGTTTTTTTGTACTCAATAAAGTTCTCCATGGTCATAGAAGATGAGTAAAGGACTTCTGCATCCTTCCTACACCTACAAGCCTCAGAACACTCACGATCCCACCAAGGAACAGAAGGAATTTTATTTCTATGACAATTTTTTAAAGGGATAGCTTTATTAGCGGCCGAAAGAAGACAATTTTTAAAAATATCATAAAGGGAAAGAACATTGTCAGCATTGATATCAGGAAAGTTGGATAACTCCTGATCTAAAACTGATCTATATTCAGGCCAATCAGCTTTGGAGAGATTATATTTTAGAAGAGGACGAGGAGGAGTTGAAATTAGAACAGAATCAGGAGAGGAAATAATGATGGGAAAGTGATCACTGCCATGAGAATTAGCCAGCACATTCCAAGAGAAAAGGGACGCAATTGAAGGAGAGACTAAAGTCAAGTCAACAGCACTCTTCCTATTTTGAGTAGGAGACACTCTTCGAGTGGGAGAGCCATCATTAATGATGCAGAGATCCAACTCATCACATAAATCTAAGAAAAGGAAGGAATTAGAGTCACAAAAGTAAGAACCCCAAGAAGTGTGATGAATATTAAAATCGCCTAAAATAATAATAGGAGAGGGAAGGGAAGCAACGATGATTTTGAATTCAGAGAGAATGGATGGGCTAGGGTCTGGAATATATACAGAAAGGAAAGTATAATTAAGAGCTCTAATAGCAACAGCATTAATCGCGTCACTATGAGCCGGGATAGAAAGCTGTGAAAAAGTGGTTGATCTGGACACCAGAATGGCAGATCCAGCATATCCATCTGCCCTATCGTCCCGGAGACATGAGAAACCAGAGACCCTAAAATGCGACCCTGGCACCAGCCATGTCTCCTGGACAGACAGGACAGCGGGGTTAAATTTATTTATAAGGAAAATAAGCTCATTTTTCTTATGTCGGATACTATGACAATTCCATTGAAGGAACTTGGCCATGATAAAGTTTGTTGAACAGCTTAGTAAGTTTAGCATTGATGTTGTTCGGTAATTCGAGGTCATCAAAACGAGAAACCAAAGAGATTAACGTGGAGATTAGAAGATCAAGGAGATTGTCATTAGGGCAGGGAGAATTAGACAAGAGAGCGCTTCCATTAGGAAGAGCATGAGAGGGAGAAGAGACAATATCTTGATGAGCACGTCTGTCGAACCCTGGTCCAGAAGCTGGAGCCGGAGCACGTCTGGGAGTGGTTACTGTTTTTCTGTAAGATGAGGAGTAGGTGGGCCGATGAATTGGGGAGGCTATGACTTGATCCTGAGTTGAGAAAACAGATGGGGAGGAGCGGACGGTATCAGCAAAAGAGCGTTTTACACGAGGAAATCTGGCTGAGGCTTCAGTGTATGATATATTTTCCTGGGACATGACTAATTTAATAGTTTTCTGTCGAGCATGTTCTGGACAGGAAGGGTCAGTGGCCACATGAGGGCCTGAGCAAGAAACACAAGTAGGTATCGGAGACTGGCTAGTACATTCCATGCCTAAATGAGGCTGAGCACAAACAAAGCAGCAAGCCGCAGACCGGCACTGGGACATTACATGACCAAATTTGCAGCATTTATTGCATTGTATGGATGGGAGAATATATGGAACCACAGGGAGAGATGTAAAAAAACAATACACACGTTCAGGAAGGCGTTGGCCCAGAAAAGTTAAAACTACAGTTTGAGATGGAACCCAAACAGTAGAGTTATTAACAGAGGTTTTCCTATTTAATCGGCGAGCCTTAATAACCTGACCAAATCCTTCCGGGACTGAAATTGACAAAACTAGCTCTTCAAGAGTCCACTCAACGGGGACATGACGGACAATGCCCATCCTAGTGACAGTATATGAAGGGATAATGGCTTCATAATTTTCAGCTGCTAAAGCGGGGTGACACAGAAAAGAGTTAGCATCATCTGCAGAATAGAATTCGACAGAAACACGGTTTCTGCCAATCCTCTTAACTCCATCTCGGGTTACATTTTGGATTTTATTAAAATGCAAAAAATGTGCAAACTTGATGGGGCGCAAGACAGTTCCTGCGGATGGGATAGAGACTTTTTTGCTCACATGAACTATAAAAGGAGCTGAATCAGCAGGGCCATAAGTTTTTTTATCATCCGCGAAATCAGGGTGAACGTAAGTGGATTGCATAGAGCTCGACACTTGCGAAGGATTCACCTTTTTTTGAGGTTGGGCAGAAAGACCGGATGAGGAAGATTGACGTTTTCTAGATTCTTGGTCAACATCCATACTAACAGGAATATCAACCTTTCCATTGGGAAGATCAAGGGAAGGAAAAGACGCGAACGGTAGGGAAAGACCTCCCCCAGGATCGGGGGGATCACCGTCCATTATAAATACTTAAAAATAAAGACAAACACAATAAATACTTACGATATAATAATAACAGACACAATACACAACACAAATAATAACTTAGACTGAATCAGACAGAGAAATTCACTCCAGAAAATCGGTAAACTATCGCCAGACACAAAAACACCTTGTATCAAGCACTAACCTAAAAGCAGAGCCTAGAGAGCACTTAAAACATGCGACTTAGACTGACAGCTATGCCCTTAAACTGACAGCTATGCCCTTATTTTAGATTATCATTCGTTCAAATTAATATCATTCGTTCATCACTTCTCTTTCATTGGTCATAAAAACGAAAAGGATAGCTGGATTTTAAAATTAGAATTAGAGCATGACATCCCGAATCGAGGCCAATATCATTACTATTTACCTGCTTATTTTCATAACAATTTGCAATAATGCTAGCATCGTGTATTATAATAAATCTTCTAACTAATACTTGCTTTACTATACCACAGCCCGCATACTACTTCATAATGTTGCTGATAAAATGTGTTAATAAATTCCTTTTGTATGATTTGTTTTCCTCATTGTAATAAATCTTTAATGTTTACTTGAAGATGTGCAATACGTGCGGCGAACTGAGTAGATAACAGCATATAACGATTCTACGTTTATTTTATTACGTAGTTAGTCAAGTTCCTATTTAAGACTAAATTATTTAACCCAGACTTGAAATAAAAAGGTAGTCGTAAAAACCCATTGTACAAAATTATGCACAAATAAATTTATTGCTATCAGACCCAGAGATAAAAAACTTCATAAATTTGAAGCCAGGTGTTTTAGGATTTCGAGATTATTTTTAGTGTAATGTTAAATATTTTGCCCAAATCTATTTTATTTTAAAGAAATAGTTGAAAGTCAATTATAATAAAGTCATTTAAAAAAAGTATATTCTTTAATTAATACTTAACTTTATGTTATTTCAATTTAACATTGCGCTGTAATTGAGTGGCTGTATAGAAAAATGGAACACTATACTAATATATAAAAATATGTACAAAAAGCGCCCAGTAAGTTGCATTATCCTTTTGTACATATTTTTATACCTAGTATTACACTAAAAATAATCGCGGTTACTACTATAAACTTTATTACAAAACTGGGTCTGACAGAGGTATTTCATTTTGTACAAAATTTTGTACGCGGGGTCTCCGGAGGATACAGAACGCCTGGTTAATTCAATCAAATTACATATTTAATAAAGCGTAAAATATAAATTATAATGTCCGCACTACTCTCTCGTTTCCTACATTGTCGATGAAAGGAAAAACCTGAAGAAAAAACAGAAGAGGATATACGAGTAGGTAGTAGGTAGGTACCTAACCTACCCAATAATTTAGTACAAGCTAGTACAACCACCTAAACTTATTATAAATTAGATGGCGGCACACAGTAAAAAAAAGGAACAATCAAAATAAAGAAAATATATAATGATGTAATCCTGTAATCCATCATCAGGGACATAGGGCTCGAAGAATAGTTTTCCACTTTTTTCGATCTTGTGCGGCAGCTTCCAGGTCCTTCCAGCCGAGCCCAGTTGATGCAGCCTCTTTTTCAACTGAGCGCCTCCAGGTGAAACGGGGGCGGCCCGGCCTTCTTTTCCCATGCGCTTGCCACGTTAACCCTTGTTTGGATAGATGATTATTTCGTCTTCTCAACGCATGTCCAATCCAATCCATTTCATCATTAGGATAGAAAGAAAAAAAGAAATACTTAATAGAAAGATATTAGCCCGTATCGTTTTTCTTTTGTGTTATTGTCAATTTCTTATTTATTAGTACTAGCGATCTGCCCGAGTTTTTTCCGTAAATAGTATCCTATGTCCAAAGTACAACCTATCTCCATTCCAAATTTCATCCAAATCCGTACAGTAGTTTAGTCGTGAAAGCGGAATAAACATCCAAATATATTTTCACGTGTATAATATTAGTGTGATAATAAATAACTTTAATGACATGATAATAAATAACTTTATTATCAGGTGAAAAAATAAAATTTTGCTACAGCCTGCTAGAAAAGAAGCGCGATACATTATTTACGCGTGTAAGGAAGATTAGTATAAAAATCTTATTATTCACATAAAAAAGGATAATTTTAAACAATGTACGTCATTTGTTTGTTGCACCTCGTCGGTCGTTGATACGTTTTTTGCGCTGCAAATTGCGCACTTATTTAGATATCTATGCAGTATCTTTATAAAATAAAAGAAGTGCATACCTATATACATACTTCGTTAGAATGGAGTGTTTGGTCTTGTTATCTATCATGATTCATATATTGTTTGTATGTGAATCGCGTGCTGGCCGTACTGCGAGACTTCTGACTCGTCATTCACCCGATTCGTCTTTCAAAAATGCCTGCGAATTCGTCATTGCTCTAGTTTTTATTTATCCGCCCCTTAAAAAAAACTAAAAAAAGATGAGAAAGAACACCTGAACCACATTGTTTAATTTAAAATTCTACGAAAAAATGCAAAAACTGATAATAGACTAGGTAGCCTACGTTATAAATGTACATTCTACTCTTGCGTTTTACTATAATGATCATAGAAACTTTTCTTTCCAACCAAACCTTGCAAGCATACTTAATAATGACCTAGCAAAGGATGGAAATAAAGAAATGTCTATTATTATTCTATAGGAGTGACGAATCAGTAATATCGTAGTATAAACGATAACTTTCGTTGACTTTTCACTGTGTCTTGAAATTAATGCCGAATCGGTATTAAATTATTTGGGTAACGTCGTACGTACTGCACGGCACGTCCACACTGTCCCCCTATTGGGACATTAACGGAATTGCACTTTCATAAACCACCGTAAAACACAACCGAGCCGTTAAATAAATAAAATAGGGGAAAGTGGCACTCATTGTTTAATGTTTTATAAAACTATAAAAGTTATAAATAATAAACCACCCGTGAAAACACTCGAGCGCCGCGCACGGGTAATCTGTTTTGTTCATCTTGACTTATCTCTGTCGGTATATTTTTCCATAGTACTAAACAACATTGAATGAACAATTTAACCAATTTTGTCAAGCCTATTTAGTCGAATTGCAATTCAGACATGATATCAAAAGCACAAAATAAAAGGGTCCCGCCCGCGCCACTTTACCTACTTTGTGTCATAAGTATCAAGTATATTTTTGGACATCAGAGCCAACAGGTCAGATTTACTATACAGGAGAGCATAACTAAAACGCAAGATTTATTCCTGAAGAATCTGTTTTCCATACACACACATCTTGGTTATATAATTAGATAGGTAGATATGTACTTGATTATCGATTGTAAATTGGGGACTCTAAACTCTAGATTCGAAAAGTAACCTCCGGTCAACTTTCATGTGGCAGCGGCGCGGCGGTGGCAACCACTCAACCGACTGACCATGTAATCAATTTGGGTTTTGTTTACGCCAAAATGCGATCATAATAATTTATGTAATTCTTGGTTGACATTGTTTTATAATGAAACTTTTTAGATTATTTCATCAAACTATGCGATCATAATTGGTATTATTGTGGTTTTTTCAGTAGGTTCAACAGTTTCCACATAATTAACTAATGTGCCCGTGGATATTATTGTTCCGCGAGTGTCGTCCCGCTTTCCACGTTAACGAGGACATCAAGACCAATTTCTGTCCACGTTAACGCGTTTAAGCCGTGGACAGCGGGATATGCCGACTCATCGTGCATCAAGTGTCTCCACGCGTAGTCTCTGCATCGAGACTATTTTCGGTCGAAACTTCTTGCACCTTACAACCTTCGATCACAGATCGAAGCTTACAACATTCTGGCCACGCATCATTGGTTCTGAACAAAAGTAAAAGCGTGAAGTGATACATATGACCTTCCTTTGTATGCTTTCAATACTAAGCAGGTAAACAATATGTGGGAAAGAAAGTCAATGTTTTAGAGCCAACAACGTGCCCATTACCAACGCGAAGCATGTGTAATTAAGGTACCTACCTACCTACTTGTTGACTGAGAAAAGCGCATTAAGATCATGACTGCGTTAAATGTATATTATAATTTAAGCAAATGGATAAAGGTACGCGGTTTTTAAATAAAACACGGTCTAAGTGTGGTCTAAGTATACACTAGTACGCTCGTTTCATGGTTTTTAATTTGGAGTACAAAGGTCGGTAGATGTGTCACACAAAAAATCGTGATAGAGATATACATATATTATTTTGAATTTTATCCTTCACTCTAAAAATACTGAAATGATTTTGATGAGGAATGGAGATAGTTTGTATCCTGAAATAAGATATAATACTTTTACGAGAAAAAGTTTTATTCCCACAGGTAAATGCTATGCTACGCGGACAGCTAGTGATAAAAAAAAATAGAGAACAAGACAAGTCGTAGAAAACAAACTTGGTTTGGTTTAGATCGATATCAAGAGGTCTTAATTTAGTGAAAGAAACCACAGTGCCAAGGTTGTGATGTCGACAGACTAATTATATTACCAGCTGTAGTGGAGAGCCGAGACTAAACTAAATCGTGGTTGAGTGTCACGATCGCTCAATTACCAAGCTATTACCTACACTACCTAGAATTAAATGTGGTATTGTTCTGTTCTGGTATTGATCATTGGACAAAATCGTTTAGAAGGATAAATAGGTCTGGGCACGAGTCCATCACTTTATTGCTTATTTACGGAAAGAAAAATAACAATTTAAATTAAGTTTCTAAAAAATAACCAACCAAAGCAGTTGCAACAGCAACCTAACATTACTCTAAGAATTTAAACAGTGAGAGTTCTAATCCCTACAATAAATGACAACTTTTTAAAATTAAAAAACCACCATACCACCACCAGCACCATCATTTTCGAAAATAAGCTAGACAATATTTTATATTAATTACATACTTGAATCCATTTTTATTTACAAATAGGTTATGCTACCGAAGTAATAAGTATTAACGAAATAAAATTAAAAAAATATTAAATACTTATCTAGCCAATCTTTATCAATGACATATACCTATATTATAACAGTACCATACAAAACTGTTGCTTGACTTGCTTGCATTGTAAACATAACCTTGGCCTACTAGAAGTATCCGGTAAGTACCTAATTAAACATACTCCGATCTCCGATCGAACCTATTATGCCAAAACTAGCACTATTATTTATTCTGTGGCCAAATCGTTGTGCAAATCTGTCCAAAATAATCGTAAAATTAGTTGTAGATATAATGAGACGTGCGCGCTCGTCGCATACCATTTTAGTGTTGTTAAAATTGTTAAATAGCTGTATTTTTGAAAATTAATAGGATCTTAACTGTACCTGTACATGCGTCAGTCAGTACTATAATTTCTTCAACTTACCCTACATACCACACCACTGCATGAGTATCGAAAAAAGCCAAACAGAAGCAGGACGTGTTTTTTGTCTTTGTTTAAAATAACGAACGAGATTGTAGGTGTTTATTTAAATTTAACTTCAATCAGAAACTTGAATGTATTATTAATCTTTACGGTTTTGGAAAAGGAAGACAAAACAGTTAAACATTTACCATTTGACTAGTCGTTGTAACTAATCCTAACATAACATAAAAGTACCAACTATACCCAACTAAAACATAACTTTGATAAAGAATAAATTTCATGCTAACAAATAATTCATTTGCGCACTTATGTATAATGATTCATATTTATTTTCCGGAAAACAACCCGTAATTTACATTCAATTCATTTAAATATTAGAATTTTATTCTGAATAATTTGTATTCTTGTTAATTTTCTTCCTTTTTAGGGTTCCGTAGTCAAAAGCCTTATATAGTTTCGCCATGACCGTCTGTCTGTCCGTCCGTGGCTTAGCTCAGAGACTCTTATGGATATACATATTAATTATGCCAACAAATCTGAAGAATAAATAGTTTTCTTTTTTAAGGTTTCTCTGGTACACGTGAAGTGGGGGTTATTTTTTTATTCACGTCTACCTTTATTTATTTATTTAACCATTTATTGTACACATTAAACAAGAAAATGATAACAACACAAAGAAAAAAGACACAACAGGCCTACTTATTGCTAAAGAAATATCTTCCAGCAGACATACCTACCTTGTAGTGTGAGGTATCGTTGGATAGGTTTTTAAAGATAAAGGGGGTTTGCTATGACCATTTTTCGATAATAAAGTACGTTTCAGAAAAGAATCGCTTTCAAGTAAGCACTTTAAAACGATATTTTTTCAGTTTTTTTTTGTTATAGTCAAGTGGGGGACACTCCTATCTGTGTTTATCAAGTAGGAAAAATATTTTAATGAATGTTAACTGCCTTAAACAGGTACCCTAAGTAGTATTGGATAACTACGGAACCCTACACTTTGCGGGGCCCGACTCGTGCTTGGCTGGTTTTTGACATTATTATCAACCAGTATGATTTATACATTCATATGCAGCCGCGAATTAAAATATAAGAGTAAAAAGCATGCTGTGACGTCACCCTATCAATACTGTATTGGGCAATAGCTTCCGGTCTTACAAAGCTCTTTTAACCTGCACCAGATAGATGTATGTGCACAAAATACGTCTAGTCTGGCTGTCTGACTCACCTATAAAAACTGTCAGTCAGTATATAAATAGCAAGATTTTGAATGTCATGTCGTCGCCGACAGCGCGAGTGTTTGCTAAAATTAAAACTATATTGATATGCAGCAGTTAGCACAGATTTTAAACTGTCTTTTGGGTGCATGATCTTGATTAATTCAGCTATTTTTGTTGATGACTCATTTTGTAGGATCCAAAATAGCATTTTTAAGCAGTTCGCAGCCTCGGTTTATGTAATTTTTATTTGACAAATTTTTAGACTTATGTATTGCCTAGCTGACCTTTTCCTGCTCAGGTTTTTTATGTATACAGTAGGTATTTAGATTTAATTTCTGCGAACAGATTTAAGCGTGCCAAGGTCAGCCCAGCAGGTCCCTTCCATCTCAGTCGGCGACGCCGCCGCCAGTCTGCTGGCGCAAACGAAACTCAACTTTTTTTATTTTTTATTTACAAATTCTTTAAAGCGGTATACCTAATTGTACGAGTATGTAGAATGGGTACTAAATAGCTGGTGTCTGGAAGATATAGCTACCTTAGCAATTAGGTCGCCCACCTGTACACTCTACTCCTTGTCTGTATTTCTGGCCTGTGTATTTCTTGTGTGCAATGAAGTATTTGTATACATTCTAATCTAAGATCTTTCTCTATAATAGTATCGGGCGAACTAAAACAGGTTTGTACGGGGTTATTTTTTATTTAGTGCACAAACTTTAATATGTCGTTCAGACCACGAAACTAAACAACTTTCCCGAAAACAAAAGGTCCGGAACTGAAAAAAAAATTCGATCTCCCATACAAACTGCCGCAGCCAACTCAGCAATTAGTATGGGAGGTACAAAATCTTCTTTCATTTCCGGACCCATGCTTGGGGAAAGTTGTTCAGTTTTATGGTCTGAACAACATATTAAAGTTTGTGCACTGAAGAAAAAGTAACCTCGTAAGTATATAATTATATTTTTTTCTAGCATACGAATACATAAACAATTGCAAGCCCCCGTGTAACTCAAATCAAGTTAACTTCTTAATGATGAGATGACAGATACAGATCGTTTTACTCTATTAGATAAAACGAGCGAGCATCCGATGAATAATTATGATAGCACCACCACTCTATTGTTTGCCAGGAATAAAAAAAATCTACAGTAGAAGATAATTATATAACATTTACGAGTATATAATGCGCGTACTTCAGTCATCCATCACATGATCAACGTCTTTTTCTTTGCCGATTGAAGTAGACCTATCATATACAACTTGTTAGCTTAATGCAAAAACTCTCGGGTTAGGTTAGGTTAGCCCATGAAACTGAACAACTTCTTAAAATTTGCAAAAAAAAAAACTAGTTCAGCTGATCTGATGAGATTGAAACGATAAATGTTTATTTAAATAGATTTTGTCATTTAGTGTTGTAATTTTAGTTAGATATAAGTATACACATATTACTTAACTATACAGTACTAAGAAAGAAAGTAAAATAGCAAATAATTATAAGTAAAGAAGAGCGGTACCGCCTAACACAGGCTTTTTAGCTCACAAGGAGGGACCAGCCACTATGTAATATTAGCTGTTAAGTACACTGAAAATATTTTTTATTTATTTATTGACAGTTTGTATGATAAGTCAATTATTATTTTTTGATATTTTGTGGAATTTCTGTACGTAAGTTGTTCAGTTTCATGGACTGAGCCAGCATCTGAAGGGTTTATGCATTATTTAACCAACACGTAAGTAATAGGTAGGTGATAAAACTAATGTCTAGAGTTCATCAACAGCATCCCTATACATCCCCACCGAAGCGCTCGAGTCTACCCGGAATTAGGGCCTTAGTCGCCCAGGCTGGCCCAGTGCGGGTTGGTCAACCTCACACACAGCCATTTATTTTCTTCGCAGGAGTATGCAGGTTTCATCACGATGTTTTCCTTCGCCGTAAGAGCGTCGAATAAACGTACATATAAATTCGAAATTCGAAAACACATTGGTACTTGGTGGGGATCGAACCCACATCTCCCGGACGGGAGGCAGCGGCCCTAACCACTAGACCACCGACGCTCTCGTCTGTCTAGAGTTATAGTTACATTATTATAAATTCACATCAACTGAATAAATATTGTTTGAAATATTTCATTTTTCATAGTAGACGTTAATAAATAATTCATTTCCATTATCTACCATTGTGACTGCAGCAAGGTACTCGTAATTGACGATCACAGCCAATAAGCTTGTATATGTTTAAGTGTTATGTCGTGTTTGCGCAATTGGCTCCATTTCATTGAAAAGCTATTTGTATAAAATTACCATAAGTAGGTATCATATTTTATGAGCCGTAGCCGTAGCGAATGACTGCTAAAATAAATTTTGTTTTTATGGTTTCATAGTTCCCGTCTTATGAATAAGTAATTGGAATTCAGTTGATATCTTCTAAAAGTCTGTCTTACATTATTATAAAATTATAAAAGTATAAAATATGTACTAGAATTTTCGGGGTAGATATATAGCGTAAACGCTGATATTATTATAATCAAATCAATTCTATTCTATATAATCAATCAATCAAATCTATTGCAGTCCACTGCTGGACATAGGCATCCACGCCAAAGCGCACGATCACCCGGCGCTTACCTCATTCAGCCACCACCAGCGACCTTCCTCAGGTCTATCCAGGTCATCAGTCCACCTGGCAGGGGGGGGCGTCCCACACTACGTTTCCCGAGACGTGCTATAAGCTGATATAAGATACCTTGTTATTTTATTATAGCTTGTCCTATTGACACAACTGCCTCTCTATAAATGGGCAGTTTTAGGCACACGCCCAAGCAGAAAGAAACACAAAATCGATGTGCTTCAATAAGTTTAGTTTTAGATGTACTAACGCGAAGTCACGCGATCGCTACTTTTTTCAAGTAAGTAAATGAAGTCCAATCCTTTTTGATTTTTATAATAAGGTTGAAACCAGTAACCTACGCCAATAACGTAATAAACTGGGATGCATTGCATATTGTTTGAAAGTGTGAGTTCACAGCGAGACCCAACCGAGGTCGCCCGCTTTATTCTTTTTCTTATTCTGTTGAGCAAGTCAACCCACCTTTCTACCTGCTATTCGCAATGAGCAAATTGTATGAGTGCATGGAAAAAAGTAATTTTACAAATCCTACAAGAAAATAAATTTAACTGAGTTATTCACATTATGATGGAAAAAATATATTAGTGTACAAACAACACTGGACTAAAAAACTATTTTAAAAAAATCAAAAACCTCCTTCAAAAGTAAAACACATTTGTTTGCACTAAAAAGTAACAAATAATATTAATAACTATTTATGTATGCAAGATTGACATTAATAAAAATGGTCAATAGAATACAATTCAATCACTTTTACTTTTTAATATTTACGTAAAATAAACAACACTTTTTGTAGTCGGTGCCAGCCAAGAAAAAACCTTAACGTAGTAGCATTGTAGAGCGTTTTTTACAAAGATATATTATACCTAAAAAAGCTATGCTATTATAATACAATCCTATTTAATATTTACAATTTAATTTATTAACTCTTTTTATATTGGTTGGTCCAGCCAAAGCTAAGTAGAAACTAAACAAAATAACGTTGAAGCATGGTTGCATGCAACCCTCCAGCTTCTACATATATATATACATATATATGAACGACAAAATGTTATTTAAATATAAAAATCAGCGCTCTTTATAGTTAATGTCATCCAAATCAGAAACAACTAAAAAAAAAACTATGTAGCGCTTTACACAAAATTATTAACAAGGTCATGAAATTATTGTACATAAAAATATGAACGAAATTATATAACAAGTACCTAAGAAATAACTCAACCGAACCTAACAAAATATTTTACACAAACTTAAATCATCAGAGCTAATTTCAAAGAATATGCACACAATAATTTGGCTCGAGAAACTACTTCTTCTGAAGATAGTAGCCAAGACACATGGTTTAACGTGCCTTCCGAAGCACGGAATCATCTATTTTTCGGGCAATAATTAAGTGATTCAGGCAGCAATGTCTTAACAAAACTAGAGAAAGTCTCACAAGAACAGTCTCCACCGGGATTCGAACTCAGAACCTCCGTGAAAAGAGTCAAACACTAGACCGCTCGGCCAGAGAGGCTATACTGTTTGTATTTTTTTATTTTTTATTTATTACAATACAACAACGGTATCGCGATGCATGTTGCTATTACCAGTTGAGGAGTTTCCGCTTTTATTTGCTATTTCATCATCAGATTGTAACAAAATTAGTATGTATCTATCCCTAAAGCACGTTCTATCGAATAAAAAAAGAATCATCAAAATCTGTTGAAAATTGACTGAGATATGACTAAAAGAATAGACGAATAACGACGCGAATGCTACATTCCGTTGAGGAATTTCCAAGTTTTACCTCATGTTCCACCATCAGATCTTGACGAAATTAATATGGGACCACCTGAAGAGTAAATCCTATCGAATAAAAAAAGAATTATTAAAATCGGTTAACAATTGGCGGAGATATCTAATAACATACATAAAAAAAAAAACAGACGAATTGAGAACCTCCTCCTTTTTTGAAGTCGGTTAAAAAAGAGATTCCTTACGCAACTGTCATAGAAAATAAAGAAATGTCAAGTACGAAGATAGATGGCTAAGAACTTAATCTACTTTATATTTACTTAGCCTCAAACACGGAATCGTTATAGCGAATTGCGTTATCACTTTTCGATACAATGTATTATGTACTTGAAGATAAATACGATAGCAGACCGCCGATACATAAAGATGAAAACAAATTCCAGGATTTAAATAAATCAAGTTAGGCTGTGTCGGGTTACGGTCGCAATTTTTTGCGTGAACATCGCATTTCATAAGATAACACATATACTGTGTGAGGACATTTTTCGATGTGCATTTAAGGTCAATACTTCTAGTTTCCTCATTTCAGCTTATAGACGATATTTATGATTTATGAGACCGTTATTATTTTTCTTCTTTTTTTATTTGCATACTTCAATTTTTTTTACGTTATGAAAATGTTCGCATTTATCGTAATTCATTCAATTAATGCAATACCTACGTATAAAATAAATCCAAAACATATTAACCTGTCAACGGAAATTTAATTAAATAATTCATCCTTCCCGATGTCCACGTTAACGTGTATAACTTGACGCGGGAATTAACAAAATCACGTTCCTATCTTAACCATACTACTACTACTTACAGACGCTACTACTCACTACTTTTAAGACTATTACCTACCTGTTCTTAATGTGCAAACATCGTGTTTCTCAATAAGTCATTGTACACATTCACAGCGTGTTTTGCGCAAAAAATAAGTAGTTTAGTTCTTACTCACTGTTATTGTGTTAGAACCTAATTTCATAGTTAATATGACAACAGATGCTATTTACATTTTTAGATGGATAGTACAGTCCACCACACGCAAAGTAGAAACATTAGCATAACGATTAACTCTACTGCTACAGAATAAAGAAGATGTCAAGGTCCCCACCATACCACTGAACTTATTACCATACCATCTGAACTTATTGCGTGCAGTCAACGCATTATTCAAAACTACAGAAAAAAAATTACTTCTTAAAGTTGGCTCTTTCAAATAAACCGTTTATTTAAACTTTTTTATATAGGTACAACATTGACCCCCCCAAATTAATTAAGAATAATTGTTTACTTACTTATTTATGTTTGGTTTATGTGCGCGTTATAGAGATCAATCACTATGCCACATGTATCTACGTTTCGTAGTTGTCGAGAAAAACCTCTCGGACGGACGGGCACGCGAGTGATCTTTATGGGTTTCATTTTTCCTTAAAGGTACGAATCTCTAATAAAAATTTAATTATTAACTTTACTGTTGTCCTTTGCTACGGCGTAGCGAACGTAGCAAGTCTACGTGCGGCTACGACTTACGGAACGTTACGAAGTGTGTTGTCTGAACAAGCGCGATTCGTTTTCACTCTACTGCATAAAACACAGATTTTTAATTTCGTCTGCATTTACTTACATAATTGTTCAATTTTTCAACAGTGAAGGGCTCGAGCCAACCGTAAATTAGGGCGACTAGGCTTTATAGTCTTGTGATAATATTATTTTAAAAACCCTGCTCCATTAATAAAATAAATAATCTAGTAATTAATATGGAAATAAATAAAAACATACAAGTAGATTCGTTTGAAGAATTGCTGAAACACTACATTTTCAGCCTTGTGTATTTTATTTTATTTTGTGTTTGTTCTAGGCCTTGGACAACTCAGAGAGTTCGAATTCACTCTTACACCACTCCTAACATGCTGTGGGTTCTTCATAATGTACCTAGTGGAGGAACTAGTCCATCTTTACATCCACAGAAGAGAAAAGAGGAACGGAAAGACCCAACCCTTGGTCAGGAACCTTAGCATCAGGAAAAGCAAGCGCTCCATAGTAGAGGAAAATGGTGTCAAAAGTGTCACGAATTCTACCGCGGATCTGGTCGACAACGAATATACCAAGAGGGTAAAATCTGTTTTTATTGACGCACTCATCTACCTATTGTAATTAAGTACTTCACTAGATCAGGAAATATTTGCTTAATTGTGGGAAAATCATTATTTCACGTGCAGTTTATGATGGGAAGCCGGAAAGGTGCACATACAAAATATCTAATAAAGAGATTGTATCCATTAATTTTATTTCCTACAAATTTACTTCCAGGACGCAGAGCAGAACCACCACGGCCATGGCCACAGTCACCATCATAGCCACATGCCAATGGACAATGGTGATGACGTCACATCAGCGTTGCGAGGACTTCTGATCGTACTTGCCTTGTCTATCCACGAATTATTTGAAGGGCTTGCTGTCGGCCTCGAGTCCAGCTCTAGCAACGTTTGGTGAGATTTTAATTAATTTAGATTTTTTTATTTACAAGAATAATTTTACTAGTAGCGTCATCTATTGACGAGCAGCAATAACTCTAACATGTTTAAGTTACTTTGCCATTCAGCGCTAGATGGCGTTACAGGTTACACGAAACTCCCCATGCCCAATTTTCGTAGATGACTTTATCTCTTTCTTTAGTAATAAGTAAGAAAGAAACAAAAATTTTTTTTTTCTAAAATCGAGACGCGGGAAATCTTTCAAATTAATTTAAACTTTTTTCCTGTATTTGACTGACACTGGCGAAATACGCCTACAAGACTAGGAACAAGGTTTCCTGAAGTTTCCTTACATACGATGTGACGCCATTTATTAAAGAAAAAAACATGCTAATAACATTTTATTTTTTCTTTGCATTTCAGGTACATGCTTGGTGCGGTCTCTGCTCATAAGCTTGTAATTGCCTTCTGTATTGGAGTTGAACTGATTGCCAACCGTACTAAGACGTGTCTGTCTGTGGTGTACATAACCACCTTTGCTGTCGTCTCACCGTTGGGTATCGGCATCGGCATGCTGCTGGTCGGAGGGCAGGGCGCGACTGCTGCTGGAGTCTACTCAGTGGTACTCCAGGGCTTGGCTTCAGGGACCCTTTTGTACGTCATCTTCTTCGAGATTTGGAAAGGCGACAGAACTGGCATACTGCAATACTTCGCCGCCCTTATTGGCTTCGGTCTCATGTTTGGACTTCAATTGCTAAGTAAGTGCTGAAATTATATTTACTCTCTCAATGAACATATAAACTGAGGTAGATGTCGCACTAGCGCGCAGAAATTTTCGTAATTTAATAAAAACAAAAACGTAAAATCATAAATTGATTTACCTACAGTATGAGTATGAGTTCGGTTTGGTTGGTTTTATATACCTGCCTTGCCTATGTAACGTAGCGTAGCGTAACCTACGAGTAAATCGAACATTCTTCTCCAGCGTGACCTGACCTGTTTTAGGTAACAACTTACTTACTTATTTTCTCATAATATTATCTTTTATTTCAGCTCCCCATGCTCATAGCCACAGTGACGACGAATGCGGGCACAATCACTCTCACGGCAATAATGGAGACCACGGACATTCTCACGACTAATTTAAACCAAAAAATGCAATTTAGCAAAATCACCTATTTTTGTATTTCAAACAAGTTATAAGTCTGTTAATGAAGAGTTGTGAAGTAAACATGAACATTTTTATAATTTTAGCTAAACTAAGAAATTATTTCTTTAAAGACACTAACTTAATTTTAAAGATGCACCTACAGGAGGTAGAAAGCACCGCTCTTTGGAACGGGGCTTTGCAGTCTAGTCATCAAAATAGAAATCTAACATTTTGTCACCACTCAAGTGAAGTGGAATAGATTTTATATTTAATGTTAATACCTATCCAAGTTTTGGGAAAATGTTTTAAGAAAAATATTAATTATATACCACAGTAAATTTAGTACAATAAAACAGCTCCGTCACAGGTCTGCTGACGTACAATTCAAGTATCTAGTAAGAGAGTTATCTTTAATAAGTATATTAATTTTATGGTGACACCTAATTTTAGGATCGATAAAGGAGATGCAAGTTAGGAAATGGATTAGTCTACTGTTTATTTTACTAACTAGCTATTTTAATATATATATAATATAAGTTTTCTTTTCTGGGGACCTACCATGAAGTTGTAAAGATTTTATAAACATGCGAGAAATTTAAATTCGTTGATATTTTAGCTTTGTTTATAAAATTTAATTTGAGTAAAAAATGAAATTACAAACAGTACCTAGGTACTTTAGGTCGTCAAACAAGGATAAAATAAACAGCAGACTAAAGTTACGTACGGTCACGTTCATAGTAGGTTATCTTACGTCGAACATTAATATTCATAAGATAACTTTTTTAACAGTATTTTTTCTCGGTTTTTGCTGTTACCTACTGATGAATGTAGTTACTGAATACATTCATACGCGCCCGCTGTTATCCCCAAAGGGGTGAGCAGAGCCTTGAGTGCACCTACACGAAGTGTCAGATTTCCAGCATGTCGCCTTTCTGGGATAACAATATGTTCCGCTTATGAATGTGGGTGACCGTACTTATTTAAATAAATTATCTGTCTGTGATATTATTAACGAAGGAAGCAACAGGTGGATTATTTTCGTACACTCGCGCCGCGTTAGGTTGAAACAATTTAAAAAATTACTTAAATATTAGTTTTGTATTTATGTAAATAAGCATGTCTTGTTTTTGTAATATTTGTAAATAAAAATTTAATAATAAATATGTATTTTTATATTTTTCCTACTTAGATATTTTTATTTAACCAGAATAATATACACTACATAGCTACAATATACTTTATTGATATCAAATAAAAATAATAGAAAAGGACAAAATATATCAAATAAGAGTCAGTCAAGAGGCGGCCTTATTGCTAAAATAAGTCTGCGGTAAGTTTTAGGCAACCTTACGGTATGGCAATAGCATACTTACAAAAAGGTTAAGCGTAGATAAATATTAGTAAGACATACTTTCTTATAACAATAAAACAACTTAAGGAGTAGAGTTAATGTTTTAAATAAAATTCAAATCGTATCGTAAGTAAATAAAGAATTAGTAACAGTAAATACCAATTGCCCGAAACTATTTTTTAAGCGCTCGGCGAAAGAGGTGGGGATATCCACCTCGCCCCTGCGCGTACAGCAAAGTGTACTGCATTTACGAAATTACCTACAGACTTTTTGAGCCGATATCAAGAGTGTTCGGCTTTCACTACGCTGGTTCTGGGTTTGTGCTCCATTCGGGACACTCTGGTAAAAGAGTAAAAGATGAAAAGGACTGACAAACTTAAATTAAGGATTAGAGCGTGACTGTGTGAATCGTGGTCTTAGATATCGTGGCCATTGTGAAACTGTCACCAACTCGGTTAGGATTGCAGGCTGAAGCACCTGTTTTTCCGAAAAGTATGACGATTCCGTGCTTCATACAAAAGTATTTTTTCTATGTCCTTTCGTTATACTCGTGGTGAAATAATTGGTCTTCTCATATTGTATTAGTCGCCGAATCAACTCGAAAAGAAGGTTCCTGTCCTGATCCTGACACCGAAAAATAACAGATAAAGCGATTTTGTCCAAGCAAGATGATCAGATTGATCAGTGTACTTTGTAAAGTGCAACCAAAGCAACAATTCACCTAAGCTGTAAACCCTTATTATTTTATCAATAGTGAATCTGAAGTTAACCCATCCTATCTTCTCTTTTTTTTGCTATCGGTCAATGAGTTAAAGAAAAGATCTTTGCTATCGGTTCACGCATAGACTTATTAATCTATGGGTTCACGGCTAAAAAAGCTTGATTCCAAGCTATTACAAAGTACGCAGGAATATAAAAAAAACAACTTGTCAATTTTGTTTCACAGATTGCTCAGTGTTCAATGAAGGGAAGGGTGTTGTTTGTGTTGATTTCCTGATATTTTATTTCATGGTTGGTGATTGAATGTATATTAATTAATTTGTTCAGCTGACTGAGTACAATCTATAGAAATATCACACGTATTGTCGTGCATCTTCTTCGCAACTCGACTCATCGACGGAGGTAATGTAAGCAAAACTTGTTTTTGTTTGTTGTTGTGCAACGTTACATAAAAAACAAAATCGTATCGTAATCGTCATAAAAATGCTAATCTGGCAGTAGAAAGTCAAGCGTGCCGTGGGTGATATAATAAAGTTGAGAGGTGAAAATATGGCAGGTAGTTAACCTTGCAACTACGGAGTAGGCAGGCGGCGTCGTCGATAGAAAGTCAAACGTTGAAGTTGGTTTAGTTTCTATAAAGCTCTTCTGGTTAATACTCGCTCTGTTGTGTAGTATAGAAGCCAAATTGACAATGAGTTTATTAATTGGAACCGCAGTGTGCTTGTCTTTCCCAGATGGTAAGTAGGCTTACTGCTTTTCTTAAAATGTATAAGAGAGCAGGTATTGTTAATAAACAACAATCAATTATTTACCTGTAATGCACTTTCTTTTACTGAATTTCACTTTCATTGTATTGTCAAGTTTACTGAAGTCACAGGTCTATTAATATAGCAGAGAAAGGTCGCTGGCAGTATTGAAAAGTTGTCAGTATCTCATTTCTTATTAAATTATCTTATTTGTTTTCTGTATCTTATTTCTTTTTCAATATAAAAATAAATCAATTCTGTAGTTAAAATTCTTAATAGGTACTTAACAGCTTAATTTTATGAAGTCAAAATTTTAGGTACAGTTGAACCAACTGAATCATACCATAAGACAATTTTCTTTCAGTCATTCAAATACAAAATTTTCCTAAACATACATTTTAACAGTTACAGTTTGATGAGAGTTATTGTTTTGACTACAAAAAATTATAGGCAAAATGGGTCATAATTCAGTTGGTTTGACTGTACTTATCTATTTAACTACAATGAAACATTAACTAAAAATGTTTCTAGTAACAATAGATTTTTAATTATAGGTAGGGTATACCTTACCGAAATTTTGTTTGGATGAGTCAAGTAAAGCACTATGATTGCGGCTTTATTTTAATTTCTAAATACAAGTGACACAGCAGCAGTTATGGAATATTTAATAGATCACGCATGATTCTAGTATTCAACACAATATTTGATGATCTTATATGTATGTTGCTGCTATTGTATATATTTATTACACCCACCTCTCTATAAGAAAAAATAATCAGCCCAGCATGTGTCGGGCCACGCAAGCAAAGTGTAGGGTTCCGTAATAACATTCATCAAAATATTTTTCTATGATATTTCCTTACTTGTACAAGTTCATTTTATAAGTTGGTCTATTATTCGATAACCTGTAAAGCTTACTCGATGTTGATAGTTTTCCTTTTAAATTCATCATATACACTACTACTGTGAATTTTTCACATTTCCAAATACAATGGTTTTGTGGTAGGGGGGGGGACTTAACTATAACAAAAATTAGCATTTAAAACGTTTTTTTCTGAAATGTACAGTAACATTGAAAAATAGTTTTATCAAACCCCCATTATTTTTAAAATCCTATCCAACGATACCTCACACTATAGGGTAGTTCTGAATAAAAAAAATAACCCCGCGATCCCACGTGTACCAAAGAAACCCTAAAAAAATTTTTTTAAAGATTGTATTTATATTATTTTATTATTATCAATGTATTTTCTGATTTCCAGCAGATCATCGTCCCCTAGCCCGCAGGATGTCTGCTCCAGGACTTACACCAGAAGCTCAACTCCGCTATTTACTGCAGTGGTTCTCAGAGTTCAGTGAGCTCCAGCGAGAAGACTTTCTGCCAGTCCTGGCTGCGGCGAGGGGTGGCAAACCAGACCTTTTGGCTGCCACTCTTGCTAACCTGTCTTGTCAAGATAAACCAGTCAGTTTGTTCCAATGCAGGGTGAGTTACTTTGTACATAACAATACTTAAGTGCATAAAAACATTATACTACGAGGAGGGATCAAAAAGTAGTGAGAATGAAATAGAATATAATTACTATTGATAACTTAATAATTTATTTTTCTACATATTCTCCGAGTCTTTCTACACACCGAGTCCAGCGCTTTTCCAAGGCTTCAACCCCTTTAAAAAAAAAGTTTTGTCTTGGTCCTGCAAAAAGCTCTCCACGGCGTCCGTCACCTCGTTTTCGTACCTGTTTCCCCTTAAGTATTCTTTCAATTTGGGGAACAGATAAAAATCGCTAGGCGCCAGATCTGGTGAATAAGTGGGGTGGTCAACCAATTCGAAGCCAGCTTGCTGAATGGCAGCCATCGCAACTGCCGACCTGTGCGCGGGTGCGTTGTCGTGATGAAACAGCACGCCCCTTCGAAATTTCCCTCTCCTTTTCTCTTTGATGGCATTCCTCAACTTGGGAATTAAAGCTGCATAATATTGGCCTGTAATAGTGGTTCCACGCTCCAGGTAATCAATCAACAATATCCCTTCTAGTCCCAAAATATTGAGGCCATAACCTTGCCAGCCGATGCCACGGCACGAAACTTCTTCGGGGTCGGTGATGATGGCCGTTTCCATTGCGAAGATTGCTGTTTTGTCTCAGGATCAAAATGATGGACCCATGTTTCGTCCATTGTTACGAAAGGAGACAAAAAGTTCTCAGAATCTTCTTGAAACTTGTCCAACAATATCTTCGAAATGTCAAGTCGATTTTGTTTCTGACTGTCGGTTAACATTCTCGGCACCCATCTTGCGGAAACTTTTCTCATATTTAAAGATTGTTTCAATATGGATTGAATACTTCCATATGAAATGCCCGTTTCTTGAATTAAGTATCGGATGGTAACTCTTCGATCGCTCAATACAATTTTCTCGACTTTCGCAACATTTTCTTGGGTGACTGACGTCGATGGACGGCCGCAACGATGTTCGTCTTCCATGCTCGTTCTCCCTACTCGAAATTGAGAAGCCCACCTTGCGACAGTAGAATACGGCGGAACAGACTCTCCTAATGTTGCCTCCAAATCGCAATGAATCTCTTGAGTCGTTAACTTTTTTAAACAGAGGTATTTAATAACGGCTCGCACTTCGTTTTTCTCCATTTTAGTGAACACGTTCCGACACGAAGCAAACAAATGACTACATTCAGAAAAAAACAAAAGAGAATCGAAGATTTTTTTTTCTTTATTAATATTACAAATATGTATCTGAGCTATGCCTGCCAGTATTTTTTTTTCTTACCAAGGAGTATGTCGTTCTCACTACTTTTTGATTCCTCGTACCAGTAAGTTGTAATCATTACCTCTTACTCCATAAGCGTGTAATTTTTGCAGCAAGATGGAGTGATCAACGCAGTCAAATGCTTTAGTCATGTCCATATACGAGGGCTGATTGATAAGTTTCCGAAACGACAAAGAAAAACTTTAAAAATCTATTTAAAATAAATTTATTTCTCAACGTAGTTTCCTTCTACCTCGATGCATTTAGTCCAGCGCTTCTCCAATGCCGTTACACCAGTTTGATAAAATGTTTTCTCCAACCCCTCAAAATACTCGTCCACGGCAACAATGACTTCTTCATTTGATGAAAATCTCTGGCCACCTAACCATTTCTTCAGGTTTGGGAATAAGTGGAAGTCACACGGGGCCAGATCCGGGGAAAAGGGTGGATGCGGTAGCAATTCGAACCGCAATTCATGGAGTTTGGCGACTGCAACCATTGACGTGTGTGCAGGTGCGTTGTCATGGTGGAACAAAACTTTTTTCTTGGCCAAATGTGGTCGTTTTTTCTGGATTTCTTCACTTAATTTTTGCAGCAAGCTTGCGTAGTACTCTCCATTTATTGTTTTTCCTTTTTGCAAATAATCCACTAAAATAATCCCTCGAGCATCCCAAAAAACAGTCGCCATCACTTTGCCGGCCGACAAAACCGTTTTTGCTTTCTTCGGCGCAGGTCTTCCGATCTCAGTCCACTGCTTAGATTGTTCTTTTGTCTCGGGAGTATAATGATGTATCCAGGTTTCATCGACTGTTACATAACGCCGCGAAAACTCGTTAGGATCTCGGTTAAACAGCGCCTAACACTCCGATGAATCGTCCACTCGACGTTGCTTTTGGTCAACAGTGAGCAAACGCGGCACCCATCGCGCGCAAAGCTTTTTCATTCCCAAATGTTGGTGCAAAATATTAAAAACGCGTTCAGATGAAATGCTCACCATCTCTGCTATCTCTCGCAACTTCAAGCGCCGATCATTCAATACAATTTTATGATTTTTTTTGATCATGTCCGGATTCGTGACTTCATTTGGACGGCCAGACCTGTGGGCGTCTTCGCAGCTCTGTCTTCCACGTTTAAAATCAGTTACCCAGGTGTGAATTGTACTCAATGCAGGAGCAGAATTACCTAAAACACTGTCTAGCTTGGTTTTAATCTGGGTTCCTGTTTTCTGTTTTAAAACGTAAAACTTTATCACCGCACGAATTTCGTTTCTTTCCATTGTTAAGAAAATTTACGACAGAGAAAGTTCTACGTCCTATCAAACAAATTCCACCAGTTCGATTAAATTCAAATTTGGCGTTCTATTTTCAAAAAGATGCCAAAATATAATGTAATATTTTTTTTTTGCGTATCATTTTTTTAAGTTCGTCGTTTCGGCCAGTTATCAATCAGCCCAGGTATAGAGCTATCGTAACCAATCTTTCATCCATACTAGTCAAGACTGTTTTTAAAAAATCACATAAAGCAAGATTAATATTTTTGGTTTGTCAAATCCATACTGTTTAGGAGTTAAAATTTTCTTCACTTCAAGAAAATTATGTAGTGCTGTATAGATAACTTTCTCAAATATTTTAGCGAAAACGGGAAGAAGTGCAATCGGTCGATAACAGTTCCTGTTTTTTCCCCTTGTTTAAAAATGGGTTTTATAATGGAATGTTAACGCATTCGGAAATTTTCCCCGCTCTATACACAAATTAATTATGTGGCAGAGTACAGGCGAAATTATTTCAGAAGCGTCTTTAACTATTGTCGTAGCAATTTCATCATAACCGGTACTGTTAGAGTTCTTCAAGGACTTAATAATCTTGTTTATTTCTTGTGGTGACGTTGGAGCCAAGAATAAGGAACTGCATTGGTGATTTTTTACGAATGTTTTCTTGTGTGAAGTATTATTGGAACTATGACTAGCTGTATTGTTAAAGAATATATTAAAATTTTCAACAATAGCATTTGGATCATTTAATAGAGTTCCATTGACTTTAACCTGGTTTAAGCCTTCCTTAGGAAAATTTGTTTTGGAATTGTTAATTATTTGCCACGTCGCCTTTGATTTATTTTTTGACATATTAATAAAATGATTATTTAGAGATTTTTGTGTTAAATTTATTATTGATTTATATCTCTTTGAGTATTTTGTAAAAGTGTTTTTATTAAATTTTGACGGAACTTTACGATACTTCCAAAGTAGCTCTCGTCTTTTCCGACTACATAGTTTGATACCACGAGATATCCATTTCGGCCGTTTTGTTATGGATATTTTTACATTTGGTAAACATAATTATTTTAACGTCTTTTTCGAACAATACAGATGAAGTTTTAGAAAAATACGGTAAATTCACTTCCAATTACGAAATAACGGCTGGAATCACATCAGTGTAACCTAACTTAACCGATTGTTCGACTTTTGGTATTAACACATGTTTTTTATATTTATCAATGAATACTGACCAAGAACCCAATTTTTATTGTTTGCTTTATTACTTATACCTAAAATTGTAGTGTATTATTAATAAAAACCAATTAAAGTGATGAACTTCACGGTTTTCATCACATTTATCAAATTTTGAAGTAATCATTAATACACGCACCCACGCACACACACACACACACACACTGATACATACATCACTTAATCTCTCATAAACATGTTTATATAATTTAGTGTAATTTAAGTTGTACTTACCTGTCATCCTCCTGGTCCGGTGTTGGAGAGGCTGGCAATCTGTCATACAGGATATCCTAGTACAGATGCCAGTCTCTCACATAGATCATATTTAACTGTACCTCTTAGATTAATATTCATTTAATGTTTTTTTTTTTTATCTATGTGAGAGAAGAATAATAAAAATATTTCTATTTCTATTTCTACTTAGGTACCACATTAATTACATTTACCGTAACATAAATAAATACACTACCAAACTTAACACCTTATTTTTAACTAAAATCAAAATTAAGTTTTACCAACCTAAACATGCAACCACATTTCACAAAGTTTCCCGCGCTTTTTTTCTTTTGGTGGTTTTCATAATTATTTAAAAATTGTAATATTCATTATTAAATTTTTACTGTACTCGTTTTAACATTTAGAGCTGCCAACAAATTAGAGCCCAAAAAGAGTTTTTTTTTTTATATATATATTTTTTTATAGGAGAACCAACATTTATTAAAAGTGCAATAGGTAGATTGTATTTGTAACATAGCTACTTAAAAACTTATTAAAGGTTCCCACAAATAGAGACATAGTACAATATAACCAATGAGTTAATTGGTTTTAAAGGTCTTTGAATATAACACATTGAGACTCAACAATTAACCAACACGGACAAGTAAGTTACACCTATCTATATTATATGGCACGTAATAGTTGATAATATAGTACGATCTATGCCACCTGCTAACATTATTAGTCGCCAACTCATTATTTATAGCTCCTCGTCTATTATTTAACTACCTTGTGTAATTTATTCGCTACCTTATATAACGCAACTGCCATTTTTTATATTTTAGAAGTTTATTTACCTAATATATTTGTCGCCAAAATATTTAATCGCTGCCAAGTTATTATATTAGTTGCAAATGCTTACTTTTAATTTGTGGAAAATAATAAGCCTTTTAAGAACACTAATCCAAAAGTTTGCAATTGAGTAAATTTAAGTACGAGAAAAGTAAAAAAAATGTGAAATAAGTAGGCTTGACAGGTTAACGAATAAAATACCAACTTTAAAATGTACTTGTGCTAAGTAAGAAATTCAGTACAAGTATCATAGAAAATGACTTGATGGAGTCCGTCTATGTAGGTAGTAAATTTAAGTAGGCTATTAGAACAGTAAAAAGATTGCGAAAAAATAAAATCATAACATCATTTACTAAAATAATTTCATAACCTATTTACCTTATTTACCAGTCAGTAAATGTGTAACAATCGCGAGTTGCCAATGGAACATTCGAAACATTCGAATAAAACTATTTTGAATTTCGAATAAAGCGCGCCGCGCCGCGGAGCTTATGGCCCTGCGGGGCTTGCGCGCGGTGAGTCGATGTAACAAATAGAGCGGCAGCCGCGCTCATTAGCGCGAGCGACTAGATGCTGTTCGGATGTGCCTCGAAATCCTACCTATTAGATTGCAATTATTAGCACTTTGAATATTCAAATTTTTTGATTATTTTTGTTAGAATTAAGTATACTAAGATATGAAAGACTTGAAATTACAATACTGACTATTTCTCTTTCAATTCCAGTTAGATATTCCATAAGCTATTATAATCTTATTTAGCAATTTAGTCTAGCATACTTTTATTTCCAAAAACTTAGTTCTCAGTGGAGCAATTTTCATTCGTAGTACTTACATAATATTGTAGATAAAATTAAATATAGGTACTACCTATATAATAGGTTATAGGTACGTTTCTTTTTAAGTTTCTCTTTAACTATTCTTTTATTAGATGTTATTTTATTTAGCAATTTAAAGTCGTATACGTACTTACTAGCCTTCTCTTACTTTCAAAAACTTCTCTATTCTAAATTTCATCCACGAAAGAGTAAAAAACAACTATCCATACATCCCTACTTACAAAATTTCGGGTTTTTAATATAAATAAGGAAATTTTTTATCATTACTTATTAGCTCCGTGTGCTAACTTCTGCATATTAGGCAAGTACGGAACCCTACACTTTGCGTGGTCCGACACGTGCTTGGCCAGTTACTATTATATATATTAGAGCCTGCACAGGAATATCTTAAGTGAAGCAGTAGTGTCTGATATTTTCTATAGTGGAATTTATTGGTTCTACTGACTTATTATACCTATTATTATATGAACCAAAAGTCAAACCTATCAAAAGTGAAAGTAATTGAGACAAAGGTATGTTATTGTATTTAGTTATGTGAAGCATACCTGAATAAAGGTTAATGTCATTTTAAAATAAATACTTTAAACCTACACTGCAGCCTTATTTATACTACTGAGTATAACAATGGCATTTGCATATTATAATGCTATCAAAGAGCTTGCTACTGAATGAACGAACATCTAATATAAAAACTCACAGAAACTCAAACAAACATGAATAGTTATCTTTTCAATGTAGGTATTACGAATTAATTATAGATGAATAATATTAACCTGCTTGTATTAATAATTAACACACAAAGGATAAAGAAATAAAGAAAAATGCTGCATTGCATTTGCATGCATAGCCCCCATTCTTCTAAATATTGTAAGCTGATAAATGAAAACAGATTTTATTCTACAAACATTTAGTAACAATCTTTAAATTATATTTCGCCACCTATTTTGTTGTCTCTCTCTTAATAATAATAAAAAAAAATGAACTTTTTTGTTCTTCCTACTACCGCCAGTATTATAGTACTCTGTGCTACTACCATTATCACATTTTATATAGGGTTGAGTTGACCCTGCCATGTGGTGGGACAATTTTCTTCATATTCCATGTTGTAAAAACTTTTGGATTAGTGTTCTTAAAAGGCTTATTATTTTCCACAAATTAAAAGTAAGCATTTGCAACTAATATAATAACTTGGCAGCGATTAAATATTTTGGCGACAAATATATTAGGTAAATAAACTTCTAAAATATAAAAAATGGCAGTTGCGTTATATAAGGTAGCGAATAAATTACACAAGGTAGTTAAATAATAGACGAGGAGCTATAAATAATGAGTTGGCGACTAATAATGTTAGCAGGTGGCATAGATCGTACTATATTATCAACTATTACGTGCCATATAATATAGATAGGTGTAACTTACTTGTCCGTGTTGGTTAATTGTTGAGTCTCAATGTGTTATATTCAAAGACCTTTAAAACCAATTAACTCATTGGTTATATTGTACTGTCTCTATTTGTGGGAACCTTTAATTGGTTTTTAAGTAGCTCTATGTTACAAATACAATCTACCTATTGCACTTTTAATAAATGTTGGTTCTCCTATTAAAATAAAAATATAAAAAAATACTCTTTTTTGGCTCTAATTTGTTGGCAGCTCTAAATGTTAAAACGAGTACAATAAAAAATTTATAATGAATATTACAATTTTTAAATAATCATATAATGAAAACCGCAAAAAGAAAAATAGCGCGGGAAACTTTGTGGAATGTGGTTGCATGTTTAGGTTGGTAAAACTTAATTTTGATTTTAGTTAAAAATAAGGTGTTAAGTTTGGTAGTGTATTTATGTTACGGTAAATGTAATTAATGTGGTACCTAAGTATTAATGATTACTTCAAAATTTGATAAATGTGATGAAAACCGTGAAGTTCATCACTTTAATTGGTTTTTATTAATAATACACTACAATTTTAGGTATAAGTAATAAAGCAAACAATAAATATTGGGTTCTTGGTCAGTATTCATTGATAAATATAAAAAACATGTGCTAATACCAAAAGTCGAACAATCGGTTAAGTTAGGTTACACTGATGTCAACCACAGGCCGCCGGTTTGCTGGATTCCAGCCATTATTTCGTAATTGGAAGTGAATTTACCGTATTTTTCTAAAACTTCACCTGTATTGTTCGAAAAAGACGTTAAAAATATTTTAGGTTATGATGAAATTGCTACGACAATAGTTAAGGACGCTTCTGAAATAATTTCGCCTGTACTCTGCCACATAATTAATTTGTGTATAGAGCGGGGAAAATTTCCGAATGCGTTAAAACATTCCATTATAAAACCCATTTTTAAACAAGGGGAAAAAACAGGAACTGTTATCGACCGATTGCACTTCTTCCCGTATTCGCTAAAATATTTGAGAAAGTTATCTATACATCACTATATAATTTTCTTGAAGTGAAGAAAATTTTAACTCCTAAACAGTATGGATTTGACAAACCAAAAATATTAATCTTGCTTTATGTGATTTTTTAAAAACAGTCTTGACTAGTATGGTTGAAAGATTGGTTACGATAGCTCTATATATGGACATGACTAAAGCATTTGACTGCGTTGATCACTCCATCTTGCTGCAAAAATTACACGCTTATGGAGTAAGAGGTAATGCTGGAATCGTACTTAACAGATCGCAAACCGTCACAGAGATAACACAAGTTTGTCCAGTGACAAAAAATGAAATTACCTAAGTCTTGCCCTAAGCTACTCAAAGTTGGAGTCCCGCAAGGCAGCGTCCTAGGCCCATTACTTTTTCTAACGTACATAAATGACTTGCCTATTGTCACAGAACATCAGATGACTTTATTTGCCGATAATAGTATGGTTTTGTTTGTAGGTAATGATCGTAATCAATTAATTTCTGACATAAATCAATCTTTGAGATACATAATAAAATGGCTAGATAATAATAATCTTAGAATAAACATTGACAAAACAAAAGTAATGAATTTTAAACAAAGACATAATAATAATATGACATTGGACATTAATTATTTAGGAGCAAATATTGACGAAATAGCCGCAACCAAATTTCTGGGTCTTCACATAGACAGTAAAATGACATGGAAAATACATATCGAAAACGTGTGTAATAGAATTAACCAATCTTCATATGCTCTGCGTATACTGAGTAAAGTTGTTGACAAAAAAAGCGTTATAACGGCATACCATGGATATGTTGCTTCAATTCTTCGGTATGGTTTAATATTTTGGGGGAATGCAACAAATATACAATTTGTACTTAGATCGCAAAAACGATGTATTAGATCAATTTTTAACTTAAAAGGGACTGATTCATGTAAGCCTCATTTTAAACAAATGAATATTTTAACTGTAATATGTATGTACATTTACGAATGTTCTGTCTTTGTAAAATCCAATGTTAGTCTGTTTCAATTTAATCCTAGAGAAAGACTTAAAGATAGATTAGTGATAGCTAAATATAATACAGCGTTGATGCACGAAAGTGTATTTTGCCGAATTCCCCACATTTATAATAAGCTGCCTAGTTCAATGCGCGAATGTGGAAGTCTACAAGTTTTTAATAATAGTTTATATAATTTGCTAGTAAATAAGTGTTACTATAGTTTAAACGAATATTTAAATGATAAGTCGATGGACAAATAAGTTTAGTTATTATGAATGTTTACACTTTTATTTTTATGACATTTCAATTATTTTATTTTATTTTATGACATTTAAATATTGTATGCCCATGCGGCGGGACATAGACGAAATTAATTTTAAGAATTTGTATAAATGTACACCATCTCATTACCTATGCTCCACAATAAAGCAATTTCAATTCAATTTCAATTTCCAGATCAAGCTATTCAACGAGTGGTACCTGACTTGGGCTGAAGACGAACAGGACAGGCTTGTCAAAGGCGTATCGGAGATGGACCCGGACTTTGGGGCCAAATTACATGACCTGATTCTCAATGGTCCAACTTTGAATGGTGAACATAATGGCACTGATGAGATACATTCCCCTGATGAACCTGAAGATATTGTGGCTGAAGTTAATGAAGAAGACCTTCCGGAAGAAGCCGAGAATGTGGAGGCTCCAGTTGTTCAAGATAACATGCCGGTTGAAATTGCAGCAGCCTCCTAACATGACGAGAATGGTAACTATGTAACACCCTACCCACAATTCTTTTATTCTATTTATTTGTTTACTGAATCTCTTAGGCTTATATAGGCTCAAAAAAGTCGTTGTTTTCGGATGTTATATCAGGTATTTTGAAACGTAAAGCTACAACGCAGCAGTTTGTTTTCATAATTATTGACACATTTTTTAATTTATCTTGAAGTTAAGAAAAATATTATAATTGCAAACTATGTTTGATCAGCGTATTTATACGATTTATATTATCTCGCTCTGCAGCTCTTAAAAATTCCAATTTAAGTTAGAGGAAGTGTAATCAAAATTATATTAGGTACACTTCACGTTTTAACAGATATATACGTAAATCAAGCATATCTACTTTCTATTATTACCGTTTGAAAAGTCCAAGTTGGTATAGTTTCTGAGTGAATTTAATTTGAGTGTGATTTGCGAAATGTTTCGGCAGCTTTCTATTTATTACATTTACTTTCGACGACATTCCATTTATTAACTATTATTGCATTCCAATATAAAGACATGCAGCTATTATTGTTATTAGAGAATCTCGCAACTTCGTATTTGTGTCTAAGTATTGACTTTTTCTTTTACTTGTATCTAAATATTAGGTCCTTACATATGAAATTGGCGTTTTGTATGGGAGGAACAAAAAGTCGAAAAATTTTTATATAGTATATTTATTTAATCAAAGTATGAGCCATTGTAATCTATGCACTTTTGCCATCTCATAGGTAGTTCATTGATCCCTTTACTAAAAAAACCATTCGGACGGGAATCAATAAAATCTTTGAAGGCGATTTGGACTGCCCCATCTGAGTTGAATTTTTTCCCTTGCAAGAAGTTATCCAAATTTCGAAAAAAATGGTAATCTGTTGGAGCAAGGTCCGGGGAGTACGGTGGATGCCTTAGACATTCCAATTGAAGCTCTTCTAATTTGCTAGCCGTCTGTTGTGCAGTGTGTGGTCTAGCGTTGTCGTGAAGCAGCAGTGGCGTAGAGCGATTGACCAGCCTCGGTTGTTTACCAGCTAGCTTTTCCATCATGGTTTGCAATTGCTGACAATAGTCATCTGCCGTAATCGTCTGGCCAGATTTGAGAAAACTGTAATGAACGACACCGGCGCTAGTCCACCAAACGCTTACAAGTAACTTTTTATTGGTCAATTTTCGCTTGGAGCAGGCTTTGGCTGGCTTGCCAGGGTCCAGCCATTGCGATGAGCGCTTCCGATTATCGTAGAGAATCCACTTTTCATCACAGGTAATGATTCGATTTAAAATCCCTTCGTTATTGTGCCGGTCAAGTAATGTAACGCAGCAGTTGACGCGCGTTTGCCGGTTTGCTTCACTCAATTCGTGAGGAACCCACCTTTCAAGTTTTTTAATCTTCCCAATTTGCTTCAAGTGGATTAAAACAGTTTTATCACTAACACCGAAGCCTGCAGCTAACTCGGACGTGGTTTGCGATGGATCCGCTTCCACAATAGCCTTCAATGCTTCATTATCAACTTGGGTCTCCGGCCGTCCACGGGGCTTGTTTTGCAGGTCGAAATTTTCAGAACGAAAACGTTGGAACCAAAAACGCACTGTGTTTTCTTTTGCGACACAACCGCCATACACATCATTAACCCTTCGAGCCGTTTCCGCAGCACTGGTGCCACGGTGGAACTCGTACTCGTAAATAACGCGATATTTCAAATTTTCCATTTTGTAAATCGAGCGATGCAAACAGAAAAAAGATAAGTAAAAAAACAAATGAATGACGGTTTACGAAACACAACTACATGTGGAAATAGCTGTATAAATTTGAATTTCGAATTCCTAACCAAATAGGAGAAATTTGTGATCAAAGTGGCCAGTACGACAAAACGCCAATTTCATATGTAAGGACCTAATATTAAAAGGGTTGACCTGTGAAATGTGGTGGTGTTCCAGTTGAAAAATAAGCTATTTAATAAGTGTCCAAACAATATAAAGAAAATGAAATTGTAAAATAATCTGTTCCTAAGAATAAGAATATCAAAGAAGAGGTGTAAGTACAAAAATCAAGATTTTGTGCCAAGGTCTAAGTAGTATTGTTTTTACAAGATAATTTAATATTTTTTTTTTCATATACCTACCTATAAGATTGTATTATAATATTAGTATTTAGCCCAATGATTTAATTGACGTAAGTTATTTTAAAGTCAATTCTTTTCAATCTAAAAAAATACGATATTTCCATCGATGGCTTACGTTGAATTAATTCATAATTTAGGGTCTTACCACACTTAGCATCACAGAATACAGCTTGTGAACAAGTTTAGTGAGACTCGTTGGGTCACACATAAATATAACGTCAATTACTGATATATGTTGTCATATTACATCATTCCTAATCATCTCAGAATTGTTTATGGTGTGTGGGGGATAGAGGGGTGCTGGAATGTGCGCGTTGTGACAAGATGGAGGCCATTTTAGATATAATTATTGTAATCAATATAAATTATTTACACATTTTAAACTAATAAACGTTAGTTTAACCACACGCGAAATTCTTTTATTTTTTCATCACCAGCTTCTGGCCAATCATTAAACACACTAATAAAGTTAAATAAATCGACGTAATTGCAATTGTTTATTTCGTTTAATTAATAAAGTAAAAATTCATGGCACTTGTCGAATATTTTTCTTTCTTCATCAAGATAAATATTATCACAGCGTAGTATTTTAGGATTCGCGTTCGTGAGCCTTATGATTCTGTGTTAATATTTTTGTTAGATCCGTTTGTCCTAAATACTTACATCAAAAGATTTAAGAAGTACTTATTTACACTACCAAATATTTTAGAATCAGCGATGATATTCGAATCACATTGGATATACCTATAACTTTACTGAGACGTTATCTCGATGGCGTTTTGGTTACTACTACTACTTAATATGAAATCAGTCAATAAATAAGTCTAAGGTCGTATTTTGGACAGTATCCAGTTCACGTAGGCTCCAACACGTGTGTACACTCCGGGCCAGCCTGGTGTGCCGCAAGGAGAAGGCCCGTACGATACTACACCTAGAAAAATATAAATACTTAAGTATTTAATCAATTTTATACCTATATAAAAATTTAAAAATAAGGTTTCTTGACGATTTTTCTGGGAGTACTGCAGGGCCGAGTCGAGCAGAAACCAGGCATGGCCATATCATCTTTTTCTTGAAACAAATCCGGGCAGATCTGTACGTACACCTATTATATACCTATATATATGTACCTGCCCTGCCTCCTCTAATATCTGTACGTACAGATCTGCCCGGATATATATATATACAAAGATATATATAAAGATGGTACGGCCATGCCTGGTTTCTGCTCGACTCGGCCCTGCAGTACTCCCAGAAAAATCGTCAAGAAACCTTATTTTTAAATTTTTCAGTTACAAGTTTTCGAACTATTAGAGGAGGCAGGGCAGGTACCGTAATATCTGGGTGTTAATAGTATAAATTATTTGCCTTATTCGGCTTTGTGGCGTTAAAAGGATATCTGCAATATCGACTTGTTGTCCTCTAGGACTCAAGGGCATCACACACGGCAGCTATAATATATATTATAGCACGAGGCAGCCAGCTCTCTCGTCGCCATTCACTTTCACGCAAAGCGGGGGTCAAACAAAATGGCGAATCAAGCAGAATGGCCGGTCACTGCGGCCATTCTGCTTAACCCCCGCTTTGCACACAAAGTGAATGGTGATGAGAGAGCTGGCTGCCTCGTGCTATAATATATATTATAGCTCCGTCTGTGATGCCCTTTACCCGAAGACACCAAAGTGCGCTGGATTTGAAATTTAATACGCTGCCTATTAACACTTACTTTGGAATGCATGCTTTCCATCTTAGGTTACCTTTGCGTAACATAGGTCTATGTACTCGTAAACAAGTAAACGTGTTTCTTACCTACTGCATACCAGTTCACCGAGGAGGGCACTCTCCCCATCAGGGCGCCCCCAGAGTCTCCACGGCAAGAATCCTTGCCAGTAGTGCCGCCGGCGCACAGCTGTTTGTTAATTATCGCCCTGTTCACTCTGTTAAACACCGACTCGCACTGACTTTTGCTGACCACAGGCACTGTCACTTTCAGCTTTACATCAGATTCGGAGCCTGAAAAATTCAAGTTTTGTCTTATTTTTTTACTGTTTTAACCTTCGATCAACAATTACATCTACAAGGGCTGCTATTTATGTATCCGGAACTGGCCACTTACATAAACAATATTTAAAAAGAAATTATAACATTTAAAAATATAACTCTTTGGCTATAAAATAAAGTTTATTTCATTCATCTGTCAATTGTTTTTACATTGTGGCGCCATTTTTAAAATTCATTGTCTATAATCACCATGGATTTGACTCGTGAAAATTTTCGTCCATGATTTATTACGACTTTCGGCGTGGATTAACTCAAAAACAGTGCATGGATCAACTTTTGTCGACTTTTGGGGAGGAAGCTCCATCGAAAACCACTGTGTATCACTGGTTCAGTGAGTTTAATCGTGGTCGTCGTATGCTTGCGGACGATTTTAAAGAAGGTCGCCCTAAATCGGCTGTTGTACCACAAAATATTGATGCTGTGCGCGAACTAATAATGCAAGACCGTCATGTTACATATCGCGAGATAGAGGCATTTCTGGGCATTAGTATGACGAGTATTTATAAAATATTACACGAACATTTGGCTGTAAAAAAAATTTGTTCTCGTTGGATCCCGCACAACTTGACAGTTGAACAAAAACAGGCTCGTGTTGATTGGTGCAATAAAATGATAGAAAATTACAAATGTGGTACATCAAAAGCTGTTCATAATATCTACACAGGAGACGAATCTTGGATATATGCGTATGATCCCGAAACTAAACAGCAGTCAACGCGGTTTGGGTGTTCCAAAATGAGCCAAACCCAACTAAAGTTGTTCGTGCAAAAAGCACTTTGAAGCAAATGGTTGCCTGCTTTTTTGGTATTAGTGGACATGTGGCTACAGTACCACTAGAGAATCGTAAAACGGTTAATTCTGAATGGTACACCACCATTTGCTTGCCAGAAGTCTTTGGAGAAATACGCAAGAACAATCGACAACGAAGAATAATCCTTCACCACGATAACGCCAGGTGTCACACCTCGGCCGCAAGATCGAATTGACGGGTCATCCGCCGTACAATCCCGACTTGGCACCCAACGACTTTTATTTATTCCCAAGCGTAAAGAACAAATTACATGGACACCGATTTTCGACCCGGGAAGAAGCCGTTGATGCTTTCAAAATCCACGTTTTGGAGATACCCGATACAGAATGGAAAAAATGCTACGAAAGTTGGTTTCAACGTATGAAAAAATGCATCGATCATCACGGGGAATATTTTGAAAAGCAATAAAAGTATATTTGGTCATAGATGTTTGTTATTTTTTGTTATTCCGGATACATAAATAGCAGCCCTCGTAGATATCGGGTCGGAGCAAAAAAAAACCGTCTCGGCAAATAATGCCTTAATTGCGCTGCGGCGTGTGGTCTTTTGAATTAGTTCGGTTGAAACAAAAGAAAACGAATGGTCGTAGGTAAGAGATATTTTTTATTACTTGGTATTAGAGTTGTTATTAAGTTGAACTTAAAACTGTTTAAAACATTTGTCTCGGTCGGTTAAGTAAGTATGTATAAGTATATTAACGCAGACAGCATCTAGCTTTGATTTTGTATGCGACACGTCAGGCTAACTCGCGGATTGAGCAGATCAAAGACTAGTAGAAAGCAGAACATTATTATCCTAGGGATTGTAAATAGTGGATGAATAAGAAAAGACGCTAGATGAAACTAATTTAGGTCTTAAAATAAGAAAACACGAGTGCAATAGATAACTTTATCACTTACGTGTTTCAGTCTTGCCCCATCCTGCCACCTCCATGTTGAACCCGTCAAAACCGCTGTTTTTCAAATCCTTGCTGAGCGGCAAGCAAATGGGTTTCACGAAATCTATAATAGAAAAGTAAGTTTACGTTTAAAGAAAATAGGCATTGCTTTACAAAAATAATGACGTTTCAAAATAATCCCATGTTCCCAGCTGTTTCTATGTTGCTAGCTTCGCGGTGTAGGCTAGGACCGCTGCCACCTGTCCGGGAGACGCAGGTTCGATCCCAACCCAACCACGTACCAATGTGTTAATTTATATGATAGGTACGTTTATTAGACGCTCTTAGAGCGTTTGCGCACTCATCCGTATCCGATTCTTATCCGTTTCTGATCCGGTTTGGCCTTCCTAGTAATTGTATGGATGCTTACGCACCCATACGTATCCGGTTCGTTTTCGATCCGTAAATTCTCACTCCGGTTCGGTTTTTTTACGGATGAAGAGTGAGGTACGGGGAGGGGAAAGCTCGTGCTGCTAATGATGTGCTAAATTGACTATTATTTGATAAACAAGTATTTTAGTACCCGTTACAAAAATAATCGAATGCACACTCGAGACAAGAGACTCCAGAATTCTATTTACGTGAAACGAACTATACGAGTAACGTGAGCGACTTTATTGCGGGATCTACATTACATAAGTAGATATAATTAAAAAAGATCAACCTAGTATTCGAATTCTATAAGTACCCGAAATCTTTACTCGAGTACAGTCGACTGCTCATCAGTCAGTGGTTAAGTGTTAACACTTTGACCTTGAACGCTTCTTGCTTCTATAGCATTATGGTCGAGATCAGTTCAGTCAGCCAGTTCGACTCGGTACATCACTACGACAATATCATGCAATATCGTCTCAAATACGAATGAAAACCGGATCGGATACGGATGAGTGCACGCTAGACGTGAATTTACCGTCCGTTTTTTTACGGATCAAAAACGGACTGGATAAGAATCGGATACGGATGAGTGCGCAAACGCCCTTACGGTGAAGGAAAACATCGTGAGGAAACTGGCACACTCCTTTGAAGAAATTCATAGGGTGTGTGTGAAGTCAACCAACCCGCATTGGGACAGCGTGGTCGACTAAGGCCTGACTGCCCATTGGAGCGGCTTTGTCAGGGTAGCTCCGACTAGTTCCTTTACCATTAAATTGCACAGGTCTCGCAAGCCTCAATAATGCGATATCATTATGCTGGTTGGCATCTTGAGGATCGTACTCCTCATGCGGCATCCTCTCCTCAACCGCCACATCTTGCACTGCTGTTGCACAGTCGTCCATCACGCAGTCGTTCACGCTTGATGTGTTCCACTCGCCCAGTCGCACTTGGGACCTGTCGATAGAACAGTGGTTGAACTTTCTTCTAAGATAGTGTTGTGTTGTCAGCCAATATTCGCAAGATTGTACAAATATGTAAGGACACATCTCACACACGGCTAACTGATCCCAAGCTAAACAGAGCTTGTGCTATGGGTATCAGATAGCTGATATACATTACACACTTAAATAGATAAGTTCAGTTTTACAATATTTCACTAACGAACCTGTAGAAATTATTGAATTCTTATTCCTGATTTGAATTAGATTCCTATTCGTTTACAAATGTAAGTATTTTATCGTTTAATAACTTTTTGAACCTCTGTCGTTTCTGGCTTCTGCTTATATTCAAGCAAAACTTACAGTCTCCAATTTGTGGGTAGATCTTGTCCTTTGACACAATGGGCAGCTGTGAGCACGTATCTTGAAGATATCAGCACTCCGCCGCAGTAAAATCCCCAGCCAACAGCTATAAAAAGTTGAATAATGTAAGTTCTAACCAAAATAATACCTACCTACAGCAAAATGCAACTTCATTCTTTAATCTTAGAGACATCCCATGCCATTTTACTGAGAGATAATATTCATTTTTCTATTATTTTATTATCTAAAAAACAATTTAATGATCGGAATGGAAAAGTTATATGATGGACAAATTTATTGATACGATCCATCATAATTCTAAGAAGTTACTCGCAGCGTATAATTGTGTGTTATATAGTTTTGATAACAAAGTTCTGCTTATTGGATTGACTCATTTAGCTTGACCTGCCGTGACACGAGGCATTATGATTGATTAAAGGTAGACGCACACCTACTGGAGCCGAACGCGCCAAAGTCATTTTGCCTCGCATACCTGTCCGCGCCGAACGAATCGAACGCGCCGAAGGAATTTTTTCCATTTCCTTGCTAGTCGCGTTATTTTACGTACCTAATCTATTGTGATAACTTGATAAGATTGTGATGGAATTTGACGAAGATTCCGTCTAGGAATTCCTTGGTTTCTACCGGATTCGGACGAGTCGGACGAAACGGCGCGGATAGGTGTGCGGGGTCTCATAGAATTTCATACAAAGAATTCTAAAATTCGGCGCGTTCGGCGCGTTCGGCTCTGGTAGACGTGCGTTCACCTTAATAGTCACCTGAAGACATTCAAGAATATTTTTATATTTTCTTACGTTTGTCGTATCTAAGCAGCGCCATCCAGGGATGTTCGTCAATGTCAGCGCGTGTTCCTCCAACAATTCTGTCATTGTTCTGAATTCCACAAGTACGCGTGTTGGGAAGCAGGGTTGAAGTGTCACTCGGGGTTTCTCCTCTAGTGGCACCACCACTAGAATTGGTATCAAAACTGCCACCATTCATATTGTTAGCGCCATTTGAATTCGTATTGGCATTTCCACCGTGCCAGCCATTAGCTGAATTGGAATTAGAACTGGGGCCACCACGATTCCAACTCTCTCCGCCTCCGTTGTTGTCTCCGCTCCAACTACTGGCGCTTGTACTGCTAGCGTCGCTTGGCGTGACTTGGAGGTGCGGTGGACAGCAAAGCTGCAAAATATTCTTTATATTAAGTACCTACCTGCTTACATAATAATAACGTTTAAGTTCTTAGCAAATCTTAGTTAAGTATGAACACACACAACATAAAAGTTACACACACTTTACACGTTAACATTTTATGACACAGCCCGGTAAATGTTTTGTTCGATCCCGTTTATTTACCCTTACCAAAATCATGCTCATTTCTTCCACCAGTTCCATCACCTAATATGTATGGCGGCTACCTTTCGTCTGTCTGGTCTCTTAAGATTTACTGCTGTTTGGACTTTTGGTTTCACTGTTTGTTCTGGTTTCATTGTGAGTCTTAATAATGGCTTCACTGTAGTTGCTTTTATTGGTTTTAATGTAGGTTTTGTTATTGAGTGTACTGCAGATGTTGTTATTGGTTTTGCTGTAAGTTTCACCGGTGGTGGTCGGACTGCCGGTTCCATTTGTGGTTTTCTTGTTGATGTCACTTTTGGTTTCATGGTTGCAGGTTTCGTTAATGGTGGTACTACGGGTTTCTTAGGTCGTTGTATAGCAGATCCTCTTAATGGTTTTATTGTTGAAGTCATTATCGGCTTCACTGTTGGTTTTCTTACTGATTGTACTGTAGGTCGAATCATTAGTTTTTCTGTTGTAGGTTTCGTCAATGTTGGTACTACAGATTTTTTAAATGGTTGTATTGCCGGTCTCATTATTGGTTTAATTGTTGGTGTCATTGTCGGTTTCACTCTTGCCTTCATAATTGATTGTACTGTAGGCCGTGTTATAGTTTTCGCTGTTGTCGGTTTCATTATTGACGATACAGATTTCAATACTGGTTTTGATGTTGGTTGTATTATACGTTTGGTTAATGTTGTAGTATTTATTATTGGTTTTACACTAGATTCTAATGATGAACTTGTTCTAGGTTTTACTGTATTAGACTGCCTTATTAGTTTCGTTATAGGTGTTCGGTTTGGTTTTAACGTAGGACTGCTTGTCTTACGGTAGTTCAACAATATTTTCGGCTTAACCGTTGTGAAACCCCAGAATCCTGGGTCGAAAATATTAAGTTGCGTGGTGTGATGTGCGACTTTGGAAATGTTGTTGTTTTGAGCCTGTTTTGCCTGTTCAACGCCTTGTGCTGATTTCAAACGGCTTTCTAGACTCGTATTAATAAACTAGAATTAAATTCAAAACTATTTAACATACTCTTTTCATTTAAAATAAAATCTTTTTGCCTTAAAAATTATGATTTATTCTGCCGTGCCTTTATTTAAATTTATAGACTGTTCTGTTGTTGTGTCTGTTGATGTACTATTAATGTGCGCTATCTTACCCAGCAGAAATAATTTACTTTATCTTGGTTTAAAGAAAAGTAAACGTGTTAGAAAAATAATGCAATACCTCTCGAGTGGATAGGTCAGCTCATGAAACTGAACAACTTTTGTTCCACAAATTTTTAAAATACACAAAACAGCTTTCATACAAATTGACTCGATCAGCTGTACATTTTGTGGAACTTCTTGAACAAACTTAACTTCACTAGACGTAAAGCCATTAAGAAAAAAAAACTCAACTTCTTGAACGAACTTCTTGTTCAGTTTCATGTGCTGACCTACCACCTGAGAGGTTTTGCATTATTTTGCTAACGCGCTATATTAAACGCACTCAGAAAGCTAATAATAAAAATAAAATACCTTAGGTATTTTTCCGTTGAAGCCACAATGCAAGCTTCTAAGCAACTGTCTAAGCTCCGGGGTGTTCCCATTGCTCTTCAGCTGGTTGTAAAGTCCCGTGCAGTCATCCAAAAGGATGCACTCTACGCCACCGCTGCATTGCTCTGGAATTCCCCAACGTAATCATTTCAACATTCACTGCCTTTTCGTACGTGTTTTCGCCAACTGGCCCCTATTCAGTTTTCCTGTTTATCGCATCTCCGATTTTATCTTTACTAAAACTGTTAAACGCTATAGGTCGCTAACATTAAGAAAAACCGGATTTAATCGCAAATATGCCTCCATCGAGTATCGAATCCCGTTAGTGTATGTACGTATATACCTATGTAGCTATTATGTCTAATAGGTGCTGTCATTTTCATAACCATCAGCTAGTCAGCTACTTACTTGCGCATACATTTTCTTATGATCGTAGTCCTATAATTACATCTTATGATGCGTAGACAAGTCTATGTAGCTACATACTTAACAGTTGACGATGATTCTGTTTTGTAGCGACAGTTTTAAATTTTAAAATATAAATTAATTCCTTAGGTAACACCTACGGTTTTTTCGTAGGGTCAATGATGATGAGGTTATCTTCATGTTTTGTTTATTATTATAAAATATACTGCATTATCATAGCTAAGATTCTGCTACTTACGTCCAAAAGTGCTTGACACTGATAACGCCAGAACACAAGAAACAAATACGACTTTGCACAGCGCGTTCATTTCTCTTACTTATTTATTAAAAATATTAAATCAAATCAAATAATTAAATGATTTGCGTGGCTGACGTGTGGAGCAGCGCAGACGCACGACTGACCACCGCAAACAAAACCGGCCCTGACTCGGGCCGAGAGTCTAACTAGAGGTTATCATCACAACAAAATATACGGAGTATTTTTGAAAACGCAGCGCGTCGGCGCTCGGTGCCAGTTATTTATTAATTAATGTATCTACCTACTATACGCTCATCTGTGGTAAGGCTAGCATTTTCCTCGTTCGGCGCTCTATTCAAGAAGACACTCAACGATAATTAAACCGTTCTATAATATCCTGTTTACGTGTCTATTATAAAATATGATTTAATGTGCTTTTAATATGAAAGCAGGAATATCATATTAGTACAATTTATTATTATGCAAGTATGTATTTATTTAAATAGATTCGCCAAATTAAACACTTACGGCTATAATGACTTACGGCTACAATTTTAATTACTTTTATGAACTTCATTGAATTGAATTGAACTTCTAGATTTTTCTAATTATTATTAAAGTCTTATATGAGTTACGAGTATGATATATGTGACTACATTATAGTAATTTAGGTATTTATTATAGTACTACTTATTACTTAGGTCCTCATAATTTCCTCAATCAATGTGACGCCATGCATGGATCAGTCGTAAACAAAGCAAATCATAAAAATTACTTACATGACAAAAAGGGCTAAAATTTCCAAGTAATTAAGAAATATTCCACAAGTGAGAGAACCAAACAAGTTTTATTTCAATAATTAGTAAGTATTTTACAGTCATTTACTACTTGTAGTCTGTGAGACACATATTTACTGATCATAGTAGGCTTTCACGTCCAGACATCTTTGTCTTCTTAAGCATTCTTGTTTTATTTTATTTGCAAAATGGGATGTAGACTTGACGCTGACGGTGAAGAACATGAAACTTTTGAGGAGACCCCAGCGGTAACTGTCAGAATAGATGTACATGAATAGCGCAGCCGCCGCAGCTATCTTTTCCAGGATCACTGTGCTAATGTAGTATGGCGTCCACGGCTACAACCATAAAATTAACAAACAACACTCATAAACAACAATAAATGTCTTCTAAATAGTCAGGGACTGCCTGCTTTCATCACATACTCCTAACATTCCCTGTAGTACGTATCGGGGAACATAGGTACAATGTTACACTGTATGTCATCTCGTCCAATCTCGTAGAAAGGTCTATTAAACTCTCTTACACAGAGTCCAAACCTATTATTCCGGTTTAAAAATGCAAATAGCTGATAGAACTAGAAATAACGACAAAAGAGGCGAGTAAGCAGAGAGTTTTTAAAATCCTATATTACAGTCTAACGCAGCGTTCTAGTTTGCAGGCAAATGCGTCGATTGGTTATGTTGTTCTGTTGATAATCTCCATGTTTGCTTGCTGTAGTGGACTTTATCTATTTTCTTTACCTGCAAATTATCGATGGTAGCTGTACCTCTGCTATTTGCATTGACATTGTAGGTTTTGTCCCCTCTGTTGAACTTCTTCTTCATCGTATGGGTAGTAATGAATTTTTTAAAGTAGGAGGTAAACTTCTACTTATTAACCGGCTCTATTTATCTCTGAATCTGTACTTTCATATCTGTATTGGAATTTCTCAAAATAAAAGCACTAATGGCTAGCTTAGGTACCTGATAGCGCCCGGAGATGCCGCCACCATCACCATCTGCTCCACGCCCTCCTCTTCGGCTACGCCCGTATCTTCCATCACGGCCTCGATGCCCACTTCGACCTCTGCGTCCCTTCAGGCCTCCACTTCCGTCCCGACCTCCACTTCCATCCCGACCTCCACGTCGCCTTCGTCTTCCGCCACCTCCACGGCCGTCCTCATCCTCGCTATCATAATCATCATCGTCTTCATCATAGCTATCTACGCCGCACGCGGGACAGTCATAATGATCCAGAACAAGTGGAGGGGGCTCAAACGATTCAATCACATGTCTCCTTGTAATACATGGCCCGGTTTTATGATAGCAGGTCTCTGGATCGACTCTGTCCTCGCATGGCATGTCTTTAAGACCCTTTAATCGGATCTATTCTATTAATATTCGCGTGTCAGATAGAGATTTATATAACACCAAAATTTTGTGTTTTAGAATTTGTAAAAAATGAAGTATTTTTGGCAGTGATAGCTCATAGAGTAGAATTAAGCATAAAGGTTAGCTTAAAGAGTTCTGATAAGGTTAGCTTAAAGAGTTCTGAAGCGTCTAGAAGCGAGGTGTACTTATTGCATTTATTTATATATTTTATTTGCACGGTAATATTTACAGATCGCGTCAACTTCTAGTCCGCTCTGAAGTTGCTTCACGCATTGCGCGTTGTCACTTTTACTCTCGAGAGCTGGTGCTCACATTTTCCATAATCTAAGCATTCAAATAAAAACCTTTTCAAGATTACTTTTAAATATGTACCTATCACTTACAATATCGTTAAGTGGGTTAGAACCTTTTATTCCGCTCATTTCCATACTCAATATAAATTTGTAAACTCTTGAGAACGCGATCACAACGCATTGTGGTGATCGACTTCATCATCATCATCATCAACAGCTCATATACGTCCCCAACGAGAGGCTCTTATTACGTTGTAAATTCGTTAATTTGAACAAGCTTGTTGCCTTATGGCGTAATTTATATATTTTAAACCGATAATGAATAAAGGATTCGATTTGGTACCAACAATTATATACCTTGGTTAACATTATCGTGGATCACGTTTACCCATTAACACATAAGATGCCTATTGTACGTATGTCTCCCGAAGGAAACGTACGTCTCGTCAGGTTTAAGGCCCCTCGGTGTGGACGTATATGAGCTGTTGATGGAGGTTTAAGTTACTGGGAACCCACCAAGTATCTGAACCTGAGAAGTGGCAAAAATACGGCCGCTACAGATGTAATTTTTGGAACTGTATCGATCTTCCTGTTATCGAATTTTCACCCAGTGTTACATAGATTCACACATACGTACACCCTTGAGTCACAAAGTAGGTACTTATTTTGATGCAATTTGAATTACTTAATTCAGTTCACAGGTAAGTTTGAGCTTAGTTCTGTACACTTTCTTATGCAAAGTCTGACAACAAAGTTTTTGGTGTAGTTTGTGGGGCGTAAGGGATCCGGTGGTAAAGTTGGTCGGTGGGATCAAGTCAAGTTATTCCTGAGAACAAACCCATCAGAGTTCGGTGTACACACCTACCAACTTACCCGTTAAATGAACAGCGGTCACCGCTGAGCTGAGCTGCTAAATAGTATTACAAAATTGTATTTCAAATTTTCAACCCATCACGATTTTTCTGAAAGTTGACATTTCCAAGTAATGGTCGTAGTTCCAATTTTGTTGTTAAACGTCCGGACTGCGGGACCTATTAAAGTTAATTTGGATGCGTAGTTGGATGCCAAATGTACCTTCATTCTCTCTAGATCCTTACCGATTCTGTGGTATGTCTTAGAACTCTAGATAACAAAACATTAGTTTCTGGATAGATACGTCATGGTTAGACATTATGGATCTACAAATAATTAAGATGCCTCCGCGGCTTTTTGATGGTCGCAGTCGGCTTCCATTCGCATTACCATGTCGTAGAACAATTTTATCCCAAATCCAAAGGTGGTTACGGCCTTTATCAGGCTAAAATAATAATCATTTTTGAATATGCCGTAAGGAAAGGCCATCAATGTTCCCAACTAGGACATGCTATTCGAGTATTCGTTTAATTCGAGTATTCGCCTCTTTTACTATTCGAATATTACTAGAATACGAATCTTTCAAATACCTATATTTAATTCAAATGTTAGTCTTTTTTTCATATGGCAACACTACACGTCAGCTATTTTATAACTTTTGAGAGTGTTTCGTGTGGAAGGCGTGAATCGTTAAATAAATAAATAAATAAGGCGAGAAGAAAATGATGTGGGTCGATTGTTGGCATCCGTCAATGGCGGTCGGGCTTTATTTATTTATTTATTTTATTATTTATTGTACACAGAAACATTACATTAAATTCAAACAAAAAGTAAAACGACACAACAGGTACTGCTTATTTCCAAAGAAATGTCTTACAGCAGACCTAGGAAGCGAGAATGAGTGCAGAGACGCGGATTAGACGTGCACAATAAGTATTAATATACAAATACTTAGATTATAATATTCTTAAACAAATATATATATATATGTCGCAGTCATCTGGTTGAATCTCCTATTCAATTGAATGACTAGCGCGTTCATTAAATGACAACATTCAATTAAATGACTAGGCCAAACGTTGATTAAACAAGCGTCACTCAACGTCCAACTAGTTAGCGGATTGTAACATAGCCCTTTGAAAAGAGCGGACGTAAAATCAGTCAGGTGATTCAAATTAAGTTCATTTTTTTCCCACTGCGGCGCTAGTAGTCACCAAAACAAATATGGCGTCAAACAGCTCGAACAGATAGCACTGTGTTGATATTTTTATTGATTTGAATTTCTTGAATTAGTTGGTAGAAATAGGCAGTATTGCCTATCTTAAGACTTAAAATACAATATAAAATCATAATAAAGTGTGTTATGTAATGTCCTCATTTTTATTATCTAAAGTACTTTTTAGTTGCGCACTTATGGTCATCCTAATCAAATATTACAAAGTCGTACAGATCCTATTTAACGAGACATTTTATAATTCATTTATTTTTATTTAAAGAAAGGTTAACTTTTAAGTTGTGAACTCATAGTCACCCAACCAAACATTACAAAGTCGGCTTTAATCCATTCAACGACTTCGCTAAATGACGTTTAGTCAAGACGTTGGACGTTAAAATTCAACGACTTGACGAGTTGTCCTTTAGTCATTTAATTGAATGTTATCACTTAATGAACGCGCTAGGCATTCAATTGAATAGGAGATTCAACCAGATGACTGCGACACATATACACAATCAATGAAACAATAACATAACATACTAGAAATAACAAACCAATTACAAATAACAAACACACACATACAGATATAGATAAAATAAACATACACATACTTACATAATACAATACCGAAATTATCGTTTTAATTTTCGTTTTTTAGTTTATTTGAGTGTGTTTAGTGTATAATTTCGATAGTATAAACTTTAACAGGACAATTGAAACGCTTACATTTAGCGGTCATTTATTGATGGCTTGCAGCGGCCACGTGGTGGCTTCAGTAATGCTGCTTCACCGTACACAGCACCCTAGTCTTAGCATTAGGGCTGTCTGTGTATCTCATGCTATACTTACTTAGTAAAACCACTTGATACTGGCGAAATACTACAAATGAAACGCCATAAATAAAGGATTGAATTTAATTGAAAATGATGTGCTTTATGTAGTTTGTTACTTATATATATATATATATGTCACCGTAAGATTGTGAACGCTGTTAGTTCTTATTATTACAAAATATTATATTACAAAATATAGCGATAATATAAACTTACGGAAAATTGTGAACCGAAACCAACCATTTACAATTTAAAGTATTATTTCTCGTTAGTTTATAATCTTACGATGTCAAACTCTGATGTCAAATCTTACTGTGACATATACATTTAAATATAATATTAAATTACTTTTTCGAGATTATTATTGCCCAGCACTACAAAGGTATCACGGATTCAGCCTGTACGAGATCCTAAAGGCTCTCAAACAGCTGAAAAACAACAAGGCACCCGAACCGAAGAAGGTGAATAACGACTATGCTTCTGAAAGCGGGGGAACACCATCCTTCAGAGGCTCTTCAATTCCATCCTAACAGGAGGTACCACGCCTGAAGCGCGGAACTGAATCGTGGTTGTACTTTTCTTTAAGAAGGGAGACTCTCATCACACCAACATCAATTGCAAACGGCTCTCATTAGGGTTCAGCTACAGATTTAGACCTAAAGTAGTTTGATATGGTGCTTTTCTAAAAAATATTCGAAAAATTAGTTTAACTCGAATTATTCGAATAATGTAGGTAAGCTGTGGTATTCGTAAAACTCGAATACTGAATCAGGGCGAATATTGCATGCCCTACTTGTTATCATTAAAGATTATAATTTGCCTCCAGCATAAATGGTGCTAGGTAGGATCTCTGAAAAGCATGTAGGAAAAGACCAGATTACTAGTGTAGCTACGATTGAAACTAAAAATGGTATTGAAAACGGCCATGTAATAAATAGTGTTTTTTGCCTAAATCTAAAGACTAGGAAAGGGTGTTCTTGATCATATTTATTTTATATCTAAGTCTAGTTTTATAACTAAGATTCCTGCTTAAGAGAAGAGGTTAAGATTGTTTTAAATTTGTGTTATTTGCTGTTTTGTAGAGCTCGAAATTTTAAGTTAAACATACATTGAATTTCTATTGAGTTAATTGTTTGTTTTCAATAAGGTAGTTGTGTTTTTTTATTCACGGTGGGCGGTGAGTAGGTATTACCTAATGTATGAATACATTAATGCTGTTAGTGTTGTTACATTCGCCTCGATTCGGGATGTCATGCTCTAATTCTAATTTTAAAATCCAGCTATCCTTTTCGTTTTAATGACCAATGAAAGAGAGGTAATGAACGAATGATATTAATTTGAACGAATGATAACCAAAAATAAGTTCATAGCTGTCAGTTTAAGAGATTTTTAAGTAGCATGTTTTTAGTGCTCTCTAAAATTGTGCAATCGACACGGCCATAAGGTTCAATTTCGATGTTTGACAGCTCTAATATTAGAATGGCCATCTCCTGTCCCTTTTCAACCTTTAAAAGGTAAAAAGGACAGACTAACTTAAATTAAGGATTAGAACGTGACAATGTGAATCGGGACCATCTAATCTTAAATTGCGTTTTAATTTAGATAATTAGATGTTGCCGCCCGTCCTCCCTCACTCTCCTTTAAGCCCAAGTCACACAGAGCCGTGCCGGGGGCGGTCCGGGGCCGGGAAAGCGGGACGGTGTTATGGCGCGGCATAGCGCTATCCCGCTTGTCCCGGCCCCGTACTGCGCCGCTCCCGCTCTGTGTGACTTGGGCTTTATCGTCATACTCCTACCGCGCCCCTGTACACCGCGCGGGCGAGGACTCATTTAAGCGGTTTACCTATAGTGACGTCAAGTGTTTCATTTCAAGTCCAAGTATTAGACAACTCTTTATTAAAAAAATTAGACACTTATGGAATGAATTTAGATGCCTTCGCGCAGGCTTTTTGATGGTCACAGGCGGCTTCCATTCGCACTACCATGTCGTAGAACAATTTCATTCCAAATCCAAAGGTGGTTACAGCCTTTATCAGGCTAAAATAGAATTCATTTTTGTATATGCCGTAAGCAAAGGCTATCAATGACCCTATCACAGATGTAAGTTTGGCCCAGAGTCCCCCCCCGAAGAGATAGTCCCAAAGCCATTCGCAGCACGTCTGTAACAAAAACAATTTAGAATAATTGGGTGATTTATTAGAGTTGTACCATGAAAACCACAAAAATAACAACGAGACCCAAATAAAATATTTCAGTCATCCCATTAAAGGCAGATGCACTGTCAGCAAACTAATCTTATCGCCAAAGATAATTACATACATACATACATACATAAAGTCACGTCTTTTACCCGGAGGGGTAGGCAGAGACCACGTCCTTCCACTTGCTACGATCCAAACATATTTCTTTCGCTTCATGCACATTCATCAATCTCTTCGTATGCTCGTCGGTTAAGGGTACTTTGTACCCCCTGACCTGGCCTCCTAGAATATCCCCGATCTAATCTGATAACATCTCATCATGAGCAGACGGGTTCTCGAATGGAGACCGCGTCTCGGGAAACGTAGTGTGGGACGCCAGGTGGACTGATGACCTGAAGAAGGTCGCTGGTGGTGGCTGGATGAGGAAAGCGGGTGATCGTGCGCTTTGACGTACCCTTGGGGAGGCCTACGTCCAGCAGTGGACTGCAATAGGCTGATTGATTGATTGAATCTGATAACATTATTTATATGTATACCTAATCAAGCAAAACCCTCCACTTAAGTGGAGGAGACTCATAGTCCAGCAGTGGACTGTAACTGGCCGTTGATGATACCTAATCATTGGCTAAACACTGTTAAGAAAAGTATTGCACATATTGGTGCTTCTTCTTCATGATCGTGTGGACGTCCTGGTGTCAGTGATAAAGAGCCACCAAAGGTCACTGAGATGACTCGTGTAACGACTGCTTCCCTATATAACAGTGCAAGCTCTGCAGTTTGGGATCAGATGGCCGTATGTGAGATGACCCTTATTATTGTTACTAGCGGTCCGCCCGCGGCTACGCTCGCTAAGACTTTCCCGTAAAAGTGTCCTATGTGTTAAGCCAGGTTACAAACTATCTCTATTCCTAATTTCATCCAAATCCGTTGAGCACTTTAAGCGTGAAGACGGAACAAACATTCAATCATCTAAACATCCAAATATAACTTATAATATTAGTGTGATTAAAGCATAGACTTACTTTTGGATGATCCGGAGGGTTGAAAGCGGTTGGCTTATGGAGCCTTCTATAGGGTCGGATTGCATCGTCACCGTCGGACCCTGGCGGCCCACAGGTGGGCACGCTACATCGAACCATAGACCTCACCTGGGGCTCTGCCGACCCTGATGCCCTTGATCAAACCAATAAAACTGTGTTATAAAACATTGTAGGCTAATGTTGTGACCTTGCCCTACCAAGTCAATAATTTTCTGTTGTTGTTTATTTGTATGGATGGATACTCTATGTTCAATTTCTATTCAAGTTGGGTTATGTGTTATTGTTCAATATGTCAATTTGTTCTGAACTGACACTGACGCAATAGAGATGTGCTTTCTTTGTATTCTGCTCGCGACAGTTTTCAAGGTTTTCATCTTCAAATGAAACCTTGAGGTTGAAAAAGTGTATAATTACGTTGTAAATCAATGATAATTACCTAAAATGCGGAACCCTAAAAAGGTCTAAAAATGCCCTTGTTCTTCGTACACATATACCTATGTCGCAACTTATCCAAGTTTATAATATAGTACTACTTAACTGAGTGCTAAGTATCAGTTTAGTATTATTTCATTTCTATATTTACTGACAAGTCTATCAGAGCCACAAACTGTTTTATCGTGGTTTTACGTTGGGTTTTACCCAGTAACTGGTAAATAAGTACCTACCTATGTAAGTAGATATTTCGTTAACCTTTTATTGCACACAAAAAACTATGACAACAACAGGCCTATTTATTTCTAAAGAAATAGTTTCCAGCAGACCCACAGCAAGTACTTACTCGTTGTCAGTTGTGGACCTCTACAACCCACAGAGTGAAGAAGGTCATAGGTAGGTATGTCCGTACCGAAAAACATGCATTTAATGCAAATTAAGGTGATCAAGCCGTAATAATATTTACTTACATTTATCTTATTTGTCAATTTACAAGATATTTTTTATATTTTTTATTGTGAATTTTGTAAGAAAAAGAACTAAATAAATAAATAGTATGACGTTTATCCGTTACCATCTTGATTAATACATCGGTACAACATGAAACAAAAGAACATCGAAAGTAGGTATAAAGCTGCGTTTATAAATGTGAATCAACATCATCAACGGCCCGTTACAGTCCACGGCTGGACTATGAGCCTCCTCCACTTAAGTGGAGGGTTTTGCCCACGGAGACAAATACAGTTTTGCCATAATCTCCACGCTTGGCAGGCGGGTTGGAGATCGCAGATTAAAAGGTTTATGTATCAGAAAGCGCTACTGCCCGTTCCCTGTTCAATGTTAATACTTTACGTGAATACTGCGTTTATGTGAATACTTTAGTTCAACGTAAAAAAAATAAGAGACTTGTAACTGCAGAAATAGTTTACTTAAACACTTAAATTTTTTTTAATCTGCCTAAAAAATTAATAAAAATCACAACAAGGACCAAAGAATGTCCAGTAAAAAGAGATTCCTAGCTTCGAATATTATCCAAGATCCATTTCATGTAGAAGGAGACTCTTGTGTAGACCCCAGGGAATCCGCCAATGCCACACCGCTTGGAGCCATAAGAGACAATCCCTCTCTGAACGGAGCGAACGGCACCCGATCGGATCCGCCCTGGGTACATTAGAGGTCCTCCAGAGTCGCCTCCACAGGAATCCTTGTCCTCAACGCCACCGGCGCACATTTGCCGGTCGTAAATTTGAGGGCTCCTGTCGAAAGATTGTGGTGAGTAATAACAAGCATCAGTTCAAATTCTAACACACATAATGTAAGCTATAAGGTATAGAGCATACCCGTTGTAAACATCCTGACAATCCTTATTGTCGATGATTGGCAGGTCTACGCTGAGCAAGACAGGAGACTGCAAACCGTCTTCAGTAGCGCCCCACCCTGCTACTACGCCATTTTTTCCAACTAACGACTCGGAGATCACTTCAGGTGTCGTTGGCAAGCAGATAGGTTTCATGCTATCTGCAATTTGAAATATACAATTAATGCTTTAATTTTAAAAAAGGTTTTAAAGGTTTGGTAATATAAAAAAAATATGTGGGGACAATTCACACACGGCCATCTGATCCCAAACTAAGCAGAGCTTGTACTATGGGTATCAGACAGCTGATAATAATTGGCAGATGTAAAATAACATACCTGAATTAAAATCTGCCGGTTCCGCAAGCCTTACTAAAGCAATGTCATCATATAAGTTTTGAGGGCTATAACCAGGATGGGCAATCACTTCTTCGATTGAAACATTCTGTAAAGAAATAGTTTCATTAATTATTGCATTGTCGTGTGGTGACGGCAGAGTAGAATACATTTGTCACCAACCCCTACTCTTCCCGTGGGAGTCGTAAGAGGCGACATTGAACAGGGAACGGGCAGCAGCGCTCTCTGATACAGTCTGCCAAGCGTGGAGATTATGGCAAAACCCTCCACTTAAGTGGAGGAGGCTCATGGTCCAGCAGTGGACTGTAACGGGCCGTTGATTTGATTTGATTTGAATTATTGCGTTTTTCTATACTATATCGGCGTATTTCTATTTTATACAATACAAATTCTTTATCTTATTTTCTTTTCTTTATCTTGTTTACTTACCCGAATGTTAGCTGCGCAATGGACTTCTCCATCGACCCTCTCGCAATCTGGGTCTTTTCTGACGTCGTATTCACCTAGGACTATTTCTGACAGAGTCAAACGATTGCCAAGGAATGATACGCAGTGGGCTGCAGTCAGAACGTAACGTTCGGTTATGAGCGTACCTCCACAACTCAACTTGACTCCTCGAGCTGAAAGTTTATTTTTATTCATCATCAACAGCTTATATACGTCCCCACCAAGGGGCTCGAGCCTACCTTGAATTAGGTTGATTAAGCCTTAGTCGACCACGCTGGCTCAGTGCTGGTTGGTCGACTTCACACCACAACCTTTGAATTTCTTCGCAAGGGTGTGCGGGTTTCATCACGATGTTTTCCTTCTCCGTAGAGCGTCGAATAAACGTACTTACGTAATTGAATTTGAAATTCGAAACACATGTACATTGTACGTGGTGGGGATCGAACCCGCGTCTCCCTAACGGAAGACGGCGGCTTTTTATTATTTCGTTAAATTTAAGAATATGTTACTGTTTTTTTATATATATCTACTAGCGGTCCGCCCGTGGCTACGCTCGTGTTGTGTAAGATTTTCCCGTGGGAATAAGACTTTCAGATTTTTTCTGACTTTCAGACTGTAAAAAGTATCCCATGTGTAAATCCAGGGTACAAACTGTCTGTATTCCAAGTTTCATCCCAATCCGTTTAATAGTTTTTGCGTGAAAGAGTAACAAACATCCATACATACAAACTTTCCCGTTTATAACATTAGTAAGGATTACTGATTGATGATTTTTTTTGTGCCTCTTATATCCTTCTTATATTTATTACAGTTAGAACTTACGTGAATCATATTTGACAAGTACCATCCATGGCATTTCATATAACCTAGTTCTCTTTCCTCCCCATATTCTGTCGTCTTCTAACACACCACAATTGTCAGGCAAGAGTCCTAGGTTCCTATGTCCTCTAATATCTGGAGGACTGTTGGCATTTTGATTATCCGGTGGAGGTCTATGGTTGTCAGGATTTCCACCTCCATTCCAATTTGGATCAATATTCTGATTGCCTCTGTTAGGCAGTTGGTTGTTTGGTCCTGGTGTTCCCCAGTTAGAACCACCATCCATGCCGTGAACGCCCCCCGTGTCAGGGTTCATATTTGTGTATGGTTCTGCGCAGCACACCTGTAAATAATATCGTCACTTGTAGTTTTTGATTTTGATTTTACTGTCAGTAAAGTAAAGTAACGCCGTAAAGTATAGTTTGTGTGACAGTTTAAGACGTCGTCGCATCGACAAAAGTACAGGGGATGTTTACCTTGCGTCTATATACGTAGAAAAAAAGATGCTGGCGCATCCAAGGACATGCTAGCCTGGGCCCTACCTAACTGATTGCGCAAGTTATACATTTGTGTGATATGTTATTGCTTACCAGCGATTCATCTAACTGGAAGCCGCAGGCGAGCCCCTGGAGTTTCCGCCTCAAGTGTGACGGCATGGGGGAACCCGCCCTCTGTATCTCGGCAATTAGCGGCTGGCATTGCGATAGAAGCTTGCAGGTGCCCGGTCGGTCCTCCTCTGCCACGCAGCTGTCGCCAGAAAATACTGAAGAGGGTTTGTTCAAATAGAAAAATATCGCTTGATTATTTGAATCGTCAGGCAAAAAAATATGGTGTGGTTTGATATTGCTGGAAACTGTACATTAATTAAGTTAGGTGCTTATGGCTATAAATAATAACTAACTAATAGCTACCTATTAAATTATAGGTAGGCGGTAGAACAAAAACTTGCCAAACCAACAGATTTCTAACAGATGAAGTTGACAATCAACGTTCTGTTTATAAACTCGACAAATAGAAACATGCCTGTGTACATACTTCTACTTTATGCAAAATGTTTTTTATCATTAATTTACAATCATTTAACAACACCTTGGAAACGATATATTGTCGCGATTTGGTCACGATGTTCGCTTAAAAACCAAGAGAGAGTTGATCCAGACTTCATACCGAAAACGTCAAATATAAACTAGCTATAATACATAGTTTTGTGTTAAAGTGGTTGGTTACAGCTTCATATTTTCCATGCATATTTCTTGCTAGACAAATATGATTTGTGATATCAATTATCATCGTTATGTGAAAATATAACCATATTTAAATATTATTGTTTTGCGAATTCGATTAGCTTGTATATACTTACAGCAGTCTCCTGTTAAAAACAGTGCTAGTAACGTGACGCTAGCTAACCACTCACACATGATATTTACTGTCGGAAAATATTGTGATCTCTTCTCTAAGTAAAATTTGACAGAATCCCTCGTGTCCACATATCACTCACAAGTTTAATAAAATAAATTGTCATTCAATTATTTCATTACTGCTATAATGTTTACTAAGAATTTAGAAGCACTTATTAAACCAGTCATTTTATTTTTCTTTGTCCATATTAAAAACAAATCGACGCAGAGACGGGTTATCTGTTGATAACTTGGGTCAAAACAAGTGGCGATCTTGAGCTCGCCGCTCGCGAAGGCGACACATTACAGCTGACTGGTTTAAATCGAGTTTTTGTCCTTTTAGTATGACATATAAATATTATTTTTCGTTGTATCTGAAGAAGTTTCGCGTATTCTGTTGAAGGCATGGAAAGAATGACACGGGGTCGGCCGTGGCGGCGGCGGCGGCGGCGGCGGCCACGCGAAATGACGGTCATTAATTACCATACTTGTCCTGTGGGGAAATACGGTGTATCACTCGCACGCACCGACGCGTGTATTCAAAGACGACGAGATATGAATCAGCGCAGCTCGTTCCGTCTTTCTTCACGAGCGTAACGGATAATTTTATTTTTTCCTAGAACTCAACTTGAATGTCCAAATACTACTTACATGCTATTTAATACACACCAATTTGTATCCCACAGTTTCTTACATGCTTTAAGTATTCATCCAGTAAGAACTATAAACACATTTTTAATAGTATATTTGCTTATCGTCCGTAAATTGAAACTGCCTATTTGCATATGTTTTATGGTGTTTTTATGCGAACGTAATGTGATCAACTGGCTCAAAACGAATCGCATTCACTACGCATTTATATTCATGCTACATTGCCACGTTAGCGGCTGCTTAGGTCCTCGCGAACTTCAAGCGAAGCCACCTGCCACTCCGCAGTCATGAACTTACCTCCTCTCAATAACGACCTTACTCATTTACTGCCACTTAGCATTTAATAATCAAAAACAGATGTTTCGATGGATTGCCCTTATGTTAAATATGTACGGTGCTGTTGGTAAGTTTATGGATTTTATTTCATTAAATAGTTGCAAGATCTACAATGCAAAATAATAACCGATACTAGGTAAATAATAAAAAGCGATGTTATTATTATTTCCATAATTTTAATAGCGGAATTATCTCCAAATACATTGGGTAGGAACAGAGTCCCTTTTCATACATCAGTAATTATACACGCACTTACAATTCTGATTAATAGGTACATGATGCATAGCCAATCTTACCACGACGACACGACGACGATTAATTAAGTTTTCGATTAGCTCGATTGATAATGCAATGCATATCGAAGTGTAGCTACTAGCAATTTTAAGTTTTGTAAAACAGGATAGGTTTATCGGCAATTTTAATTTCTAAAACTCAGTCTAGGCAATTAATAAGCTACAATACAAGTTCCAGGTTTCTAGCACTAAGAGGTTCAATATTATCTAGATACAACAACAACATAGTTTTGTGTGTGCTGTGCACTCTATAATGTTTTGTAATGACCAGTCTAGTCAAGGGCGGATCCAAGATTTTTTTCTGGGCACAAGGGGCGGACGGGCAAAAAAATCAACAATAACTGTACTTCAAGTTTATTTCTACAAGTTCAAGTATGTATAGGAAGGTTTATGAATTTTAACAACTCTGATAATTTGATTTTCTTCCACCACAGTATACACAAAAATACCGCACGTGCCGCCCCCCCCCCCCCCCTCCTAAATCCGCCCTTGAGTCTAGTGCCATATTTTACTGTAATCTATTCATCTATTATTTTGACGGCCAATCATTGTCATGCTATGAACCTAGGTGACACATGGGGAGTTCTGGAGAAGCACCCTGCTTGGAATAAGTTGAATAACTACGAATGTGGGGAGAATGCTGGCGACCGCATCATCGGGGGTCTGGATGCAGCACTTGGGCAGTTCCCGTGGATTGCACGTCTCGGATATGTTTGTAAGTTTTAATTAATTATTTTTTAATAGAGCTTTAACTTGTCCTACTGTTGGAAAAAGGCCTCCCCTTTTCTCACGATCTCTTGCCATTTTCTCTAGAGCAGCGTCGCCCTTCCACGTCGACTGTTGAGAGGGTGACTCTGGCCTGGTGTACATACTCTTGGACTGCATACGTATATCGAGATTAAATTCATGCTCATGCTCTTACCTACATGTACTACTTTTGATACAGCTGTTTTTAATGTACCTGAGGTTAATTGATATACGACGTCCTGCGATCTACAGCAGATGCTAACGAAACGGACTGGATGTGTGGTGGTGCCCTAATCACAGACCGCCACGTCGTCACTGCCGCCCACTGCATTCAAATTAACCCTAGCGACGAATTCAAATTGTAAGATTATTTTATATTATTATTGTGATTTCCAAAATTATCGCATTAATTTTTGCATTCTTAAACAACATTTTGAGTAGGTATCTACCTACCTAAATCCATGAGAAATGTTTTATTATTTGGCGCCTTGTTTGCAAAACGTGGGATGCCCAAAACTGACAAAATGATAATTGCTTCATCGAAGTCTTCACGATTTCCTTATAACTTTTTAAATCATCGTTTTTTTCCTTCCTTATACTTATTAATGTTTGATTAAACAGGTCCTTTGTGAGGCTCGGCGAATACGACACCCGGACAAACCCTGACTGCCGGTTGCGAGTGTGTGCTCCGCCCATCCAGGACCGGAATGTTAAACCACACATGATCAGGAATCATCCTCTCTTCAACAAGCCTGCATTCCACAACGACATCGCCGTCATTGAGCTGGAAAAACCAGTAGAGTTCAACAGTAAAAAATACGTTTTCTCTTTTACAGTCTTAGCAGCTACAAATATTGAAGTCTCAACGTGAGGTAAAGACTAGCATGATACTTTTTATCTTCATGTTAAGGAAGAAATTCATTTTTCAGATTACGTAACGCCCATCTGCTTGCCTCGTAAAGAACAACTAGAGGATCTGCGCATTGGAGAGCAAGTCACCGTCGCTGGCTGGGGAAAGACGAACATGTCAACCGAAGCACGTGCTGAAGTGCTGCAATATGTTATGGTAAGTTAAATAAATTATCTTTATGATGTTTTGTGTAAGGTAAGATCGCGTGTTGATTGGCTAATTAGCCTCTATGTTCGATTTGAAATGTCCCTGGATCTGCCAAGAATTTACAATATTTTTTTTATTATCGCCAGTTACCTATAGTCCAACCTTCGGTATGCGAGTCTATCGGACGAGGCTTTAAGGTAACCAATGCTGAAATATGCGCGGGGGCTATACGTAACAAGGATGCCTGTGGTGGTGATTCTGGAGGCCCTCTCATGAAGGTAAACCATCATTGATACTATTATTGACCGAGCGAGCGCGAAGCGCGAGCGAAGCGTTTCCGTTTCAGCTTGGCCAAAATTGCTTTCGTATGTCGTTCAGTATGTCTCATCTTCGGTGGCATACTGGGCAAATAAAATATAAAATCTTTGACGAGCCATCGACTCGAAAGAAGAAGAAGAGAAGGTCGCGTTTCTCAACAGATTCTTGTACAATTTTGAGAGCAGGTTCGAATATACCAATATATATTTTTTGTGGAGTCAGTATTTAGAAAGTTTTAAAAATGATGGAATTATGGGGGTTGCCAGCTTACAAGGGTTGGAGATGTGGGAGGGTGGAGAAAAATTTAAAATAAACGGTCACATCAACTTACAAAACTGGCGAGGTCCACAGCTCATAGAGCCACTATTTTAAAAAGTTATAGTGCTGATTCAATTCAGTCCACATCTTTCTAACTTACAGGTTTTCGACACACCCGAGGGACCAAAAAGCTATTTAGTAGGAGTTGTATCTTTCGGCCCTACGATCTGCGGTATCAAGAAACCCGGAGTGTATTCTTCGGTCACGTATTTTCTGAAGTGGATCTTGGACAACCTTCTTATTTGATCTCAAGTCAGTAGCGGATCCAGCCAGGGGAGGACTAGGGACATGACACCATCAAAAATCTGGTTTTGTCTAGTTTAATTTACTTGGTACGTAAATCTGATTTTTAGAGAAGTTGCATTACAGGTTCTCAATTAATAACATTTGAAAAAATCTGAAATCAGCTTCATTAAAATATCTCGATCAAATTGACCCTCAGCCTCAGCTCCCCCAAAAATAAATCCTGGATCCGCACGGTCTCACATTGTATTATATTAGTATCCTATTATTATACATACCTAAGTATTTAAAATAGCTATAATAGATTATAGTAATAAATGAGTAATGTTCGATGAACCAACCCTTTAATTGTACGATTATAACAATAACACTAACTAGTTTCAAATACAATAAACTAAATAAATAAGGCACTAATTTTATCGCTCACTATCGATCACTACTTCAGAATCTGAAATATCATCATTTTCAATTCTATTCAGATAATCATGAACATCTCCGTTGAATGCTTCGGGCGTATCATTAATGGATACTTTCCGAGATCGCAATGGGCTGTTGTTGTAATTTTTCTTTGAGTTACGCTTCTTTGACTTTCTCGGCGATAGTTGTATAGAATCAACAGTCTCCGAGTGGTATCTTGGAGCGTAATATCTCTCAAACAGCATTGGCTGTTGTTGTACTCTTCCATACATAAGTTCCATTTCATGAAGGAATTCTTCGCGCCTCATTCTCTCCTCATCGCGGCGAGTCTGCAGTCTTATAGCGATGTCTTCCGCATAGCTGTAAACAAATGAATAATTAACATAAAAAATTGACAGCTACTTAATTTTGTAAAGAATTAAAGTTGAACCAACTTATTCTTAACAAGATTCCACGATGGTTTTGACCTTAGTAAGCGGTCTCGCGTCCGTAACTCAGCCTTTCTCTGCTGTTCTGCCAGTCGTCTCGTTTGCTCCAACTCGAACCTCCTTCGAACAGCCTCGGCCCTCAACAGTGCTGCCAAGTTAGACCTCCCTGTGGCGCTCACCCGCAACTCTAGAGCAGAATAAGCGGGAGGACCTTCGTTCGGAGTGGCAAGTTTGCTATCAGAACTCCTGCTTTCTTGGTAGATTTTGCGAGTTATGTCTAACATCTGTGTAAGAAAAGATAAAGAAATCTCTCGCATATTTTTTTAAAGTTCTTATACACCATGAAATTGTAATAGTTTGGGTCGTTTCCCTCAACAGGGTGATAGTACTCATGAAACTGAGCAATTTTTCCAAAGAAAAAAAATTCTGGCGACCGACACTTTATTTTTTCCACTTTTCATACAAACTGTCCGGTAGTTCGCGACAATTTATATGAAAAGGACTACAATTTCACGTTGTATATACAACCCTACCAAGGGGCTCGAGCTTACCCTGAATTAGGGCAATCCCTAATTACTAATTAACTAAAATTAATTAGTAATTAGGGATTGTCTATTATTTACATTTTTCAGCGTTTATTAACAATTATTGAAATTTAAAAACTGCTCGCGTTGATGTCTTTTATATGAAATTACGATTATAGCATACGCGCTTTTCTGTCGGTCTGTTGAAATTTGAAATCGATTTCTTACTGATTTCCCGAAGAGGTATGTATTTTAAATTTTAAACATAGCTCAGAACTGTATAATTCAATAATTGGTACTATGGAGCTGGTCTGATGATGAAGCCGAAAGGTATCCTCAGGAACTCTTAACTACACAACATAACCCCATCGTATTTGGGCTCTTATGATTTGTTTTGATTAGTTCTACAGCTTTAGGTAAAGTCCAGGGTTTGATGATGGAGCCAGAAGGTGGTCATACGAACAACTAAACACTCATTGTATTAGAAAATATAATTTTAATTTTAATTTACTTACTTTCTTGGCAGCTCTCTCTGCTGTATTAAATTTAAAAGGCTGTGGGCTAGTCGTAATAAAGTCCTCCTTTTTCATCTTATTGCTTTTTTTTCCCTTTGTCGGACTTGAGCACCTGTGCCTGTCTGATGACGTGGAGGACCCGGCAGCGGGAGAAGGGTCGATGGGGAGGTCGCTGTGGGCACCAGGAGTCGAGAGGCGACTGCGATCCCGAGCTGCCATCGATCCTGGCAGAGTGGCACTCTTCAGCAACTCTTCTGCACGGATCCGTCGGTTCATATTTCTGGAATTAAGATGTTTAGAGCTCGTTTTATCTATATAAACGCAAAAATGCTATGGGGAATGCTTGACTGGCAGTTGGCACCTGTAACAGATGTAAAAAATAAAAAAAAATATACTGGCTCATTCAACTCATAACGGGTTGGGCAACCTGTAGTAGTTGTATTAAAGTTCGTGGATGGATGGATCTGTAAAATGTACTGGTTACAAGTTTAGATACTAATTCGGTAGTCCAGATAAAATGTTTGATGGAGCTTACCTAAAGAACTCGTCTTCTTTCATCTTTTCGTAAAAGTAATTAGAAAACAGATTCTTCGGGAATGGTTTGGCTTTAAATCTTTTCTTCTTTTTGGGCTTAGGCAGGATTTGCATGGCTCTGTCGCACACGTTACCGGCTAGCCCTTTCTCCTCCCTCTTGGTGAAGCTGAAGGGCTTCATCTGTGCTCGGAGCTCTGCCTCGCTGTTTATCTTGGTTATAGCTCGCCTGCACAAAAATTCGAAGTATGCAGGTCTAAGAACGAGTATAACAGGTTATTATTTATTCCGGAAGAATTATTTTCTACGTGTATTTCTAAAAAGCTACCTAAGGTTCTAGTAGACGTGCTTTATAGGTGCACATTATTATGATGTTTGTAAGACATGAATTATTACAAATAAAATAAATTATACGCCTGGAAATAAATCTATAATATAAGGCCGCCTAACTGTACACTTCTCTGTTCTTACTTCTGATATTTTTTTTTTATTCCTGTGTGTTTACACATAAAGTATCTATTTATTATGTTTTATTTGTACTTGGAATAAAACAGTGAAGTGCTTTGTGCAGTAACCAAAATACGAAAAAAATGGAGTGTGTGTGTTCAGCGTTCATGTACCTATACATGGTGTTACAAAAAAACCCGTAAATTTTGTATGGAGACCATCTACATTTTGTATGGGAATGCGATTTTTTAAAATCGTTTTTCGACCTATGTTCTTTGGGGAAAGTTGTTCAGTTTTACGAGCAGATTCACACCCTTTCGGCTTTATTTGTAGTTTTGTAACACCTTGTATATGTGGGTTTTTTTATTCCACCATAACTTTTAAATTCCTGAACAGATTTAGATGAGTAGGATTTCATTAGAATTCTTGCTTCAGGCCGAGTAACACTGGTTATACCTATATGTAATATATTTATTCATCAAATCAACATCAACGGCCGTTACAGTCCACTGCTGGACTATGAGCCTCCTCCACTGTTTTACCATAATCTCCACGCTTGGCAGGCGGGTTGGAGATTACTGTATCAGAGAGCGCTACTGCCTGTTCCCTGTTCAATGTGTAGTCCCTAAGTCGCCTCTTACGACACCCACGGGAAGGGTAGGGGATGGTGACAAATGTATTCTACTCTGCCGTCACCACACGGCAATATATTACACATATATTTATATACGGCACATATATTTATTAGGCAATTGTAATTCTAGATGATTTTTAATAGATATTTTTATCGTTGTTGCTACGGTTTTCTCAAGTTTTCTAAACAAACAGTGCGGTGTAATAGAAGTTACTATACTAGCCAATAGCCATTGTTCGTCTCGTCAGAGAGGACAGTAAGTTGTTCAAAGAAACAATTTAAAAACAGAATTCTAAATACTAATTGGCTACATAACGTTTATCGAATTGTACTTATAAATTTGCGAATTATAATCCGTTATGAGTGACTAAATATGACATCATCATCGACTTCTTGGAGATATTAAGATCCTATGCATTACTACCTCGATAATACGTAGGTATTTGAAAAAAAAAACATACCTAAGTATTTCATTTTAGTTTTTATCCAACAGTAGAAAAATAATGACCACTTGATAAACGTATCCAAAGCATAGCTCGTACAATGCAAATAACCGTAAAACCGAGTAGAGTAATTGATTTCTGTAGGCAACACTGACCCTGGTACATCATAAGTACGTAGGTACACAAATATAGTAATATAATGAGATTACTAAAACCTATATTCTTAAAATTATTAGACTCGCTAATATCCTTAACGGGGTGAGCAGAGCTTCAAACACTGTCACACACAGCAGCTCATACGAGAGGTTTAAGCTTACCCTGAATTAGAGCGATCAGGCCTTAGTCGAACACTGTAACTAAGTATTTTTTCTGACAATGAAGCCTTGATCTATTGCATAGATTAATTAGAAATATAATTAATTAAAGACATTAGCATATACCTCAGAGTAACAAAAGATGATCACGCGACGCGCATCTGAAATCTTTGGCATACACTCAATGCACTAGGAAAAATGTGACACTAGTGTGAAGTTACAACTTGACAAGTGGCACCTGAAAAAGACTACAAGCCCTTTCCGTGAGATTAAATCTGTTTTAATTTCCGTTCACCCTAGTCCAGCGCTGAAACTTATTTTTTAAACTACTCTGTTAGCCGTTTTGATTACAAAATTCAAATTCATTCATTAGGATGCAGTTACTGTTGAAATGACAAAAGAATTTCACGTAGTGTAGTTTTGTAGCACGTCGAAACCGCAGATTAAGACACTTTTTCAGTGGTAGCAGAAAGGGTGGTATTCGTACGGTGTTGCGCTAGGCTTGTGGTTGACGGTACCAGCAAGTGACAAATGTAACATCAACCTATTTGCTGCTCTTAAACACTAGCAGTGGGACATACGAACCAAAATACAAAAAATTAAAAGAAGCCTACAGTGTGCGTTGTGCAAGGAAACCTCATCGCCTGGTCCTCCAGGATCTTGTCGTAGAGCGGGATACGAGACTCGATGGGCACCGCGTTGGCACGGAAATGACGCTCCTGTTTCTGATGAAGCATGTCGTCTGAGAAGGATTTGCGGAGACTGCGGAGCTCGTGGACAATGCGGTCCTCTTCATCCCTGTAAATTGTTGGAGCGTAACATTGGCTCATACCTTAGCAAATTTCTTTCTTTCAAAAAAGAGTTTGACGCGGTGGTGATAGGTGGAACTAGTAGTTTGGAAACAAATCACGCCTGCTTGCCTTTTCTGCTTGCTGGTGTTTGTAACATTCGTTTGCCGTGTTTATTATTTTATATATTTTATTAGATTTTTTTGACAACATGTGATGCGATACGAGCGACCTCATTTTCTCCTAACTATTTTTTGCCAAGCTTGTTGTCTCACGCTCTTGTGGTTTTCGATTTTCCCCGTGGAAATAAAAATGTTTTCTTTCAGTAGAGCTTATGTGTTATTATAATCCAAAAGGTTTCTCTCAATTTATCATTCGCATCGCATTATATTTTTGACAAAATATTAAATATTGTTACCTTTCAGTCATTTTAAATGGTTTGGGAACTGTAATACTTTTCCGCCTTCGCATTGGAGACCTGGCTCTCTTCACATGTAGAGGACTTGACGGCATACTTTGGGTTTTGAAGTCGTCGCCTATATCTACTGTATTAAGACTTGTATACTTTCGTCCTTCAAAAAACTGGTCGAATTTCTTATCCACTTCTGTTTTGCTTACCACTTTGGCATCGTTCCACGATATAGAGCAAGCAGATGGATGTCGTTTAGGTCGATTGCTGGGAGTGATATTTTCTTTTACGCCATTTGCAACGAAAGATATTTTTAAGTCGTCGTCGACAAACTTTCCAGGACATTCGGCTGTTTTTCGCGATGGCCTTTTCAGAGAAACACCTGTATCCTTTCTCGACAAAAGGTCACTACTTTCTATGTTAGTTTTATCTTCGTTACGATCCTTTTTCTCAGCTGAATATTTTCTTCGCAATGAATAGTTCAGTTTGGTTTTCGAGTCTTTTTTTATTGATTGAGAAACAACGTCTTTATTGGAAGTTGTACTTTCAACTGTTATTTTATGACGATTGCAATCGTCGATGTGTTCAACGGCTACACCCAACATTACTTTCTTTTTCTCTCGCAAAGATTTTAAGGTGGAGTAAAACTGCTCTGCAGGTAAATGGTTGATTTCACTATAGTCCGGTATACTGCGATAGAAGTCTTTGAGTTTCTCAGCGTCAACATCGGCCGTGGATACGGAACCGGTCGTAGAAACGGAATCAATAGAACTTTGCTCACGAAGAGTATGTCCTTTCCGCTCATAAGCAGTCTTCGGCATCTTACTAACAGGGTCCACTGGAACTTTTAAACAGGAATTCTTAAAAACACTGCAGTAATGGTTCATCGCGGTCTTAAGCTGACTAACGCCATAGTTAATGTTTCGTTAACTACTTTACGAGGCCGTAGCATTTTGTTGTGTTATCCGTTGTCCTAGAAACTATATACCTACTATTGTTCCGAGTACTTTATGTTATTATTTGGAGTGGGAGTAACATGACCGAATCATTATAAACGCGAAAGTTTGCATAGGTATGTATGGATGTTTATTACTCTTTCACGCAAAAACTACTAAACGGATTGGGATGAAATTTGGAATAGAGATAGTCTGTACTCTGGATTAACACATAGGATACTTTTTACGGGAAAAGGTCTTATTCCCACGGGAAAATCTTACACAACGCGAGCGTAGCCGCGGGCGGACCGCTAGTGTTTTATATTTAGTACTTATTGTACCAAAAATCATCATCAACATCTTCATAATTTCTGCCGAAAGACGTCCACTGCTGAAATCTCACAAAAGAAATATCAATGTATAAAAAACACAACATATTTACTTAAACTAACGTAACCCCAGCTGCCACTAAGGAAATCATAGATTCCGAGTTTAGTACGTACAGTAGCCAGCAGATGAAGCTAACTAAACACTCTTATTACGAACGCTGCTGTCAAAATGTAGTTACTCGAGGTGCTGCCTTTTTTTCATTAATATACTTAGGTGACCGTGGTCAGTTTAGCCTGGACTGTAAACCCTATCATATTGGCAATGAAGATCACATTTTAGCTGTAACTACATAAAACGGCCCCGGGAAATAAATTAAAAATTTTGTCGATCTTGGACAGGACTCGAACATCTCCTTGGTAGATGCAGGTTCGAGTCCTGTCCAAGATCGACAAAATGTTTATGTTTCTGCTTTATAATTACTTATTAGATATTTCGTTAACAGACAGACGTATACCTATAATAATTGTTAGACTCTATATACCTATTATCATTGTCGAATTTCGGTAGGTACTTTACTTTTTGGCAACACTCAAATGTGTGCAGATTAGTCAGGGTGCAGAACTTTTGAACTGACAAGGTATTTTATTGGACAATAAAAGAAAATAATGGGAGCGATTTGTAACTACCTATTTAGAAAAATACTTATTACATCTATTCTGTGATACTACCACGGAGACAAATACAAAGAGGAGCTGCGTTTACTATACAGCAGCGGGGAGATGAAGTTCACCTAGGATCCGTAACTAAATGTCGAATGCGTAATGTTTGAAAATAGAAAACTAGCTCTTATTGCTGCGAGAAAAGGTTCATTTTCTTTAGCACTTCAAGGACCAAGAATGATTCCGATTCTTGGTCCGAGGAGCACCAGCTATATTCTAAGTTGCTTGTGGCAATTCCTCTATGTATTTGTCTCCGTGGATACTATAGTACCACTGGTTCAAAAAAAATATATGAATACTACCGAAAATAAAACTAACTTGAAATTTTTATTTGTATTTTATTTGCACAAATAATTCATTCATTCTTAAAATACTTGGTGTTAACATCAGGTATTTAATGAAAGTCATTTATTAACTAAATTATAATTAGAACACCAAAATAACAGTTCCTTTTATTATATAACCTACTTTTGTAAAGTGGCTTTACATTATAAAAATGAAACCGGTGATCGACTTATATTTCGCATGCCTCACTAGAAACAACGTTAGTGAAAAGAGACTTAAGTTACATTCATGAACGCTTTCACAATAATCATAAAAGTCGGTTCTCCTCACTGTAACGTGTTAGCTAATAAACGCAAAACCTCTCGGGGTAACAGCTCAGCCCATTACTCGGAACAATTGTTGTTATAGATAACTTTTCAAAATTCATAGTTTTTTTTCATAGACTGAGTCAGATGATCATCTGACTGAAACCAATCAGTATGTATTAAAAATTGTTTTTTTATTCTTGGAAGTTTTGCGTTAAGAACGGTTTTGCATTAATTAGCTAACACGTTCGTCGTATAGTCCCTCTAGTCGAATATTTATAATACACAGTCTAGTTCTTAAAAATACCAAATAAGACAAAGTCAACTTTCGACCTGACAAAACATTAAACATGGAAAAACCTCGAAAAAACTGAACAAATGTTCATTTAAATTTATTTACAGGTAGGTATTTTATTCCGTATTTTTTATGTTATCTATGGAACATAAACTGCTAGAGGTCAAATTCAATTATATCACCTAGTTCAACATCTCCGTCACTATCGCTGCTCAGTGCCCGTCTTCTGCGCCTGCGCGGCCGAGGGCCGCGTGCGGGCGGAGGGTCGTCGCCCTGCGAGGACTCTCCCGAGCTACCTTCCGCCAAACCCATCACAGCGTTGCGTAGCAAATTCGATGCCAGATCATCGTCATCTCCAGACCCTGAGTCCGATCCGTCATCGTTTTCAGATCCGTCTGCCAATTCCTCCTCTTCTTCTTCCTCCCCGTCATCATCATGATCGCGGCGGCGGCCTACGTCATAAATCTTAACACAGGACTCCTGCACATGGTCGAATTCTCCTAGGTTCTCCACTAGAGACAGTTGCGTGCCGCGGCCAGACACAGACAGTGAGTAGATATTCCGTTTTACGTCTATCGTGGCAATGCTTGAATAGTCGTATGGGTCAAGTGTTTTGAAACTGGTGTCAAATTGGCTGCGCTCTTCAGAATCCTGGTCTGAACAGACGGCGTAGATCGCCGTACACCACGGGTTAAACGTTACCTCCGACTTGTCTAGTGTGGGCACAGTGCGCAATAGATGAAAGGTGCGCAGGTCCCATACTTCTGTATTGGATATAACTTCTAATCCGTTTGGATGGAACACTCCGCTGTGAGTTTGGTTCAATTTATCGAACTTGTGGATTTCTTTCCCAGAGTTCACGTCCCATAATACACCATCTGATAGCACTAGTTCATCTGTGGGATTGAATGTCGCCCTGTTCTTAGCATATTGATTGGACAATGCCGGGCTAAGTGACAGCAGTGATCTCCCAGTGCGCGTGTCGAAAATTGTAGCTGTCTCCCCCTTTGTTCCGATGATCCGTTCATCGCTTAACTTGGAGAATTCCACGTATTCTTCATTGTCTAGTTGGAATAGCTGTTCGAACTCTTTCATACTCCAAAGTGCAGATAGAGGGCGCCAAGTGGTGGTGGCTGACGCTAGCAGTAGCAGTCCGTCTCTACTCGCTTCCATATGATATATGTATGACTCGTGCACTTGGTAAGAGTGTTCCTCAGAACCGGTAAATAGGTTGAATATCCGAATATCACCCGCTGACGTTGCCGCCAGTAGCTGATGTTGCGTCGGGTGAAATATCGTATGCGTGAAGTAAGCGTCGTCATCTTGCAAGCGAAGCGTGCGCGCGGGTGCGAAATACGAGTGAACTAAACGGGAGTCGGCGCGGCGGGAGTGCTGGCCCATGCCCATTTCGCGACGAGCCACTCGCGCGCACACATTCAATGCCTCTCGAGTCGAACCGATGATAGAGGCGTTGCTGCGCGGATCGGGGCACTTGTGGGGTTCGAAGAGATTAAACTGCGGACAAGTGACGACGGGGTTCTTGCACAGAGCATGTTGGTTGTATAGGTACTCCGTAACGATAGAGTCCAACGTGACACGCGGTGGCACGTGCCCAGTCGCATCTGCCACGCTCGAGATCTGTTTTTGCAGCGAGCGCTTACTCTCGAGCGGCTGTATTACACCTGCTGCGGTTTGCACTTTTCGTAGTTTGATCACAGAGGGTACAGGGCTGTCATCTACATTCATGCTAGAGTTGAAGTTGTTCTCGATACTATCCCGGTGAAGCGACCCAGTGCTGCTAGCACGTGAGACTGAAAGACGAGGTCGAATGGGTGTAGATGGGGTGTAGACAGGCGGAGGTGGCGGTGGAGGCGGTGCAGCGGCGGGAGGCGGCAGGTTAGCCTCGCGCTGTAACGTGCTCGCCGAGTCAGAGAGACCACGCGCCTGTAAATGTGCCGCTACGAGTTGCAAAAGTTGACGCTCGTTGTAATTTATGCGCGTTTGAGCTACCACGTTGGCTCTGTGTATGTTAATTAGTGAAGTTTCTAATTCTGCGCCATTGTGCTTACTCTTTCCTGACACGCGTTCTAGCAGCTCTAGAGCATACTTCTGAAACATCACATGCTCCTGACGTTTCTCCTGTAAGATAGGGTCGCGCATCAAGGCTTGGATCTGGCCGGTAGTGAAGAGTGGCAGCTTGGAGATGATTTGCCGCACAGTGGGACAACGAGCCAAGCCAGCCAGCGCTCGACACGCCAACCCTCGCAGCCGGTCTGCATCCGTGATCGGGGACTTCACCATCATCAATGATAATAGCACCATAATTCCATTGTTAGTTCTAACACTTTCCCAGACCTTTTGTATAACATCTTCGTAGGACTTAAGAGCCGTCTTCTTCCTGGTGGATCCTGTTAAGGAAAAGCGTGTCGTCGACGTTCCCGCCCTGTGTTGTGGCGCGCAGACGCAGTTAACGAGAACGCTAAGTGCTGCCTTCTGTACGTCTGGTTCTGGCACAATTTCGCCGTCAGCGGCACCCAGCACGATGTTCACACCGGTCGTACGGTCCGTGTCGCGTAGCTCGACTCTTTCAGTAAGTAATAACTGCACACGAGGTGACACACAGCACACGGATATGACGTCTAAAGCAGAGCGGACAGTTTCCGATCTACCATTGAAATTCCAGTCGTAGGCGTAGCCGACTACCTGCAGCAGTAAGTATATGCCTCCGAGCTCCACCAGTTCATCTACTGGCCCCCAACGCGACCATGCAACGCTTTGTACAAGCTCTATCTGTTCTTGAATTTCTTCTGGTGATGATTTTGTTGCCTTGTAAGGTGGCGGTTCGGGTATACTATCCCCTTGCTGGCGCGATACTTGCGCTGCACGTACGCGTAGGTGTGCTTCCAGGTACCTTCTGAGCGCGACGCAGACGTGCCTGACTATTTGGCGTGCGGCGCAAGTCTCGTCCTCCGACACGGCCGACTCTTCCTCATCAGAACCAAGGATCGGCAGTGTTGATATGACATTGTACAGCTTGCGGAGTCCATCCTGGTTATCAAATTCTTCAAGTATGACACGAAACTGAAAAGACAGACCGAAAAACATGGTGGCGTGACACCGACCCGAGTCGTGAGAACACTCCAGCAGCCACAGTGCATATTTTACTAAATCAGCTAGAGTTCGTCTGGGCAGCAAACATACGCGTTCCATTGCATCTTCACAGTATGCCAGGTAGTACAGGCATATTGACACCCCCGTAGCTGCTACTGACGGGCGAGGGACTTCCAAGAACTTCTGCAAACCTCCCATATTAATAAAGTCTATACTGAACTTCTTGTGACACAATAAGGCAGCTAGATATTTTAAAGCTTCAAACGCGAGGCGAGAATCCCTCGACTCCCGCACGTTCAAGTAACCCAATATTAGTCCAAGAGCATTTTGCTCAAACACATGTGATAGGAACTCTTGATATTCTCCCATTGGAGTGAGGTAACGAAGAATGAGCATCTGTTTTGTTGCATCTGTCGGTGGATGTATTTGAATATTTCCAATGACGTATGTCTCCATTTCCGCCCAGCTAGAGTTGGAAGAGGTCTCGTGTGCTGCCACAGGAGGAGGAGCACGCGAGGGAGGGCACGGGGGCGGTGACATCATTCCCCATGAGGGTGGTGAAACTGCTCGCGAGTTATATGTTTTAACAGGTGTCTCTGGGTCTTTCCCAGCTGCTTCAACAACCATATCACCGCTTCCACCTCCCTCGTCTTTCTCTTGATTTCTCTTGTCTACTATAGGCCCATTGCTTCTGTGGTCACTACGTTTATCAAAGCGAGCAAAATGACGTGTCTGATTGGGAGGAGTTATTTGCTGCCATGAATTTTTGTCATCTTGGTTTTTGGCTCTAAGTGAGTGTAGCCTCCTAAGCATGAGTGGTACTAACATAGCATTCAGGTCCCTAAAGTTAGTAGCAATATCTTGTACTTCCATTGCGGCTGCCAGCAAGCCTGTTGCATAGCACTGCAGTGGTTCTGGAGAGTTGCTAGCCCAGTTCACTAGGCGATGAATAAGAGCTTCGTTTTCCTGGAAACAGAAAGAAAAGTTATGGAAATTAACTTTAAAAACTACACAAACCAAAACAAACACAATTTTAGTACAAGCGAGCAAGCATAACATTCTTTACATAAGCTATGGTACCTAACTTACAATAACTACTTACTTACTTGAAAGACGACAGACATCTCAAGGCCCGGCATGAGACCAAGTGTGAGTCGGCATGCAGCCACGTTGAGTTTGTGGACATCGCGACCTGTGATGTTCTGACGGGAGTAGTATGTATCACGCACATAGTCGTTTACCAACTTAGTCATAAAATTATCTTTCTTAAACATAACTTTAAGAGCATGCCCGAGAGCACACTCGGGGTCAGTACGGGAGGGATGTCTTTCATCAAAGGGATCCGGATCTTTTTTCATGAAGTTTTCTGTTTCAGATTCTATAATTTCAGCAATTCTCGTTAAAGTTGGAATGGGATCATAGTTCGGGGTTAAGTTCTGTTCTTCCCACTGCCTCAGCAACTCAGTAACCTCTTGAGCAGGTGCTGAATCCATGTTATTGATATATTGCTTCTTGTTCGTGCGTATTATAACCTCACTTTTTATATAGACAAAATTGAACAATTTTTACATAACTACTGTCTCGCTGGCGCGATGTAAGTCTATCAATTGATCGAGTTAGTGTTTATCACTATATTTAATTAAGTATCATAAATATTCTTAAAATTGCACAAAATTACGTATAAAAACGTTGTCGCGCGTTAGTTCCGTATTCCATTTTTTTTTTATTTGACTTGACAGACGAGAGACACAACATGGGCGCATTCCGAATTCTGAATCAGACTTTCAGCGCTGTCAGCGATCAGAAAAGCAAAAAAACGGCTGACAGTGATTCGGAACGCGATTACGGGTACTTTAATCAATTTCAGCGCGTCTCGGAATGCAGGGCATAACTCCCTGCGTTCCGAGACGCGCTGAAATCGATTAAATCACCCATAATCGCGTTCTGAATTACTGTCAGCTGTCAAAACTCATACGTTTTTTGCTTTTCTGATCGCTGACAGCGCTGAAAGTCTGAATCGGAATACGCCCCTGACTGACTTGAGGGTTCTTTCTTTCCGAATAAACTTGACAACGCTGTCAGCGCTCTCCAAAATAAATAATTACTAGGTTCGTTCCGTTGCGGGGAGGCAATAATGTACGCTCCGATAATTCCTATCCACCAGAGTATAGCCTCGCGGACAGTATAAGATAAATAAACAGTACGGCAATAATTTAGAATAAAATAAGCAGGTAAATAATAATAATATTGGCCTCGATTCGAAATGTCATGCTCCAATTCTAATTTTAAAAACCAGCTATCTTTTTCGTTTTTATGACCAATGAAAAAGACGTGATGAACAAATGATATTAATTTGAACGAATGATAACCTAAATATGCTCTTTGATAAGGGCATTACCAGGCATTACTGTCAGTTTAAGAGATTTTTAAGTCGCATGTTTTGAGTGCTCTCTAAAATTGTGCAATTGAAAAGGCCATAAGGTTCAAATTCGATGTTTGACAGCTCTAATATAATAATGGCCATCTCCTGTCCCTTTTCAATCTTTAAAAGGTAAAAAGGACAGACTAACTTAAATTAAGGATTAGAGCGTGACAGTGTGAATCGGGGCCAATGTATCCATGCCAAAAAAATAAATAAGAAAATTGATCATATTAAGACTATATACTCGTCTATATATAAATCTATTAAGATCTATTAAAATTATTTAATATATATATATATATATCGTCGGCGTAATTATCAGAATGCGTAACTCCAAAAAATTTCGGAATAAGACTTAGTGCCATATAGTGGAGAATTTAGAAGTTTATCTATTGGAGTACCTCGTATGTCCCACAGAAATATCCCTAATTTGTTATAAGCTAACAATAAAACCGCGTATCTCCCGGCCGCCATAGTAAAATCTCCCGGCCGCCATGGTAAAATTAAATAGTTTTTACTTGCTCCTGTAAAGTTCAACCAGAAGGAGTTACGCATTCTGATAATTAGACCGACGATATTGTCGGCGAGCGGGGAGTGTATGGATGTAAATGTATAATATACCTATGTATATGTACAGTAAAGTACATGTCTAGACACACACGTATATGAATTCGTATATAATCTCAACTAGGGAAGTTTTAGCCCCCTCGCCGATAATCGACCAGATCACGTAGAGAACAAAATTGAATGTAGTTCTCCTACCTTGTAATCCGGATTACTTCCCTCTCGATATCTGCTTCGCTGATCTCTGTTTCGCTCATCTCTGCACACAGCCACGACAGGTTTCCTCGGCCACAAACTCCATTCGCCTCCAAAACCCGCTGGACAATTTCCCCCTTCTGTAATAATGATAGAGGTTGATACCGATGTATACACAACGAAATGAGATAAGTAGAATACGTCAGTATTTGTACCAGTTAACACTCTCACCGCCATCTATTATACAGAATTCTCCAGTACAGCAAGCCATACGGGCCGCCGGCGACCCGCGCAGTTACTTACCTCAGCAAGCCAAGGAGGAATATCTGTAACGAGTGCAGCAGGCCATACGGGCGGCCGGCGGGCTCACTAGTTGTTTTTACTAGCAAGCCGTGCGGTCCGCTACGACCTCGCAAATTCAAACGATATTGCTAGGGTGTGGCCTGCTGTTAGAGGAAAATATAATTGTCAAATAAAGACTTTGGATCATTTTCTGCGATTTAAAAAAAAATTGAAAATTTTATCATGAATTTTAACTGATTTATAGGGGATTAATTTGTGTAATAAAAATACCGTTTTAAATGAATGAAATTGTATTAAAAAGCTTAAAAAAACAAATTTATTGCCTAACAATGTCTTTATGGATATTGGCAAAGCATTCGGAGCACACACTGGGGTATGAGGGGCAAACTAAACACACAGTGTTGACTTTCTTAGTCACTTTACAAGCTTCCACACTTGACAAACCTTCTTCTCTTTTTTTCTCATAGCAGTGAATGCAACGTCTTCTGACTATCCTGTTGCGATGGTCGACCAAGGGAGACTTTCCGAAACGGTGTCTAGTCGTGCAACCCTGATTATTCTGACCTTGTCTGCTGTTTTTGTTTAGTCCCATCAGTTCTCGGCAAATGTTTTCTTTGAATGTTGTAATAGTATATTTTTTAGACGATAAGTTCTTGGTCTTTTTGTACAAAATATAGGCATTGATCATAGATGTGCTGAACAAAAGCTCAATAGCCAACTTTTGGAACCAACGCAAGCTCCTCCTCGCAGGGTTGGAATAACTGCCCATTTGGTCGGAATAGTCAATAGAACATTTATGACAGTTATAGTCAGCAATTACGGTTGGTTTCATTGTGACTTTATTCCGATTTCTTTTACTTCGCACGCTGACAAATCCAGGGGTATGGCGGGTCGACAGAGCCAGCACTTCTCGCTTGTCTTTCCATCTAAGAATTAATACTCCATCATTGTTTTCCATAGCACAGACCTCGCCTTTTTTCAATTTTTCTTTTAAAACTTCTTTTGGTATTCCCTTCCTGTTTTTTCTGAGCGTGCCTATCAAATGAGTGCCTTTTTGTAGTAGATTTTGAGCTAAAGTTACACTTGTGTAAAAGTTGTCAGTAATAATACTTCGTCCAGCATTCAAATACTTTTCACTAAGTTTCATGACAACTTCACAAGATGCGTTTTGTCCTGTAGTGTTTGTCGTATTCTTTCCTTCATAAACAATCAAGTCATATGTATATCCATCGTCATCACAAATTTTAAATAATTTTATCCCATATTTATGACGTTTTCCAGGTATATACTGCATAAAACAAATCCGGCCACGAAAAGCCACCATCGTTTCGTCAATAGTAAGAAATTCTCCAGGTATTTTGAATTGGTCAAACTTTTTGGATATAGTCTCCACAAAGCGCCTTATTTTTATCAATCGATCCGTTCTTGCCGCGCCCATATAATAGGTGTCTTCAAAATGCCAACATCGGAGTAAAATTTCGAAACGGTTTCTGCTCATCACTCTACTGGCCACTTTGTTTTCGTACAGTACGTCTTTGCTCCAATAATCAGAGATTTTTGGCAACTTTTTCAGCCCCATCCAAATGAGTAAACCGAGAAATTTCTTTATTTCGGCAGCATCACAGTCTTTCCACTTAGACAACCGACTGTTTCGTGTCACAGGTTGGAGTATGCGTTTTTTGTTTGCGTATGAATTGGTCATAGCCACCATCAAATCGATAATTTCGTCATCCATAAACAAAGAAAGAAAATCTAATTCAGTTTGGCAATCTGGATTAATGTTTTTCATACCTGGAGCGACAGTAAATGGAAATTGCTTCTTTCTCGACTCGTCTATGGGCATACTCCAACTAGATTCCGGCACGTTTTGTGATCCTGAGTGTTCGGCTGGACGTTGATGCTGACGCCGGTTTAAGTCCGACAATTCGACGGTACTTGCGGATGAATTTTCATCAGAATCACTGCTTACACTGCTAAGTTGGTCTTCCGATGATGGCTGGTAGTCGGGGTCGTCATCAGAGTCCGACATGATGAACAAAAGTTAGTGAAAGTAATGAAATTCACGAAAAAATAAATGAAATCTGCAAAAAGCGCGCGAAAAACCGACCGTTGCAAGCCACGCGAGCGGCCGGCGGGCAAATGATTGATTACTAGACGTGGCGTCCTAGTGTCAGTAATTGTTTAAATGGTAACGACAAATTATAACTGATTTTGGCGCGAAAGTTACGGTACGCCGGCGACCCGTATGGCCTGACAAGCTTGCTCAGCGCTGCTTAAGGTGGCGTGTCATACTCGAAAAGTTACGACCCGCCGGCGGACCGCATGGCGGTGAGAGTGTGTAAATCCAAAGTCATAAGTGTAATTGTGTGTATCATGGATAAGAGATCTCTATTTAATGGTCTTCAAACATATTAATCTTATACAAGAGTTCACTATGCGAGTGACTCATCCATCACACCCCGAGCTCACAGGCTCACTCTAAGCTAGCAACAGTTACTGAAAGATAATCAAAAGGTTCCCTAGAATGCTCAACAGCGTTTATGTCCAGACAGTGTCGGCGCCCCTCGACCTTCCGTCCAATCCTAACACTATAACTTCTCTCTCAAGGTTTGCCATCTCCATCAGTAACCGCCCTCGGTCCTACGCACAGCCTGGAATTACAATATAAAATTATGCACAACAAACATAATTATAAACCCCAGCTCGCGATAGCTTAACTGTACAATTCCCCCCAGGCCTGCTCAGACCCTATAACGCCACTAGCCTATTGGCGTTGCCGAGGATCGGCACCGAAGTAGGTCTTAAGCACATACCAGGCTATTCCGCAAAGGGCCACGCCACATTGCGACGTACACGCATACGATTTACCAACTCGGACCCCACACGAGTGGTCTCCATATACCCAACGGTTCAGCAGCTGACTTGGCTTACAGCCATTCTACATACAAACATTTGGAGACCACATAATGACGGTGTTTGATAGATATGTCCGAGTTGTACTATATTCGTTTGATAGTCGATATTCAGTCAATTTACACATGCACAAGTTTAGTCAAAGTAACAATGTATACACCGTGATCTCTAAGCATCTCGAAGCCAACAATGAAAAATACTTAGCTTTAGGTATTCTCGCCACGATCCTGGAGCAACACTTCTGGACTTGCACTTCCACTCGCCTCAACGGCATAATAACGACTGGCCAGTAAAACGGTTGCAAGTATAAAGAAAATTAGTCTCAATAATAAAATGGGCGGGAATGATACTTCCGGTAACCAACAATAATAGATGTCGCTTTAACTGACATTAGATTCGGCGGGAAATTGATATTTTGTCCATAGACAAGTACAAACCAATAATGGGTCAACACTTCCTTCAGTGTTGCCATATAAACAAATTGATGTAACTTTCGCGCTCGTCGCGACAGATATATTAAATAATCTTAATAGATTTTTTAGAATAGATTTCCTATCCTATCTGCTTCATCTTTAGGGGTGTCACAGATGGTTAACATACGATATTATAGCATGAGGCAGCCAGCTCTCTCGTCACCATTCACATTTTATACAAAGCGGGGGTCAGACAAAAAATGGCGAATCAATCAGTGAATAACTGCTTGACCCCCCGCTTTACACACAAAGTGAATGGCGACGAGAGTGTTGGCTGCCTCGTATATAATATCGTATCTTAACCGTCTGTGACGCCCTTTAGATGCAAGATGTTGTCAACGACATCTACCGCATTTTTATCAATCATTTCACTGTGAGAAAATTTCTGAAAATTTACAAGAAATATCGGGCTGGACAAGGGTGTGCAAACCCGGGTTGTTAATTATCGGGTCGTTCATAGGGGGTTATGGCTGGTTTACACGTATTAAGTTGTTAAGTAGCAAGCAACTAAATTTTAACTAAATTTTAAGTAAGTGTTTACACGTCATTTTAGTAGTTAAATTCTTTAGTTAGCCCAAGATGGACGATCAACAGCGAATTCAAATCTGTAATAAATATAATAAATAAAATTATTAAGTATGATAAAATATTTATTTTTATATAATTAATATTTTTATTTTTTTTATATTATATTATTATTATTTTTAATGATTAATATTTAATATTAATAATATATTAATAATTTTTATATATGCCTACATAATAATATATATTAAAATATTTCCAAAAAATAAACATAAAGCACTCGCACTTAACTTCGCACTTCGCATTTAACTTAAAATTAACTAAATTGCGCCTTTCCAAACGTGTCAAGTGACAAGCCATGCCCACCAACTTACCCGAAAAATAGAAAAAGTTCTAATCTACTTGTTAACTTAATGCGTGTAAACAGCGAATTTAGTAGTAAGTTGCAAATTAAAATTTAGTTAACTACTAAACAACCAGCCATTATTGCCAATCCGTCAAGTCAAACGGTCAAACCTAACTGAGTCCATATAATGTACATCCAATAATGTACGGCCAATATTGCACAGCCCGATAATTCGAAGCCATAAATGGATCTTAAATATCGGGCCGTACATTCCTGGCCGTGCTTTATTGGCCGGTCTTCATTAATGCGGTCCGACTTTGTCCGCCCAGGATTGTACAACCAGTAATGTACAGCCAATATTTCGAATCCATGTACACGAATTATCGGGTTGTACAATATTGGCTGTGCATTATCGCCTGTAACGAGAATGCCCATTTTTTTAAGTCTGTAAGTACATTAAGTGACAAGCTTTTGGCATGCCTGCAAGCAGGCATGGGGGGTCACAAGATAACCTAACCCCAAAGGGTATGGCGGAGGGAGCCGTGCTCGCTTCGTTCGCCTAGCTCCCATCCGCCATCCCCTTCTAACCTAATCTAACCGAGTCGGGGTGCCCCGAACTCCCGTGCTCGCTTCGCTCGCACCCGCCTATGACTTGGCATGCGCTGTGGATTGGCTTCGTTTTGTCGGGCTGTACATTATTGATTGCGCATTATCGGTACAGGCGATAAATCGTGTACATGGATTCGAATTATTGGCTGTACGTTATCGGCTGTGAAATATCAGCCCATACAGATTTTGTTCGGTCGATATTGCACATCCAGGAAAGCACGGACGATAATTCAAGTACAATGTACTCGAATTATTTGGCTGTACAATATTGGCTTTGAAAGATCGGGCCGCCTTTATCATGGTTGTACATTATCGGCTCCCACCTAACCAACGAAAAAAAAAACCTTCCAAAAAATATGAAAAAATGTGAAGCCATTTAAAAAAAAAAAAAAAAGGAAAAGTTCTTTCTTGGTTCTGGCTTAATTTTGTTGTTGTTACTTAGTTACGCAAATGTTAACAGAATCGGAAGTATAATAGTTGTTCAATACAAATATCAAGATGTGGTTGTGTAGGACAGTTCAAAGAAATTACGTTGCCCTGGCTCTGTTGAAACCTGGAGCGCCGGTTTCCTCAGCGGTTCAGAGTCACAGCACAAGTCGGGATGCAGAGGAGAATGTTAAAGCGAAATACGACGTTATTATCGCTGGTGGGGGAATGGTTGGATGCACCTTGGCGTGCGCTTTTGGTGAGCATTATGGATTCTTAATTTCAGCAGTGCAAGAGCTAACAAAACTTCAGTTCAAATTTGAAATTAATTTCTCAACAACAACGAAAATCTTCAAATGTACCTCTGATAATATCTAATCCTATGTTGATACTGTTGTGCCTCTTTGTGCCTATCCTTTTTCTAACGTTTATCTTCATTTTTAGGCAAAAATCCAATTTTATCCCATTTGAAAGTGCTCTTATTGGAAGGTAGTGCAAGCCACAAATATGATCTGAAGCCAGAGTATAGCAATAGAGTAGTGGCTCTAAGCCAAAATACCAAGGCTTTGATGAAGTCAATCAATGTGTGGGAGCATGTTGAGAACGCCAGGCTTCGTCCGGTCAGGCATATGCAAGTAAGTAATGTTGGTTTTCAATAGAACACAAATAGACAAAGTAATGAGACAAGGCAAATATAAGATTTAGTATTCAATAATGAATTTTAACATTAAAACACTGTATTCTGATCTCAAGTCCTAAAAAATATTCTCATATGTCCAGATGTATTTTTGTCTCCATATTCTGTAATTTTCAGATATTTTAGTGTAAGAAATTATAGTTTTTTAACTAACTCGGGTAGGTGTGGGTTATTTACAACCCAATGGGCATATAAGGGTTAACTTCTGTGAAATTAAATGAAATTATTTATTTGCGGTTAACACGGTACATAGAGAGTAAGTTGAATGTTTTTGAAATAGCTCAAGCATGCTTAACTTTATTCATCAGTCCGCAAAATATTAACAAGAACAAAATTACTTCTTTTCTCAGAATATTTTTTCTTGTTAAGTACAATTGCCAGCACATGCCGCTGACACTTGCATTACAAATACCACCCCTACTACAGTAAATGATTTGATGGGAAGGGAGGCAATAAAGTCCCAATAACCACTGTGACCCGAGAAGGATCTATTGTAGTCTACTTTTACAATATAAAAGGCGTATATGTTTTGTGATATTGAAAGAAAGATATTAAAGCTATCTTTTTCAGAATAAAAAAAAAACTTGAGTTGTTGGAACTATCCAACTAGTTTTAATTTGTTGCATGTTTATTTTTTCTATACCATTATGTTCAATTTCTGTTATGGAGCATAACTGTGTGTGAAAGGATCTATATATCCATTTTAATATTTATAATATTATGGATTCAGAACTGATGTAATCTGTATTAAAGTAATCGCATCATAAGAATGCCGTCCTGACAGCTGTCATACACTTTTTTTTCTGTCTCTTTTGCACCCATTTGGTTTTCATATTTCTTCCTGCTGTCAGGACGGCATTTTTACGATGCGACAGGTATAATAATTATCTATGGCCATTTTCTTTATTTATTTATTTAACCATTCAAAAACCACCATAACCAACCAATCATAACCACCAAGCACCACCATAACCATTAGCATTTTTTATTCCATTCTTGTTCATATTTTTTCTTTTTACTGAAGAAATAGTTTACTTGAAAATTAATATTACATTTTATTAATCTATATCATTATGAATATACTAAGTACTGTGTTATATGGTTTGAAATTGTATTATTCCTTAAAGTAGCTTTTTTTCCCTAGGTGTGGGATGCCTGTTCAGATGCCTTAATATCATTTAACAGTACAGATATTTTGGATGATGACCTCGCTTACATTGTAGAGAATGATCTTCTACTTGATTCTGTGAGCAAGGAAGTAACAAAATCTGAAAATGTGGATATTGTCTATGGAGCCAAAATAACTGGATATGAACTGCCACAAAAACAAAAGGATATTGAGTCAAAAACAGAAAGTCTTGTTAAAATGGCCAATGGTGATACCTATGCTTGCCGACTTCTGGTAAGTACCTATGCACTTGTGTTTGTTCTTTTATTCAAAGTTTAATGTGTTAAAAATAAAAAGTGAAAGGCGTTGTACTGTATTGGGATAAAAATAATTCTAAATTTTAACCAGGCTATAGTTGGTTTTAGTAGAGCTCTCAAAATCTAGACAGTCCGAAGTGATTAATAAAATTAAACTGCCTGCATTTCCCAGAAAATATGAATGGCATGTAACACAAAACTGATCCCTTTGCCTAACTAAAATAGTTAAATTATAAAAAAAAAAATGTTGACAGATCAAATGTCAAAGTCATTGATAAGCTAAGGTCAGTTGTTGCCGGTGTGTATATTTTTGTCTGATTTCGGATAACTAATGATTTCGAAAAAGGAGATCATTTTCACTGTCAGTCAGCCATACATTTTTTGCTTTTCTGATCGCTGACAGCGCTGAAAGTCTGATTCGGAATGCGCCCTCAGTGTTATTTTTTTTTTAATGTGTAGATTACTGTTGCTGATAATTAGTTAAACACTCCTACCACATTTTTTATATTAATGAATATAATTAAAATGCAGCGTCCTATATTTATTTTAACGGTTTCGTTGTGCTATGTAAATTCATGCTTATATCTAGAAAAAAATAATCAGCATGGTTAAATTTTTCTACGAATTTAATACCAAGTCTATGCGATAATCTATGCGAATCTGGTACAAGTCCTTTTGAATAATTTACTGAAATTTAAATCGAGAGTGTCGGTGGTCTAGTGGCGAAGGTCGCTGCCTTCCTTCCAGGAGGGGAAGCGAGAGGATATCCCCACCATGTACCAATATGTTTTTGAATTCATATGTACGTTTATTTGACGCTCTTACGGTGAAGGAAAACATCGTGATGAAACCTGCACACTCCTGTGAAGAAATTCAAAGGTTGTGTTTGAAGTTGACCAACCCGCACTGGGCCCGCGTGGTCGACTAAGGTCTAATCGCCCTAATTCAGGGTAGGCTCGAGCCCCTCGGTGGGGACGTATATGAGCTGTTGATGACTGAAATTTAAATATCAAACTGAATCAACTATAGATTTCATATATTTATTGTGTAATGCTATAATCTATCTATTATTTATCTATCTATTTTGCTATCTATTTATTGTATAATGGATCTCTGTAATCTTTAAAATAAATAAATAAAATAAAATTATAATGTTATGTTAACTTTGGCACAAAATTTTAAGATTTGATCATGACTTGAAAATTTATACTTGTAAATATTGATTTATCTTATCCTCCTTATGTTCTTGTATGTTAATGAGAAAAAAAAATTACAGCTAAGAACATAAAATTTACCATTATTTAAATAAATTATTTCAATAAAAAAAATCTTCAGTTGCTAAAATGCTTTGATATGAGATAACTCAATCTCAAGGTGGCTGAACATTGTCCATTTTACTTTCAATTATATTCAACCTTGCTTCAGTAGTTTCAACAAGTTTATTTATTTTCTTTGTTATACCTTCTAGTTGGGTCTTTATATCTACCATGCATATTTCTTGAATAGCATTGATGTTTAAAGACATCGGTCTGTTGGAGGATTGTGTTCTTTTTCTTCGTTCGACGTTTTGGCTTTCGGAGGAATATCTGTCGTACAAATTGCTTTTTCGTTTGACTACTGGCTGTTTCTCAGGATCCTCGTTTCCTGGACATTGTTTTATTCGGAGCTCGTAGTTGTTAGCCTTCTTGCGAATGCTTCGCTTCGTGTCCTTTCTGCTTGCTACCAACTTATAGACAGAAGCAATAAGTTCTTTTGGAATCTGAAAAAGTGAAACATGGGTGAGTTGAAACCTGTTAGTGTTACTCATATTCATAGGCGTAAAGTTATTAATAAGTGGTATATAATATTTCCAGTACTTAGATGGACCATAATGTTTTAATATACGGCATTGAAAACTTAGATAGTAAAATATTATAATATGTAAATATTTAGAGTTGTATCAGTAAAAATAAATAGTATTGCTCGCCTTTAGGTCCAGATTTTAACATACTCTTCTCTCTGTGAGGAGTTAAATGGAACTAGACTGACGTTTTTATCTCACCCTGCTTTCCCTGGGGTCATTGGGTCTGATGTTCAAGGTGCGTGTCTGTGAGGCGGTGAGTAGGGCGCCCCAGCGTAGCACTGCAAGAAGCTGTTTGGGTGCGCAGGATAGCAGCGAGCTGAAGAGCATGCTTTCTAAGTGGGCGACTAGTTGCGTCATGCGCACTAACCGATCCAATCCTGCGCTCTCTTGCAAAGCCTGAAAGTTATTGTATGGGTTTACGTAAAGAAAACTAACTTCTATTTTGTCCGTCAGTCAGGTAATACAAAAATATTAGACACGTATTTTTGTTTTATCAAATTAACTAAAAAATACCTAGTTTAACCGCATTAAAGTTGGAGAGTGGGGCTAACTACGTCACAGCTTGGCATAAATTCGACTCAATCATGCCGTCATACTCTTTTTCAACTCAATATATCTCCGTAATTATTTAATTACCTGAAAAAATCAAAAATACGTTTCCAATACTTTTTAATAATCTACCTGATAGAAATACAAGAAAAAAGAGAAGACATCATCCCTATTTCTGAATAAACTCATTTGTAGACAGTTTGATAGATCAAAAGGTGGCTATGCAAATATTAAACAGGATGATTAATAAAAAACACACCTGAATATCACTAACAGCCAAACCAACTAGAAGGTTTGTCAGTATCACCGTCACAAGCAAGGTGAATATAAGAAACATTCCGTGCGCCGTCAGAGGATATTGTATCTGGGAGTTGGTGCAGTTGTTGTAGAAGATATCCTCGTACTCGAGTTCCCCGGACATCATCATGACAGTCTTCACCAAGCCCGCGGGCAGGTGGAACGCTGGATAGTTACTGAATAACACGCTGAAGGCTAGGCCGAATGCGATGAGAAGACAGCTGTATGCTAACAAGAATGTTGCGAAGTTTACCGTCACTAAAAACAAACAATGATAATATTATAGTGTACTCGAAATGCACAAAAATGTCACAATAGCCATTTATATAACAAAAATTATAAAGGCATTGATTTTACAATGCTAATTTCAAGTAAGCCAACCTGTTGTAAACATCTGCACGTAAAGACCAAAAGTAGGAAAACGTCCAATGATCATCATCAGTTCCAACCAGCAGAAAAATATAGTGATAGCTGCAAAGTCGTGCTGCCAATCAGACGTATGCCCATTTACAACTCCATTTCCTATTTCCCGATTAGGGACCTGAAAATATAACAAGTGAATTTAAAATATTAAAAATGTAAATTAATTTGCAATTAGTATTTATATTGTACTTACAGTACACAGGAATACTCCTACAATAATCGACAGTTGTAACCAATTTTCCCACTGTCGTATATAAGCAGACCAGTTTAGGCATGCCTGGAATATCTCTTTTATCAAAAAACATATATTTAACACCAGTATCACAGCTTGGACTGGTTTCAGATAAGAAGGCACGTCACAGGTAACATCTTCACATGAAAATATCCCTGAAATCGGAAACAACACATGGATGGATTGCCATTGAACATATTTCAGCCTGTCGTATTTTAAAGAACTTGCGGAAAAAACACTTACGAAGAATGTAAAGACTGTATAACGTTATAAAAAGAGCGTGGTATATAAAGCTGAGGATGAAAAACTTTCTTATTCTTCGCCATTTTAGAAAAAGGAAAGTTTCAGCTAACGGATGCTTAAGGACGTCTTTATGACCCACCTAAAAATAGACATAGCACGGTTAATATTGTTCAAAACGTTAAGAGAGGCAAAACTTGAAACGCTTTAGGTACTCACTTCAATGAATGCAAGTAGTAACTCTGACTCCCCTCTACTTAAGCAAGGCACCAGAGGTCTGAAATCGATGGTGATTTCACAATCTACGTCTCCTAATTCGTGTTCGCTCACGTGTACTGCATCGTCGAACTTCGCCAAGTAGCGAGGAACTACATCTGGTACTCGACGGACGATGAATGCGAGAACTGATACTCCGCCATTGGTTCTTAGCGTCACATCGCCACCGTAATCTGAAAATTAAGAGATGCTGACTCTCATCCGCCGTAAATTATAAGAAAGGTAGGAGACAGGACATACCTAATAACAATAAAACACAAGCCGAAAACTCGTTCAGGGCTGCAATATGTAAGGATGTATATCCAAAGTTGTCTGCAGCATTTGGATCAGCACCGGCTGAAAGAAGCAGCCGTGCAACGTCACAGGCTCGTGCTCCTCTTACGATGGAGCCGTGGAGTGGTGTGCGACCATCCATGTCTCTAGCACGCACATCTGCACGACGGCCGACTAGTAATTCTACTACTTCTACAGATTGCGCTAAAGTGGCTGCAAAAATATTTAATTTTAGAATTTATATATTCAGATAAATTATACATGATTTGTATTAAATACATTATATAAATATTATATGAAACCTAAATGAAGTGGAGTCTGTCCTCTATGATTCGGCCAGTCTATTTGAGCTCCGTGGTCAAGCAACAAACGAGCACACTCTGCATGACCATCTTCAGCAGCTAAATGTAATGCTGTCGCCCGTCCAGTGCCCATAGCAGCCCTGACATCAGCCCCAGCATCTAATAACAGCTTCGTACATGAAGCCAAACCGAGAGATGCAGCTACATGTAAAGGGGTTTCAGTAAACACCTGCAAAGATGAAAATTTGGGTTACGTTTGTTATGATATAGGTAATATATGAATGCTGAGTGAAGAAAAATAAACACCTGCGGAGTGTCGGGGCATGCGCCTGCTTCTAACAATGCGCTCACCACTTCAGGGGCATTACTCAACACTGCGTAATGTAGCGGTGAACGATCACTTAGTCCTGCGTTCACGTCTGCACCGTAATCTATTAACACCTGGGGAATGAGAACGACAATATTATTACAGATTTTCGGGTCACCCCTTTCATCTTTATGTATCCTGTTTACCTTTACGCAACCCAAATTTTTTGCACTAGCAGCGCAATGTAAAGGTGTGGCTTTTGTATCGTGTGATGAATCCCACTTGTTGGGGTCAGCTTTGTGTTCTAGGAGTAAGCTCGTGCATTCTTTGCTACCGACTAAGCAACTTAGATGCAGACAGGTGCTGAAAGAAATATCATGATATGAATTTAGTTTACTGTTGTCATTATTTTGATTTAATTAGAAAAATCTAATAATCTTACCGGCCTGCATCATCTCTCGCATCAGGGTTGGCACCAAGTGCCAATATCTTGGCTAATAGTGTACTCCTGCCTTGCCAGCATGCCCACAGCGCTGCTGTTCGCTTTCCTTCCTCTGTGCTTGACGCCAATTCAATGATTTCTTCAAGCTCCCCAGATTCTAAGAAAATCGAGATTTCCTCGGCGAACGGAAGATGATTTAAACTGTTCCGGATGTCCTCTGTAAAAAGTAGTGTACTGTAAAAATTACCACCTGTTCACAGGATCTATCTATTTATTTTAAATAAGTATAATACAGCACTGACTGATGTAAGCAATCAAATGTGATATTTTACAATTAAAATGATAAAGACCTTTTAAAATATTAATATTAATTTTTGTCTATAAAGTAGTAACAGTCTTAGGTGCAGTACAGTTGTTCCCTCTAATTCGTTTTTATTTTTAATGGTGTGCCTTGCGTTTTCCTTGATGCTGTTTAACTATGATCGTCTTGCTCACCTATCTCCCAGATGTCCTTGGAAGGCTTGACCCTCAGTCGTTCGGCCAGGTCTGCAGCGTGTGCAGACTCGTCGCTGGAGATGTAGGCCGTCTCCAGGTCGTCTGAGTCTTCGTCCAGGTGTCCCATACCGACGCACCATCGCGCACTGTCCTCACGGAGAATCTATTGTTTTAACAATTAATGTTTTGATGTGAATAATGTTTCAGAAGTAGCTCTTTTAAAGGTAGAAATCACCTTATTTATTAGAACCTTAAGAGCCTAAGCTCTAGAAAAAATCTATTTAATTTCTCATTTTTAACGTGTCGTTCATTATTAGACAATTTGTCGTTCACTTCGCATGTTATTTTGTAACAGAACCTAGCAAATTATTATAATATAAAATAAAACACATTTGATAATTTTAATCAACATATCTTCCGTCACTTCATCATAAACACAAAAAAATAATTAGTCAGGTGTCCTTTTTGTAAATATTATAATGCATTTACTATCATAATAACTAAATACAGTATAATACGTTAATTAACCTTCTCTTTTATACATGACTTTTCATTTTTCTTGACGGGCTTTTTTGAAGCCATAGTACCGGGAGTACGAGTGTGTATTTAGACGCGCGCGCTCGCGCAACTGAAAGCTTCTATCGAGACCAATCAACACACCGCATCGACCGAATTTCTATATAACTGGCAAAATCTCAATACTTTCTTAGTATTTTATGGCCTTGAAAATCGAGAATATAACGACGAGGAAAGTTTGTCAATGTTTTCTGGTTATGTCATACATTGCCCCAATTTTTAATTCATACAGTCGCGACGCGATGCGTGTTTCCGCCCACACTATGGATTCTTGTGGACACACTCATTTTGATTCATTGAAACATTTGGATATGAACTATGCTCAAGAATGATTAATTTTGTTTCGGAGTATCAAACAAAATCCTGTAGACACGAAATTCCCAGTTTTGTATTGGAGAAAAAACAACACATGGCTTGCATCCACATTGGTACCACGTTGTCCAAGATTTTTGGTTTAAAGTTCCTCAATCCGCGCGTTTTTTTTTTTAATTTCTTGTGTCAATAATGATGGTGATGATGACCCAACTACACTAAGCACGAACAGTTGTTGAAAAAGTACGTTGTAATTTTAAAACAATGTAAGGTTTTCCGCATGAAAACAGATAAGTGTAAAGTAAACAGCAGCATATCGGCGGGCTTTATTAATACACTTATTCTAAATATTTCAAGATCAAGAACAAAGCATTCTGTTTCGCTATTTTGTAGGATATTTTTATATTTTGCACAAGAAAGCTTTTTAACTCCGATCATGTTATAAATAATATTTAAACAAATTGATAGGTAAAAGTATAGGCACGCAATTCATTTGCATTCCAGTGCCTTTCTGGTTCGTCAATACCCAATGATATATCGTATTTATACCGTACCACAATGTAGACTTATGAAATGCAACAAAGGCAGATTAAATGCAACTGTGCCAATTTCTGGACCAATTACTGTTCCAATGTTTGCAAATACAACACCATAAAGGCAGCTTATACTGCGTCATGTACAATTGTACATATCCATCCTTCACTACTATTACTTACGTAGTAGTAATATGAGTGCGCGAAGGTAACTCTCCCAATCAAGTTCTGCATAATCCTGGAAGACCCCGTCAGGGTCATTCCTCTCCCACGCGCTTCTCGCCATGGCAACGTCCTAGGCCGAGGTCCGTGCCCCCAAGTGGGCGCCCTTAGGCTGTTGCTATAATACTAGGGGTAAGAGCCTTCCGCTCCCCCAAAAGTCCGGTTACGCTTGATACGTCGATTTTGCGACACAAGCATTAAGTCATCGTCAAAAAAAAAAAAAAGAAGGTAACTCTGTCTGTTTGTTTAATTTTCTCGGCTAAACCACTGAACCGATTTTGATGAAATTTTATATTTTACAAAAGGAAATTTATATTCGTACTTCGACCCTTTTTCTTTGGTTGGAGAACGTTGTTGAATTGTTGTTTATTATTTAAATATTAGCACTGATTAATAAATAACACTGGATAAGTCGGATGCAAGTGCCTTGCGTCTTACATAGTTCAAATCTCTTTTATCTGCAGGGAACCAAAAATTGCGACTGAAAATACTTACGCTACGGCTGTAATTTTCGCTGAAATAGCTATTTGTTTGCTGTACAGGGTTTATTGTTTGCAAGTTAACCTATCCATCAATTTGATGACTTATGTCGTGGCTATACCTATAATATTGAAGGTCTACTTGGCGCTCGGCGTATAGGAGAAATGTATAGGGAAATTATAATCCTGCTGCGGAGGGGCCTCGGTAGGGAAACCTAGGCTCCACTCCGCAAGCAAGAAGAACACTCGATGGATGTGGGTGGTAAAAACAAAGATATTGATTACACCAGAAAAAAACAGACTAAACATGTTGTTGTAGCAAAATTACCAAAACGACTGACAAAGCGAAAAATAAAATTGAAAAACAGACAGAAAAGGATTCGAATTTTGAAAGTTTGAATTTTAAAAGTAAAACGCAAATGACGAAAAGGAACCGAAAAAAAAGAGGACGCGTAGCACCGCTACAAACCTATAGTTATACGAGTTTTTTTCATCATGCATCATATGGGTACATTAAACTGAGACTTGATTTGATGTAAAATAGAAATAACTGGGTTTCTTTGTTTAATTTTTTTTATGTAATTGTCTGCTTATTGTGTGCAATAATTATAATTAATGGCTGTTGCATACAGCCCTTTAGTTATCAAAGCTGTAATTACTCAATGATATTATTCAAAATTTGCGTTATTGCAATGAACGTGTACTCCATCCTCCATAATTTTCCGTTCTTTTTTGACCAGCCATGTTTGTCAAAATAGAGAATTTATTAGCATAATAAGACGGGCTGCGTCTATTTTAGCGTTTGTTTAGACACGCGTCTCATTGACGGAGCTTTGCCGACGATCCGCGCCGGACGTTCTCTCTTAACAAGCTGTTGCTAAGTGATGTTTCAACCAGACACAATGATGGATGTAGAATTGTAGACGTACCAGATACGACGCCTTTATTTATTCAATGTGGTTCTTAAGTATTCCGATGGGATATGCAAGTTACTAAAGGAATCGTTTAATTTATAAACGCTCTAAATTAAGACATTAATTATTTGGTATAGGCTCTAATGGCTGGTTTACACGTATTAAGTTGTCAAGTAGCAACTAAATTTTAACTAAATTTTAAGTAATGGCTGGTTTACACGTATTAAGTTGTTTAGTAGTTAATGCGTGTAAACAGCGAATTTAGTAGTAAGTTGCAAGTTAAAATTTAGTGTGCAAGTAAACAAGTAGATTAGAACTTTTTCTATTTTTCGGGTAAGTTGGTGGGCGTGGCCTGTCACTTGACACGTTTGGAAAGGCGCGATTTAGTTAATTTTAAGTTAAATGCGAAGTACGAAATTTAGTGCGAGTATTATATGTTTATTTTTTTGAAATATTTTTATATACATATTATTATATAGGTATATAAAAAAAAAATGATTAATATATTATTAATAACATTTATTAAAAATAATAATATTAAAATGTAATATAAAAAAATTATAATATAATATTATAAATATTTTATTAATTATACTTTATTATTTTATTTATTATATTTATTACAAATTTGAATTCGCTGTTGATCGTCCATCTTGGGCCAACTAAAGAGCTTAACTACTAAAATGACGTGTAAACACTTAGTTAAAATTTAGCTGCTACTTGACAACTTAATACGTGTAAACCAGCCATAAGGGTCGGGCCACACTTATCGACGGCGATCGACGGTTTGTCTATACAAGCGCAAAGTATGGAAATCCTTTCGCATCGGACGCGGCGAATGATGCGAAAGGATTGCCATACTAAATGCGCGTTTTGTATAGGCAAACCGTCGATCGCCGTCGATAAGTGTGGCCCGACCCTAACTCCTCGCAAGGAATGTATTAGAGCTGATAACATGGTAATTTCTGTAATGATTTGTCGTACATATTGAAGTTCGAAAAAGATCTGGTCTCACTGGAATAAGCTCCAGAACGGTGGAAACAGAAAGGTTACCCAGCAGTGGGACAGTTTAGATAGACTATAAAAAAGTTAAGTTATTTAGGCGTTGACATTGCCCATTTTATGTGAATTGACAAAAAGCTAGTCTATTTGCAATCAGACGTGTCACTTACCACATCAGTATTATCCATTACTCCATTAAAGTCTGAGGGTCCTTCCAGAATCATAGTCATGTTCATTATCTACCTCTCTCTTACGTATAGCGAGATACCAGCATCCTTGCTCCTTCGAGTCGGTTCAAAACACTTTATACGGATGATGTTTCCCGTTCTCTCCGAAACGGATTCGCCACCACGTGCACTTTTAGTTAAAACATCAAACAAGACTTGAATATTAGAAATTGGGTCAAAGTCTTGTTCCGTTTCGTCATCGATTCTTTCCTAACAATTCTGATAAAATTACTAACAGATGAGCACAGGATATAAATATCTACTGATTTTAAAAATCTCTCTTGCTCCAAACATCGCAATAGTAAGTGTAGCAGTGTTGATGAAACGTATTTGATTTATAATGGGTAGGTTATTTAAATCGGAACGTATCTCTACTACTGAGTATTTTACACAAGCAGTATTTCACTTTACACTACACATGTATTTTGAAAATAATTCACAGGTAATATGTTTTTTAAAATTGTTTGTCCAGTTAATTTTATTTAGCTTTCATCATGTTATTCGCGTGTACGGTATTTTGGCACGCGGTTGTATGAGGGGAACCGCGCCGAAGACCGATTGCCCAAACCATTCCAGCACCACTGCATTACCTCTCGCCTCTACACTCTACACACCTCGTAACACAAATAAACACTACACTACAGAAATAATAATTACAAAGCGATAGCCAATTTGTTTACATCGGCTCCCGTACGAATTGAAGATATTTCCGTACTGATTGTTATTAGCTTAAAAATATCAAGCGTTTTGAGTATATCGTTCGTTGCCTAAAACAACGTGCTTGAACGCAGAAACCTTCTATATTATTAACAAATATTATTACTTGTATTGTATGGGAAATTTTTGTAGAAAATTAGTTAATAAGTATTTGATTTAGGTAAGCAGAGAAATTACCGACAACTTTAGGTACTTAAAATAAAGACCCGCCCCTGCCACTCAACTAACTGTACTTATGATAAAATTTATTTAATTTTCGTGCCAAAAACGTCTTAATCTCGTTACATTTCCCTTTACAAGACTTCCCTGAAATAACGCACTGCTTATGATGACAAACGAAGTCGCGGTAAAATTTCTTCGCACGATTCTATAAACACTATCGATGTCAATTTTTCATCGTGGATTGTCTGCGCTTACAGATCGGAGCAGATGGAGCGAAGTCGGCAGTTCGGCAAGCGATGGGCGCTCAGTACTTAGCGTGGAACTACGACCAGATGGGGGTGGTGGCCACGTTGCACCTGGCTGAGGTATGATACCCTTTTGAAGAATTTGTTGAGGTTTATAATCATGTAAACAATGATTTTCCGAATTTATTAACCTTCTAGGATCCGTAGCGTAGTTAAAATATCATAAGGTAACGTAACATCGGACCGCGATGGTCCGCGTACTGGCCGGCCATGTAATTTTGTGCTGGCTGCATGATTTGTTTTAATTTGAATTTGTTCCTTTTTCAAATATTGGAAAAAGAGCAAATAAACTTCATACGGTCGCTACCGCGTCGCGTATTTTGACACAGGCTTAAAACGAGAAGTTGTTTTGAAATATGCACTATAACAATAGGGGATCGGACTACTTTTATTTTATTTTATAAATCCAAACTTCTTATTTTCTGCTATCGAACACTAAAATAATTTTTGCTCTATCTTTAAAATTGACCGAGTTACAAAGGTTTGAAATTCAAGATTAGACAGAGATGCACATACCCACTTGTGACGTCATTTGTTAGTAATGCCATATAATCTCCATACAAAAAATAGTTTTTGAAAGAGACAGACATATTGAAACTTTAAAAAATCACTGTAAATTAGTTTTTTGACCGATTCTGTTTTTTTCTTCGCGAATCGTCTGCTACCAAACTATATTTTAAAAATAATTCATAAAATATGGTAAATTCATAAAATATGGAGTGAATAAATGTTTTATTTAAGATAACAAGGCATTTATATATTACAGTACATACATCATGGTTTCTAACAGCTTCCGTAGTCTATAGCGGTCATGGCGTTCAGCTCTCAATCCGGCGATTTTACATTTAAATCTCGGTGGGTAAACATAAAAAAAAAAACTTTATTACTGTCGAAAGATACGCTTAAGTCCCGGCTTTTATCTACTGATGTAGTTGTTACATGAGCTATGTCAGAGCAGAGACAAAGGTTTGTAAAGATACGGCGATGATGAGATGTCCCATTCTTCAACCTTGCAATTGTTTTTATTTCAGGAATCAGAGAACACAACAGCATGGCAGCGATTCCTGCCGACGGGTCCGGTGGCGCTGCTGCCCCTGGACCAGACACGCAGCTCTCTGGTGTGGTCGACCACCATCGACAACGCCAAGGAGCTACTACGACTGCCCGAGGAACAGTTCGTCGATGCTCTCAACGATGCATTGGTTAGTACTGGTAATGGTAATTTATTTGTCGGAAATGGTAGTAGATTAATTAGATTTTCTTTCGACTTATTTAGCAACGGTGCTTCAAACAAATAAAATAGTTTGTACCTTTATTATGTCTGCAAAAGCGAGTATTTAGATAATGTGGCTGATTCTCGGACGCGTCGATTGCACAATTTTAGAGAGCACATAGAACATCCAACTTAAAAATCGCTTAATCTGACAGCTACGCCATAAAAATACAATGGTCATAAAAACGAAAAGGATAGCCGTGTACCAATATATTCGAAAGATAAATAAGATAGTGACTGTCGGGTAACCGTCGCAACGGCGCGGCGCGTCGTCTAATTCTTGGAAATAGTTTAATACTTCGAGAAATAGTACTGTCTGTCACCGTTCTACTTTTACAGATAATAATACAAAAACGTCGGTTATATTTCATACAAGCTACAACCTCTTCTAAAAATAATTTGTGGTGTATGTAGTGAAACACAGCATACCGACATATTTTTTTTAACGTAACGTTAATTAAATATCACTAGTATAGTGATATTTAATTAACTTCAGATATTAAGTAACGTTGGCCATAATGACTTGATAATGACTTAATGATGAAATAGGTATGTTAAGGATAAAAAAGAATCAATAAAAAATAACACTATGAAAAAATATAGATTTTATAAAATTCTTAATATTCTCATTGTAGCAATGTGCTATAAACCCATTCAACCATTAGTGTTGCCGATCGGGGCGTACACCTCCATATTGTGTTTATTTGGTTTATACTCGGGAAGAGCTCTGACAGATTAAACTTAAAAAAAAAAACTATATATTTATTAAGTAAAATTACTGTATAATGATAAAATAAGAGGTGAAGTTACTTTTTTTCAGTTTTTAGCAATTATAATTCATAAACTGGATATTATAAAAAAAAATTTTTTGCATCGAATGAAGAATTTTGAAGCTGTCAGAGTTCTTCCTATAATAAATAAAATAATAATATTACGATACAAGGATCGTAGGTAGCATATTACAAACGAGGTGACTTTTGTAAGCCCGAGCCGCAGGCGAGGGTTTATAGTGCCACGAGTTTGTTATAAAACCTAAGATCCGTGTGTTGTACGACGTTTTTCAATACACTTGTGAGAAAACTGATAGTAAATAATTAAATTGAAATGGTTAAGAAAGGTACAGTACCCCACAAAAGTTATGATACTACAGGTAAAATTGATCATGTAGAAGTTGTAAAAACTAATCTTTATTATATCGCGCCCAGTTTGAGTATCATTACTATTCACATTTATCTTTAAATATCAACACTAAAACACTCATAAAACAACATTCAATGTAAAACAATTAAATGAAAATTTTACAAACTTGGCGCCAACTACAAAACGATAGTATGTTTCTTTTTTATAAGCATAATTACGGAGAAAAGGCTCTGGTAGACATTCAGCCTTGATACAATTTTTTGAAATAAAAAAATATAAAATACTTTTCTCTTTGTATGAATATTTTTTATTGTCAAAATGATCCTGGCTGAATAATAATTTTGAAGACCGTAGATATTAAAAAAAACTGTAATGAAATCGCACTAGTGCGGATTTACCGCACAGCAAATTGTATTGAAAATAATTTTTTTATTCGGAACACCAACAGTCACTTATTTCGTGAACAGGCATGTGCTTACCAAGTAGACCAATTACAGTTATTCGCTTACGGGTACAGTAACGAACATAGGTACTTATTATTAATAATATATAAATTGTAAGAGTGAAAGTAAAATATCTTGGAGTTATTGTTGACCAATCCTTAACTTGGGAATCTCATATCAATATCATGTCTGAAAGGACTCGTAAGTTGATATATATTTTTCGTTGTCTGCGCTATGTAGCAGATGATAAATTATTAAAAACCGTTTATTTTGCAATGGCACAATCCCTGCTTTCATATTGCATATTGACTTGGGGTGGTGCATACAAATCCCACTTAATAAAACTTGAAAGGGCACAAAGAGCATTGTTAAAAGTCTTGGCTTTTAAACCCTACAGAACCCCTACTCGTGAAGTATATAAATGTTGTGATATTTTGACTGTAAGACAATAGTGTTAAGTCAGCACATGAAACTTCCTTTAAAACCTGAAAAACTACTACTACGCCGAAAAGATAAGGTCTGTCCTACGACATCTTTTAGAACTTTTTTCATGCATAGATTTCATTGTTTCCTAGGCTCAATGCTTTATAATAAGATTATTAAATACATTAATATATACCCGCTTAATTTTAGTGCATGCAAAATTAAACTGTTAGATTGGCTAAAAACTCAAGGCTACGAAGAGAATGAAAACTTATTTACAATAATGAGGTGATGTAAATTGCAACTAAACGCACCCCCATGGGCACATACAGAAACTAACACTCAACAGACATACATTCACAAACAAACATTCTTACATCTTATCATACAAACGATAACAGTCTCAATTGTTAAAATATTAATTTTGTACTAACACTAGACAAGTAAGTTAATCGAAGGTTATTAAGTCGTTTATATTGCTACATACCTACCCGTATCAGTTTTAATATTAACTACAAAACAAAAAATAATTCTTATATTTAAAAAAAAATCAGTTGTAACTTTATTTTTCGGTAGCGTGCGGTGTACGTTTTTGTTGATTCGGACGCGCGGGAGTCAGACGGCCCCGCGCTGTTGGTCACTGCGAATGTACTTCACTGCCACTATTTCTTACATTAAAAAAGAAAAAGGATAGTTCTTTTATCCCACTTTGTTACTATAGTACGCGCAAGTTGTTGTGATGATCTTGTATACTACAAATAATATGATTAGATGTGGGCATGTATCTTATATTTTGTTAAAAATAAATTAAGGTAAGGTACCCTGTTAAGTACTCATTAAAAGAGGCTGGTATTTAAGATACAGGCACGGCCTTGTTTAAATACCAGTGGCTTAATACTTTGTATAATTTCCTTACATAAATAAATATTAATATTACTTAAAAGAGATAATCGGACTACAGTGTTATTTATTGCACATGAGTTGGGTCTTCTTTGAGTCCTAAGGCAAAACAAATTTAAATGCGCACACGGCAAAATATGGAAGTTCAAATTGTATATCAGTTTACTTCTGTAACTGTAGCGCCACTCTAAACTGCAAATATAAAATTGTCAGAACGCGAACTTGTAGTACTGTGCGGAAACGACAGATGACGCTGTTAGATTCATCGTATTATCTAAAACGCGGTATAGAGATTTTTTTCCATTTCATGACTACCCCGGCTAACATTTGCCAACTCATACTTACCTGGCACAGGGGACACCGTGATCAAGAAGGCGGTTCCCCCAGGGCGAGGCTCTCCCATTGCACTGCGGTTGGGCTGACCCCTGCGATTATCCCTAATGTGGATAACTCGGGTGCGTTATTTTTGGTAGTGGGGACTGCGTTCGCGCTGTCCCCTCCCGTATAAAACTAGAGATGAAATGTGTATGTGCTTTAAGTCTCGAGGGCCAATTTGGCCAATGTTTTTTCAATGAGACATAGGTACATGCTGACCGGCCTAGCTTGTTTTTGACAAACATATAGAAAATATTCCTAAGAAAGCTTATGTTAGGTTTTGTTTTACGACAGGGTAGATTTTAACAATGAAAACACTCTAAGAATCCTTTATAACTCGCTAGTTACTTCTCAGCATATATTTTTCACCTGTTCCGGCAAGGAAATCATTAACTATTTACTTACCTACGTAAATATTGGTACTTAAAAATGTACAAGAGTTCTCGACATAATTCTATAAGTTGAGATTTAATTACTGTCTTCTTCGTCCTAGTGTTTTCCCGGCCTAGTGCTGGGGTCCGCTTTCCTACTTAATCTTCTCCACTTTGCCCGGTCTTCGGCATCCTTAGGTGTGTTGTTCTCTTCCATATCCGCTTTCACGACGTCCAGACAGCGCTTTTTAGGCCTACCACGTGATATAGGGCCCTGGACAGTGAGGTCGAGGCATCTTTTTCCTACATAGTCTGACGGTCTGCGGCTTATATGGCGATACCATCGGAAGCGACTTTCCTGAAGCTTATCCGCTACGTCACGGACTCCGAGACTGCCACGGATGTGTTCGTTACGAATTCGATCTAATCGCGTAACGCCACACATCCATCGCAACATTTTCATTTCCGTGACGTGTAGCTGCTGGACATGTCTTCCGAGGACAGGCCAGGTCTCGCTGCCGTATAGTAGGACTGGTCGGATGATGCTCTTGTACACAAGGCCCTTTAGCGTCACCGGTATCCTGGATTAATTACTTTTAATTACTATATTTTATAATAATACTTTTAAATTTCTAGTTAGTTAATATGATAAATAAAATCCTGTAATAAAAACGGCCGGCCAGGATCCGGCGCTCCGGCCTCGTAGCTTGCCGAATATTCGGTATCCGGCCAAACCACTATCCGTTTCATCTCTAATTAAAATCCTACATCCACAGTTTTTTTTTATCTAACCTGAGACGGGAAACGAAGATGATACTAAAATTACACTTATATTACCTACCTATGCATGATTTTGCAATCCCTAGCAAAATTTAAATATAATGTTCAGACCATCATAAGCAACAACTTTTCCCAAGGAACATGGGTTGAAAACCGTTGCTTATGATGGTCTGATTTAAATTTTGCTAGGGATTGCAAAATCACACGTTGTCAGAGTAATCGAACCAGCAGAAAATAAAAACGTCCGATCGATCGGACAAACCGGTCGGACCACGTGGCCTAAGGGCGTTTGCGCACTCATCCGTATCCGATTCTCATTCGATTCTTATCCGTTTCTGATCCGGTTTGGCCATCCTAGTAATTGTATGGACACATACGTACCCGGTTCGTTTTCGATCCGTAAATTCTCACTCCGGATCGGTTTTTTTACGGATCAAAACCGAGTCGAAGTGTCCGTCATACAAATTGTACGTACGCTTGCGGATGAAGAGTGAGGTACGGGGAGGGAAAAGCTCGCGCTGCTAGTGATGTGCCAAATTGACAATTTTTTGATAAACAAGGTACTCGTAACAAAAATAATCGAATGCACACTCGAGACAAGAGACTCCAGGATTGTATTTACGTGAAACGAACTATACGAGTAACGTGAGCGACTTTATTGCGGGATCTACGTTACATAAGTAGATGTAATTAAAAATGATCAATCTAGTATTCGAATTCTATAAGTACCCGAAATCTATACTCGAGTACAGTCAACTGCTCATCAGTCAGTGGTAAAGTGTTAACACTTTGACCTTGAACGATTCTTGCTTCTATAGCATTATGGTCGAGATCAGCTCAGTCAGTCAGCTCGACTCGGCACATCACTACGACAATATCATGCAATATCGTCTCAAATACGAATGAAAACCGGATCGGATACGGATGAGTGCGCAAACGCTAGACGTGAATTTACCGTCCGTTTTTTTTACGGATCAAAAACGGACCGGATAAGAATCGGATACGGATGAGTGCGCAAACGTCCTAAGGGTACCAAACTACCAATTGATAAAGTCAATGACGAGAATTGCTTAAAAATTTAAAAAAAAACATTCCCTCTCTAATATTAATTAAGAATTTATTTTATTCCACTAATTATCCGCCTGAGGCAATGCTAAGACTTTCCCGTGGGAACAAGACTTTTTTCCGTGAAAAATACTGTGTAAAAGCGGAACAAACATCCACATATACTTTCACATTTATAGTGAAGTGTGATGTAATGCGATTATTTTTTTTATATTATTTGCATGATTCCAGTGGAAGCAGTACCCCCGCAGTGGCAGCGTGGACGCGTGCATGTCGTGGGTGACGTCATGCTTGCGCCGCGCGGGCTTGCCGGACGGCGCGGCCCGCCAGCTGCCGCCGTCCGTGCGGACCATCGCGCCGGGCTCCCGCGCCGCCTTCCCGCTCGGCTTCGGACACAGCACGCGCTACGTGGACCACAGCGTCGCGCTCGTAGGGTGAGCTGCCTTGTTCAGTGAAGCAGTGCCTCCATAGCGCCGGGCTCCCGCGCCGCCTTCCCGCTCGGCTTCGGACACAGCACGCGCTACGTGGACCACAGCGTCGCGCTCGTAGGGTGAGCTGCCTTGTTCAGTGAAGCAGTGCCTCCATAGCGCCGGGCTCCCGCGCCGCCTTCCCGCTCGGCTTCGGACACAGCACGCGCTACGTGGACCACAGCGTCGCGCTCGTAGGGTGAGCTGCCTTGTTCAGTGAAGCAGTGCCTCCATAGCGCCGGGCTCCCGCGCCGCCTTCCCGCTCGGCTTCGGAAACAGCACGCGCTACGTGGACCACAGCGTCGCGCTCGTAGGGTGAGCTGCCTTGTTCAGTGAAGCAGTGCCTCCATAGCGCCGGGCTCCCGCGCCGCCTTCCCGCTCGGCTTCGGACACAGCACGCGCTACGTGGACCACAGCGTCGCGCTCGTAGGGTGAGCTGCCTTGTTCAGTGAAGCAGTGCCTCCATAGCGCCGGGCTCCCGCGCCGCCTTCCCGCTCGGCTTCGGACACAGCACGCGCTACGTGGACCACAGCGTCGCGCTCGTAGGGTGAGCTGCCTTGTTCAGTGAAGCAGTGCCTCCATAGCGCCGGGCTCCCGCGCCGCCTTCCCGCTCGGCTTCGGACACAGCACGCGCTACGTGGACCACAGCGTCGCGCTCGTAGGGTGAGCTGCCTTGTTCAGTGAAGCAGTGCCTCCATAGCGCCGGGCTCCCGCGCCGCCTTCCCGCTCGGCTTCGGACACAGCACGCGCTACGTGGACCACAGCGTCGCGCTCGTAGGGTGAGCTGCCTTGTTCAGTGAAGCAGTGCCTCCATAGCGCCGGGCTCCCGCGCCGCCTTCCCGCTTGGCTTCGGACACAGCACGCGCTACGTGGACCACAGCGTCGCGCTCGTAGGGTGAGCTACCTTGTTCAGTGAAGCAGTGCCTCCATAGCGCCGGGCTCCCGCGCCGCCTTCCCGCTTGGCTTCGGACACAGCACGCGCTACGTGGACCACAGCGTCGCGCTCGTAGGGTGAGCTACCTTGTTCAGTGAAGCAGTGCCTCCATAGCGCCGGGCTCCCGCGCCGCCTTCCCGCTCGGCTTCGGAAACAGCACGCGCTACGTGGACCACAGCGTCGCGCTCGTAGGGTGAGCTGCCTTGTTAGTGTCGAACCTGGCATACATACTGCAAAAAAAGTTGAAAAGACTTTGTATCCTGTGCTAATTGTTATAAGAAATAATTACAAATATTACTGTAAAATTTTCTATGCGGTATCTGAGTAATTTATGTTTGAAAACATAGCAATATCACAACTGATACCTTCTTCGATATTTTTAAGCTTAAATACAAATGGTTTTGCAAATAGTAAATCACAATATTATCAAAAAGTACTTGTTATCGACTACTCTTAAGATCTTATTGACCGAGCGAGCGAAGCGTCTCTGTTTCAGCTTGGCCAAATTTGCTTTTGTATGTCCATCTGTTTGTTTGTTTTTTTGTTTGTTTCACTCTACAGGTCGTGTTTCTCAACCGATTCTCGTGAAATTTTGTGAGCAGGTTCGATAAATTAATCGTTTTTTTTTTTGTTGAGTCAGTTTTTAGTTTTTTTTTTTTAAATGACGGACTTAAGGGGGTTGCCAGCTTACAAGGTCTACCGCTGAGGCTGTTTTCCTCTACAGGTCACATTTCTTAACCAATAAAATAAAATAAAAATAAATAAATAAATAAAAAAAACAAGGGGTCGGGGATGTTTGTCGAGAAAAAATTAAAATAAATTTGAAAAGATAAATACGGACTCGCGAGGTCTACAGCTCACAAAGCCACTAGTATATTTTCCTTACACATTCACAGATTTGATTGATCTAGCATACTGTTTGCAGAGACGCAGCTCACCGCGTCCACCCCTTGGCGGGGCAAGGCGTGAATCTCGGGTTCGGCGACGTAAAGGACCTCACTGAACTATTATCCGAAGCCTTGTTCTCTGGATTTGATCTCAGTAAGTAATACATAAAAAAACTTGGATATGGACTGCACGAAAAAGAAAAATCAAACGGTAACTTTACTTAGAATTGATATACAAAGTCATCATCATCATCTCAGCCGGAAGACTTCCACTGCTAAACATAGTAATATACAAAGCTGCTGAATGCTGATATACAAAGTAAGCGTTTGAAATTGAATAAATGTTTTAAATGTTGATTTGTGTACTGTTTGTGTAAATGGCGAAACTTTATTGTCGGAGGCCGAGATCCACTTAGGGTCGCTAAGCCAGCTAAGTTAAGTTTCAACATCAACGGCCCGTTACAGTCCACTGCTGGACTATGAGCCTCCTCCACTTAAGTGGAGGGTTTTGCCATAATCTCCACGCTTGGCAGGCGGGTTGGAGATCACAGATTAAAAGGTTACTGTATCAGAGAGCGCTGCTGCCCGTTCCCTGTTCAAAGTGTAGTCCCTAAGTCGCCTCTTACGACACCCACGGGAAGAGTAGGGGTTGGTGACAAATGTATTCTACTCTGCCGTCACCACACGGCAAGATTATTTAAGTAGCACTTATATGGAGATTATTTAAGTATTTTTATTGGACATAAAGTATTATGACATTATGCCTTCATTATTATAAGTCGTAGACATTGGCTGGCTATTGCTTGCATAATCCCATCCATCATTATTTTATGTCAAGTATTTAGAATACTGAAAAAAATGCATTTACTTGTGATTTGTTACCCCAGTTTCTTTTTTGCTGGCTTTTTGGTCTTCCTGCACCATTTTACCTCGCCGGAGGTTATTTTATTACCTATGTTTGTCTGAATTATATTGTAATTTTGTTTTGTTTTCGGAAGCGGCAGTCCGTCATACAGTGCGTGACAGATTAGCGCGTGTGTTGTACTTTTTAAGCCCCGCCTTCTGTGTTGCCCTTTGCGTGGGGCCATTTTTTGAACGGAATGCGACTTCTATAGCTTCCTTATTCGTAGGATGAGCACTTGTGTTTGCCTTGTGTCTGGTTGTTGTTTATCTGTAGAAGTATGTATTTATCTATTTTTGTAATGTATATCAGCTGTCTGATACCCATAGTACAAGCTCTGCTTAGTTTGGGATCGGATGGCCGTGTGTGAAAATGTCCCCACATATTTATTTATTTATTTATTTATTTACCTTCGCAATAGGGAATACAATTGGAACTAAATGGCGCCACTGTCGAGTGTTCTAATTAAACAAATATGTCACATGGTTTTTATCCAATCATTCATTTAGTACTCTTGTGGCGCAATTTAGTGCCAGCATTTTCCCTAAAAAAAAGACGAATAAAAAAAAATAACAATATGGTTCAAAAAGGGATGATTTAATTTTGGTCTGTCAGTCAGTTAATTGAAAAATATTAGACACGTATTTTTAGTTTTTTCAAATTAATAAAGAAATTACTTAGTTATACCGCATTAAGGGGGTACCCCATGTGAACACTAGCGCCACTTGGATAAAAAATCATAACTTAGTGAAAACATAAAATATCAAAAATATGAACGATCAAATTGTTTCATTAGTCTTGTTGTATTTTTAGGATTGATAAATTCAGATATCTATTGTTAATTGTAGTAACATATAGCGAATAACGGCCGTTTTTAGCACTTTCGCTATCTCTTACTACACCGTATAAGATTTTATAAAATTCGGTATTTCTAAAAACACTAAAGTACCTATACTTTAAAATGATCGTCCACTTTTTTAATATATTTAGTTTTTTTGGAGTTATGATTTTTTTTCGAAGTGGCGCTAGTGCGCAGTCAGGTAGTCCCGTAAAGTTAAAGCGTTTAAGTATATTTGTATTGTATTGTAAAGTTGTAGAGTGGGGGCTAACTACGTCACAACAAAGTCTAAAATCGAGTCAAGCGTGACGTCATACGCTTTTTCAATACATAACTGTATTATTTAATCTGTTCAAATTTATTAACTGTTGGTTTACCTGTAAAATAAAAATAAAAAAATAAAATAATCTCTCGTGACTTTTTTGGTAACGTAAAAAAATAAAAAAATCGTGTCCAATACTTTTTAATAATCTACCTGATAGACAAAGAAAAAATAAGTAATCATCCCTATTGTCTCTAGCCGACCGCAGCTGGCTGGAACGCTACGAGACCCAGCGGCAGCGCCACAACGTGCCCACCCAGCTGGCGGTGGACGCGCTGCACCGCCTCTACTCGCTCGACCTGCCGCCGCTCGTGCTCCTGCGCAGCGTGGGGCTGCAGCTCACCAACGCGCTAAGCCCCGTCAAGGTAAAACATTAGTAGTCCATAGTGTTGTTGCAATAGCGATAGTTTCGCTATCGATAGTTGACCTTGAAAATCAGTCGATAGTTCGAATAGTACTATCGAAAATATCGACATGCTGCAATACTATCGGTAGTATCGATAGTATCGATAGTGAAAATTAGGCAATACTATTGAATTTAGTCGATACTATCGATAGTATCGATACTATCGCGACAAAAAAGTCGATAGTATCGATACTATCTATGAACTATCGATAGTATCGATAGTATCGATAGTTTTGCTTTAGTAACTATCGACGTATTTTCGATACTATCGGATGGAGATTTCATTTTAGTTGTCTCCATTTTAACATTTAGTCGTTTAGAAAGTTTCAAACACGCAACAAAGTGTTCAACTCACAGTCTCGCACTTTGAGGTAGGTACGTAGATACGGTGTCACTTTATCGCAATAATATTTCGAGTTACCTACCCTCTTTGTAAAATGTTATACCCAAATGTGCATGATAGCGCATGGCTTAGTATTGCCAATCTATTAAAACAACAAATTAATAAATTAACTGCGAATTATAATAATAGGATGGGATGGATGAACTTTGTAATCACCATTTATATTACCTTTTATGAGCAAGTAATAGTATCGAAAAATGTTCTACTATCGATAGGGCAAAACTATCGATAGTTTCGATACTATCGATAATATCGATACTATCGACGCTCACCCTATCGATAGTATCGATACTATCGATGGTGTTTGTACCGATACTATCGATAGTATCGATACTATTAGTCTTTAGCAATAGTATTACTTATTTATATCAATCGATACTATCGATAGTATCGATAGTATCGTCAAGGGTCGATAGTTTCGATAGGGCTATCGATATTATGACTGATTTTCAAGGTCGCGATAGTATCACGATACTATCGATAGACTATCGCTATCGCAACAACACTAGTAGTCCAGGCGGTAACTGGCACGATAAGAACACACCCTGCATTTTATGATCCAGCGTTGAAATTAGAATTTCTTATTCGTTAGACACTTTGACATAAGAAATATTACTATGGTCGTGGAGCCCTTCAATAGCGTGGTTGCCTTTGAGGGCAGCATTTTTATTTACTTTTCGTTTTCTATCTTTAATAAAAGTTACTTCGAAACTGACATGAAGGTAGGGCCCCAACCGTAGCAGGTAACATTTCCTATATCGAAAGGTAGTGTTTAACGAACATGTGTACCAAGTTTCAACGCTGGAGTACTTATTAATTGCGAGGTTGATCCTCTTACCCTCTGAACTACAAAAAATAAGTTCGTTCGCTCATTTAATGCCGCTACTTTCTTAAGAGAAAAGAAAGTAGTATTGTAAAAAAATAGCATGTTCCTTTGTGTTCTCAAAAAGTGTCGCTAAATGTGCGAACGAATTTTACACATTGTCTCATTACTGGAGAAACGTTTCCTTCATTTCCCTTCTTATTTGTCTTCGTCCCGCGCTTACTCCTGCCTGCCACATTCATTCATCTAGCTGTTGTCCATTTCGTATTCCATTATTTATTTGCGAAACACATTTTATAGGAATTGATTTATTAGGATTTTATAAATCTCAAATAGCGTAAAATTTTACAATTCTCTAACAAAATCTCTGAAAATCAGTGCTGGCTGAAAATCAGTGTTACAAGAACTTGTGCTTGAGTACTTGTAACAAATGCTGAGCCCAGTACTTTTCATTGCACGATGTAAACTTTTATCATCATTATTTGTGTGTACTTTTTTTCCATTGTGTGATGAATAAATCATTTTATTTCTTTTCTTTTCAAAATGTGCATTCTACTGTGGAAAAGAAAGCTATTTTAGCTCCATAGGGATCATAATTTAAGCACATTATACGACATTATTATACCTATACTTACCTACCTACAACTATTGGCAGTCGCTTATGAAGAATAAATATCTGAGTAAATAGTACCTACTCTTATAGTACCTACTTTTATATCTACTGACATGAACCATTCGGCATGAACGCTACATTATACCTATAACTGTGCGACACGTGCTGGTTATAATACAACGTTATTGTATGACCTTATTTCGTCATTTAATGTAATAATGCTGCAAGTATGTTTTCTCAAAATGTAAATATATTCATGGAAAGTTAAGAAAAATACATTACCTACTTGTTATTTATTTGTTTTAAAATTACGCATTACTCTTATTGTCAAAGAGGCCTGGAGGGTTACAAAAACATGACAAAATGTTTTCGTATATACGCTGCGACAGATAACAAACTATTATTATTATGCCCTCATTCTTATCTAAAATGCGTGCTCATTTTTCAGTACATAATATGTATATATTATAGCCACAAAACAATGAGAATATAATTTAACAAAGAAGTATGAAAAGCAAACATCTCTTTAGCCTATTGAAATAAGACTTTATAAAAGTGGTTTTGGCCAAGGCCCAGCGGGATTGCATTTTTATTACCTGAGAAAGCATCTCAATAGTAGTGCAAAATATCAGGTTTATTTTAAGATAGCCAAATAAGTCGATGACAGATTATGATCGATTTTTTTTTATATCTTGAGCGATAGGTATCTATAAAATTATTTATGTTGCTTATAAATTACAAAACTCATGTAGAGAACGAATATTTAACCGCTTCTTGTACTTAACATTTATTTAAATTACATCTACTAAATAGTAAAAATATCACACGTGCTTTCAAATCATTCTGCGTGTTTTCCTCATTTAGCTGGGTCGTTAACACTTCCTTGTCGTGAGTAACCTATTAATACCACGTCTTTTTTGCCTTTGCGTACGTCAATGTGCTCCAAAAACAAACATTCTTAACTAATCGTACATTTTCACTAACCATCAGTAGTAAATTAACCATAGCTCATTAACCATAACATAAATATATCATTATTACTAAATAATCAGCTAATGACAGATCACTTAATATACATATTAAATAGATTTTTAACTTATAATTGATATCGTAATGTTTTGTTCTAGAAACTGATAATGAACCATGCCACGACGTAAGCGGACTCTTTTGGAAGGATTATGCGTTTTAAAATTTACCAAAAAGGTATTCGATACTTGATTGTATGTAATATAGTTGCAATCATGCTTAGGTAATACTTGATATTACGGGTGAACCAAATGTTTGTAAATATAGTGGATTTGTTAATTTATTTTAGTGCAATAAAATAAACGCCTTTTTTAATGAACATTTACTTTAATTTATTCTCATAATCATAACTTCTTAAAAATATATGATAATAAGTATGTGTGAATATGTATGTATATAATTAGGTGGATCAGCGTAACATTTATGAATAAATATTAACTTTAATGGCTTTGTAATATTTGTACAAACCCTACTGCGTAAACACTTAGGTATCTATAAAACAAAAATTCTCAGTAGGAACAGTAAACGTCGATTCAACAAAAGTTAAATTAAACTGCCCGAGGAAAAAACCTTGATGATTGAAATTAAGGCCACTAAAATTGTGCGATCCAAGTATTTTTTAACATTTATATGAAGCATAAACCTATGTACTACTACTTCTATATCGCATCCAAAATACTATTAACATAAAAACGACATACACAAACTCGGTAAAATATGAGCTACTCGCGACTATTCAGTCTTTGTTCACGAAATGTGAACAATAAGTCTATAAAAAATAGTTCATTGAATCCCTATTGCTGCATATTGTTTTAATATTTTCTTAGAATTTTATAAGCGAAGCAGGTATAGACATATACGCGTTCAGGAAATACCTAGATATTTCCTGCAATACTGCAACGCGATAGCAAGTGAGCAATAACAAACTGCTAAATCGAGGTCGATAAAGTACATGCAGGCCGCAGACTGGCAGCTGTTGACGGCCGCTGATCCGAATGACGTCACGACACGCTGGTGCGCCGCGGCCATCTTGAATTGCGCCATTCACTCGATCGTCAAATGAAAACCGACCTTAACAGAAAGCTATAAAACTCGTTTTAGCCTAATAAACAGATAAGCTGTGACTCGATCGTTCGCAAAATAATGCGTCATCTTCATTGTTCTCGCATGAATCGATTGGTAATTTATAAATATTATTGAATATCGAAGAATTGGTGGCTAACACGGTGACACCTAAAGTTTTATTACTACGCAGTTCTACAGTTAAACGTAATTTAACATTCAAATAAAATCAACGGCCCGTTACAGGCCATTTAACATGTTTAAACGACAGACAATGCATATGAGACTACGCATTTTAATAAGAATGTTTCGAAAAGTACTTGCTGGGTTAGGTATACTTGTCTTATCATTTATTATCATGTGTAAGTATTTATTAAGCGTACATGAAGAATCTACACATCCCCTTTTATTATTATTTTTACATATCATAAAAATGTATTTCCTTTATATGGAAGTTAACACCCTATTAGAGCTTTATTCTCAAAATTAAATATGTAAATCCTTCCATTTAATTAAGGGTTCATACTTTAGCGTTTCGTCTTGAACGATCTGTTCTTCTTATTTTCTTTAGTTTAAGCTCATGTTTGAGTGTCTCTGTTATTAATTATTTATATTCCTTTAGTATTATGAGACCAACGTGTCAGATAATTCAAAAAAAGATATGATTGTTTTACGTATGTCTAAGCACGTATACGGGTAAATAAATTACAAAAAACTTGCAGTTCTGCTGTGGCACTAAACTAATCAATTGTTTATAACTTTGCTACATTCAATATTATTGTTCCTCGCAACTCACACAGATTGTTAAAAAAATATTCCCACGTGAAAACGGATGGCTAATTTAATAATACAAGTCTCTCCTCGACCGTTGAGGAATGTGTCCATTGTCAGTTGCAGGCAACCGTTATTTTACCTGGGGTCTCTTGCAGGGAACTTAGGGTGGCTAGTATGGTTAAATAATAATAAGTGCGTCATTATTCATGTAGCTACGAGTACCTTATCTTACTCGTAGGCATGAGGCAGTTAGTAAAATGTGGCCTTATTTTAAGAGGACATCATTTGGGCCGCTTAGAATTCTAGACGATTCTAAAAATGTAGTTCAATAAGAAGAAAATCAATACAAAAACCTTCCACCGCCTCACCCCCGCTAGGGGGGGGCGTTTCCTCAGATCTCCCCTCATGCATTTCACTCCCCTCACAAAGTTCAAGCGCTGCGGCGCGTTCGGAAACATGCTGCCGTCATGATTTCTTTGTATTGCTCCGAGCTCTTTATGGAACCCAGGTTGCCTGGAAGAATTTGGAAGAAGCCGCCTATCTGTATACACCCAGTTTACTGTATTTGTTTTTGTATACCTATATATCCAAGTACCAATAAAGTATAGGTAGGATAATACGTACACAAATTGTACTCGCACGTTAAATAAATTAACATCGCAGGTAAAAATAAAAGTGAGATACTTCAAAAAAGCAGTTCTATTCTATTGTACAATATAAAAAAAAATATTCAGCACTAACTTAGAACCTGTACGCTACCTATATAAAGTACGATGGTGCAATAATCCATCGTACTTTACAGCGTACAGATTCAAAGTTAGTGCTTTAAAATACCACACTAACCCGTGTATTAATTCTGTTGTTTTTTTTACTAACGAGGGGCAATATGGATTACCCAATCCTTCTCTATAGAGGTTATTTCGTTTATTGCAGCACCAGCAGCGTTATTCTACTGCCTAATAATTTAATCAATAAATAACTGACCGAAATTACTGGAAGTTTAAACTAGCGCATTAATTTATTTACCTACTGATAGAAAAGTGTTTTAATGGTCTGTATTATTTATAAACTACCAAAATGTACCCAATGTAATGTGTCCAAATGTATTAACTTATATCGACTCCTCTAGAGATTTATCTGCCATAAAAAATGCTTACTATTTTATACAAACAAAGATGTCGGCATTATATAAAAATCTGATGGCTTTCACTTTTTTTGTATGCTATCTCCGTATCCCAAGGTTTCCTGGAAGAGATTGCTACTTTTGCATTAACCCAACGAATCATTAACCTCGTGACTCTTCTTATATGTACAATATTTTTTCTTTTTTTACTATTTAGAATAAATATTATATTGTAAAACGATCAATTGCTTAATAAACAACACAATTCACAAGCCAAGGCGGCGCTTTGCTCACCCTGTTGGTGATGCATAACACTATTAAATATTATTAAAAGTAAATTATTATTTCTTAAATCGATACTCAAAGTTAAAACGTAATGAATCCTATTTTTACTACTGGCCATAGCGATATTTTTGAAGCCATTTGCTAAACTTCAAATAAAAAATAAAATTTTACAAATATTATGGCACATGCCAAGCAAGTTTTCGAAACGGCATTTGGAATTTTGTATCGATCGTCTATTTTCGACGCAGCTCGGCGCGGCTTCGTGCCTGACGGCCGCCATTTTGTGAGAAACTACGCAGCAGCCGGGGCCCCGCAGGAGTCTCTTATAAAAGGCGAACGTGACGTCAGCGCCCACATTTTCGCTTCGTCGTCGTGAGGTGTGGATGTGCTAACAGTGTCGTGAAGTGCTGCTGTTCTACAAGTGACTTTACCTGGTGGATTCAGGTGTGTAATATTGTCTCACCACAATATTCTTAGCCCTCACGTTAACCATGGGCTACAGTGCCAACGAAAAATCTGTCGTTGACTTCTGTGAAAGCAAATCCGAATCCTTGTCAAATTGGGTTCGTCAAGTTAAAAATAAATCTCTAAATGCTAAGAACAAGAGAAAGCGCGATCTGAGGATAATTGCAATCTTAAGCAATTCCTTATCGCGTGCGGAAAGCGAATTGGTGTCGAAACAAAGAGAACGTGCACGAAGGTGGGCTCAGATGCAAGCAGACCTCGGATTGAGCAATAAAGAAGAAGAAATTGCCCGACTACAGCGAGAGAAAATCGAAAATATATGGAAGAATGATCTCAGTGGACTAGATAATTTTTTCAAAGAATTAGACAATGTCAAGCCTATTCCGACGTAAAATCTAACTATAATGTAAGTCGTTTTTGGATCTGTGATATTATGTAGGATGTTTTTTTCTAAATTACAGTCCCATTGCGTTTCGCGTGGGTCTGCATCTGCCAGCCGCCATCTTGGTCGCCTCGGTCGGGCGTGGCCGCTGCTTACTACAAAATGGGTTTGTAGATAACTGTATCGTGCATTTATTTCTTTTTTAGTCAAACTATTTGTAATTAATTAGATTTAAATATTTCAATTATTCAATTCCTAAATGGATTAAATTGGAATTTGTTTTTATTCATATTGAATAAGAAAATTGTATCATATGTTTAAGTATGAAAATAAAAACTATTTTTTAAAAAGAAACGTTGTATCTCTGAATCTATTTTTATTTTTTCTTGTGATTTCACCCAAATGTGTTTTCCATGACATTCGCCGTGTGACGTGTCTTCGAGGAGAAGGTGTGGGGAGGCGGCGCTGCTTGAGTCCGCATGCTGCGGCGGAGGTCCGGATATCGACGGCGATACTCGCCCGCACTCCTGTGCCCCTGCGGCGGCACTCGCTCATACTCGCTCGGTCCCGGTTGTCAGCCCACTACCTCACTAGGTAACCGTTAGGAATTGCGCCATGATTTCCATGTAGAAATAGAACTGTATACGGGCCCGTCCGCGGGCCCATGCGTATAACATGTCTTTAGATCTCTCTCAGAGCCTTCGAGAAGCCGCTACAGCCACCACCACATCCGGTATAACGCTTCACTCGCAGAGCTCGACAGCGACGCAGATTCTAGAAACGACCAGAACTCTGGCTCATTACGTTTAAGGGGAGCGAAATGTCATGTAGGAATTTGCTGGTGAGTCACAGCTGTTTACAAAATGATGTCATCTTCAATTAATAAACACTGTAAATGTTTTAAACGAGCTATTTAACAAAGGTGACTTACAACGCCCACTTCTTCTTCTTGTTATTCTCTGTGAAATAACATTCGACCCAAACAGGTATTTCTATTTATCAAGTACAATACATCCGAGAGGCTTGTAAAGTGTTCAAGATTCATGAAAACAATGGTGGTTGACGGGCGAAGTTCCTACACGCACGGCGCGGTAGTTACTGCGCGAGGCGGCCTACTTTCACTTTTTAGGTAACGCAGGTTTTGTAATAAGTAATTTTTATTTGGTTCATGTGAACTTATGCATGCTTTTCAAATATGACCGTATTCAATAAAGTTTTTTTTTTACTAAATTGAGTAAAAAGATGACAAGTCAGTATATGTACTGGTTTTATATATATCAGAGCTCTGAAGCGAGCTGGATCGTTTTCTTTATATTTGTGTGTGGCTAACATGAATCTCCCCAGCGTCCCGCGTCACCGGTGACGTGCAAGGTGAAGGGAAGGTTGAGAGTTGATCACGTGCTGCTACGCCAGCGGCATGCCGAGGCTAGGTTTGGAATACACGCTGTCAACAAACTGGGCTATCAGGAAATCTCGAGTTGAGCGTGGGCTGGCTACTATCCGGATAGCTGAGTGAGATGAAATGATGACACATAATGTAGGATACTGAACTGAACACTATACCGAACTATGAAGATAAATTGACGAATCTTGAGAAATGGAATTAGGGAAAATACGTGGATCCAAAACGTTAACGGTGAGTTTTCTGCGACCTTTAAAACAAAATCTCTTTTCCGCTATTTTAATGAACTGTATTAAGTTTACGTCTGTGACGTTTGTCTCCATAGTTAGGAAAATCACAAGACGGACAATGACGTAAACTGAATATAATTCATTAAACTTGATCTTTATTGACGATAGACTTGAGTCACATACCTGTATTTTTATTATGTATTTGTATAATCTTTTTACTGATGCATAAACCTTGAAAACACCCGCATTGTTTGTCTTAATATTTTTCTAAAAGGATCCGGTCAAATCTTAAGACAAATAATGACCTAAATATAATTTCTCGAGACAACGTGAACTAAATATAATTTACTAAACTTGTTCTTTTTTGACAATTGACTTACCTACCTTTTTACTGATGCATAAACCTTGAACACACCAGCTTTCTGATATGGAAGGTCTGAGATGAAAACATTAACTGATTTATATGAAAACTTCACAGCTATCGAGAGTCTGGGGTCGTGGCAGTCGTGAGCTATCACGGCAGTTCGCAGACAATCGGTGAATCTACACAAGCTATCCTCGGCTGGAGAAACGTCCAAGCCAGGGAGAATGTCCACACAGCCTGACCCCAGTTCTTAACGAGTGGACCACGCCACCTACAGATAAGTCCTACCGTAGTGGGCGAAAATTAGGCATTCGCAAATTAAATTCGAACTTTTACAAAAGAAATTAGAAACAACTAAATTACGCTTAAATGTATACCTAAGATTTGGAGAACTTCACGTAACCTTGGGAATCGCCTTCTATTAGCTTAGGTAAGTGGAGTAATCCTTTAAGATTTCTCTCCACTCTGATAGTCTTTTCATAAATAGTCGAAACCGCATTCATAATTTAAATTTTATAATAACACTGTCCTTCGGGACAGTTAGGTCAGCTAATTCTTTTTTAAAGTTTTCAGGTTCCGTTCTAATAAAGTTATACTAAATTTAGCTGGGCTAAACAAGTTATATAAACTCTACAGGATTAAAAAATATATAATTATTTATTTATTGTCAATTAAGGAAAAAAATGCAACCACAAATGCAAAGATTAACAAGGAAGTAATGAGCTGTTTAAAAAGTACCTATTAGAGAAAGAATCCAGATAATATCAATAATGAGACACGGGAAAATAGCAAAACCAAAACTTTATTTTCAGATCTAAGTATAAAAATCCAATATTTACTTGCTGTACATACAGTAAATATAAAATTCTTAACTAACCTTTAAAAATAACCCTGTAAATTGTATAGCGAAACCTTCGCTTTTTGTGTTTGTTTTTGTTAAAGATTCGCAGGTAGACAGCCCGCACAACGCGTTACCTACCTGTCACACAATAAATGCCTTCATATCGCGAAATACTGAGGATAAAATAATAGAACTATAACGAGGCCGAAATAACAAAGAAGACGCAGATAGTGTTTAGAGAAATGTAATAAAAACGAGCCAAGACTAGATAAATACAATTTATAAGATAACATGGAATTATTGAAAAATATTGGTTAAGCCTACACAACTTCTTATATTCTATTTCATATAATCTTTGCTCTGTTCATATTATTGCTATGTTAACAAGCTAACTAGTTTGCACAAGTAAATGTGCCACATTGGTGCAGATATTTCAGGTTCTATGACTGCTACACAACTATGACTGAGAGAAAACAACTACGACTGTGAGAAATGAATTTACAGACTTATATTCATTTATCATCAAAATTAATTACATTATCATATCACATACAAGTCCCAATGATGTATTTGAGCTATGCTCGATCATATATTTAATAATACGTCAAGAAAATGACTAATCAATACATTATTACGTAATATAGGTAAGTGAGATGAATTAATTACCACTGCTGAAAAAGCGATGCATTACTTGAAGTTTCATCAAACAAGATAAATCAACCAAGAATTTCAGGAACAGATTACGATATCAACCTTAATACCTTATAAATAAGTGTATCTGTACGCTGTAAGCGTGCCTCAATAACTATCTTTCACAGGTTGCAAACATTACAAAGAGGGACAAGATTTACATGACAAATTGGAATTCACCCACAACTTAAAGCTATACATTACTTTTCTACCAAATCAATCGAATAAAAGTTAACGTGAAAGCGAAGTGGATGGCAGCTGTTAAATTATTAATCTGCTAATTCATGTTTATATGCATTATGCTGGATCGCAGTTCTTCTGTTTAGCCAGGTCTTGAAGCTACCTCAGCCCCAAACACCTCATTTATTATAAGAATGACGAGAAGAAATAATTATCCAAGAGCAACGGATACAGTATTATCTTCACAAGCTTAGGAAATATCACAGTCACCATTTACACCATTTTTATCTTCATTTGGATAAATAATGAGGCAAGAACTTGTGTTGAAAAGTAAATAACCTATAGCCGTGTTTGCTAAGAAATATTATAGGCTGATTTATTCGACGAGAGTGATGGGTTTAGGAATTTAAATTTTCTCGTTAGTCGTGTTATGTTTTACACAGGACTGCCAATAAAATAATGCCTATGAAAGGAGCAGATCAAAGAACGAGTTTTAGCGTATCCTGCAAGATATTAAGAAACGAAGTATCCTCTGCTGAAGTAAGACTCGCCTATAGTCTATGGAAGTTTCAATGAGGCCTATAATCATAATATTCCTGCGCCCTTGGTCATGTTTTGTTCAGCTAGGTTGAAATTTCGTCCGTGGACAATTACAAACTAGAGGAAAAATAAACAATAATCAGCCCCTACCACTTCATTGGCAGACGTCTTTTGAGAATTCTCTAGTTCTCAGGTACGGTACATGCAATAAAATAAGTAACAAAGGAAACAATAGCAAATGCACCTCTAATATTATTGATACAAGTAACGTGAACCCGGCTTTCTGTAGCTAGGTAAGTGTGTTTGTTTGCCATAAAGTAATTTCTTCAAAGCAAGTTCTGATTTTCTCCTTTTTCCAGATGGGTATGGTATGATTATTTAGTTTCGTTGCTTGATGTCTGGTTTATATTCTTAGTATAGTGATTTATAGTATGCATATTTAAGATGTTGAGGAACGAAAGTAGGTACCTAAAAATTTATTTGCCTTGAAAATGGTGTTGTGTAGCTTGATTAAAGAATCCTACATGAACCCTATCTTGGTGCACACGACTTGAAACGACACTGCTTGGTTAGCTGTCACGCCGAGACATGGATGTTAGAAAGGTATATTGAATTGCTTCAGTTTTTTAGTATTTAGATATATTATCAGCAATTATTTCTCTAGTAGCCTCTAATTTTTGCTAATGTTTTGGTATGTTCGTTGTTGTTCTTTTTTTGCACAGTTAGTTGGTGTATCGAGGTATATAATAGAAACCCTTTTTCGATCGTGGGGTATATGGAATTATCTACTAGAATCAGGCTGAAGAATCAAACACCATCGGTCAAAGTAGGAAATTTAAATATTTAAAGATAGGTATTTAATTCAATTCATTACAATTTAAATTATTCTTGTGAGTTAAATATTTTATCATCCCCTTAAAATATTCTTGGCTGTAGATATTTTTTAACCCTGAGTAACATGAAATTTCCAGAAGAGGTACGTCTACCTAAAATAATTTAAGGGGAAAAAATAATAAAAACATGTTCCTATTGAGCAACTAGACCTACTGAACACTATGAGGATAGGCATTTTAACATCTTGGATGGTCGTGACATGTTTTGCGCAGTTACCTTCACGCTACTCGACGGAACGAGCTTGTTGAGACGCATCCAGCTGGCGCGCTGTGCTGTGTGTGCAGACCGCCTGGAGAAAAGTCCATCTGAGACAAGAAGGTCCCTGTGGAGCTGTAAGTCATAATCTTCAAAAGCTTAAGCTCTCAGCTGCAAAGTAATCTACGTGGGTCTGGAACCTTTTAATGCTAACATTTTGCGATCGTCGTTATGTTTGACTCAGCTAAGTTGGAGGTCGGAAGTTTCACGATGGAAAAGGTGTTGGCTATCAAGCTTAAGTTGATACCGAGGCCTCTAAGACTCCTTCCCAGGTGCAAAGACACTGCCCGCTAGAAATGTACGAGGTACCAACAAAAAATTTTATTTAACGAAATTCGTATTCAAACAACACAGAAGAGCATTACAAATAGTAAATCTCACCCTCTCCTAATCTCATAATCACAAATACTTTGGATATGTGGCATGTGTTTGTTTAGCTAGGTAAGTGCTTCCTGGAAGGACATTGCAAACTTCTTCGCAGCAGCCTTCACCCGAAACGTTGTAATCCTGACGCCCGCTTCTTCTTTTCAGAAGTAACTGAATGAGTGGTATGTCAATAGTTCTTCTCTACACTATAAACTTAATGTATTTTGATAAAAGGAAATAAATTACAAATCTTTGGAATACCAGAAAAAGTATCTGATATAATGAGAGGGTTAGGAAATAATATTTCTTTCGGGTCGCCATTTGATGTTTTGCGCAGTTACGAGCTTGGAGCAGAATGAACTTCGTGACGAGTAAGCAACCTTCCAGTGTTCAACATTAATTCTCCAGATCTTTTCATCAGCTCAACGACGAATGAGGTATCAAGTTTACAAATCGAAACAAAAATCCAGCTTAGCATGATATTTTACAAAGAATGTTATTCCTACTGAAACAAACTGGATCCTGGTTTTAATAATTTGAATGTTTTTGGAGTGTCTTGTCTATTCTGTTTAGGTAAGTGATACCGCCTCTGTATAGAAAACCGCCTGTTGCTTGTACCGGGAAGAGATGTGGTTGTCCTGATTCTAGAATTCTTCGCTTTCCAGATTGTGGACGATTGGTATGTCAGTAATACATTACATTACCTATTATACGAATAAAAATGTGCTAATATGTATCAGACTCCAAAAAGATTAAACGCTGTTTCGAACTGAGGAAGAGTAGTTAGCCGTTGTAAATTTATAATACTTGTGGGATGCGTGTTATATGTTTTGCGCAGATATTCCTGTTCTGTCTAGGGTTCCATTTGACGAAGTATACTGAAGAAGAACAGAACCCGTACCGTAAGAAGTAAGAAACATTACAGAAATAAACTCAATTCTAAAGACGTAATATACCAGAAGGAATGCGGTGGATAAACGATATTTAATAAAAAAAAACAAAACAAAACTCGTATGTTGGATGTCCTGTTTTTGTTCAGCTAGGTAAGCTTTGACTGCCAGCCGTGTCCTGCACGTCAGCCAGAGAAGGTATGGCAGGATGGACGTTGGGTATGATAATTTTATTGACTCATACCATTACTTTCTTACCAGCTTACTTTTAAGCGTTGACTCACCTAAGCTTTTTCTTTTCGTGTCTTGTTCAGTTTAGGTCAATTTGGATTTTTTCTTCATGATCTTTAGAGCATTGAGTGCACTTTGAAGCTTACAACATGCATGCCACTGGATTTTACTGCCACTTAACATAAAGCCAGATCACGGCTAACATTGGATGGAAAGAAGATTTAGCACTAGAGGCTTGGTGATTTGTGACAGTTAGAAGTTTTGTGATTGGCTGTGGCCTGTTGTATGTACCTTTGTGGTGTCTTGTTATTATGAGTAGTAGTGAAGTGGTCAACGATAATGTTTTCGAGGTATCAAGTATTTTAGTTATGCATTGTTTATAACTACCAGTTAGCACCGACTGCTCCTGCAGTCTTATACCTTAACATAGTGTTTGTGCTTGTTTTCGATAGATGCTGTTATATTGGTGATGAGTGTATCATGCTCGTGCAATACTTCGTATCGAACTGGACTGTGAGTTTGTGATTTGACCTTTAGAAGATAATGGACCTTGCCTACTTTCAATTGTATCAGCACCACCATTACACTAAATAAATCAGAAAAAATATACATTACAATAATACAAAATGAGAGGCATTCATTAATTTACAAGGGATGTTTAATCAGCTTTGTTGGTATGTTGGATTGTTTTGTTTTTGTTCAGCTAGGTATCACGCATGGTAATCCTGGTAGACGAGTTTCGAAGCTAACGCCAATAGAACTCTTTCGCCTCGCCTGTTACACTGCAAGCAACAGCAATAAGATTTCTACGCATTGACACCGGAATCGAATGCTTATAATAGGTACCAATTAGCTTTCTAACATGTTATACCTCTAAAGAAAATGTAAATAAAAAAATATAAGTAACAATACATATCTCTTCGCCGCGGGTGTGCACTAGTTTGGTTTAACTTGACAATTTCTCTAAGACAGCATGATTGAATGTACTATACCCCAGCTAGCTAACAAGATTCAGGAGACACAACACATTGCACCCAGAAAAATAACGCAAAACAACCTGGAACTCGGTATGATAGAAACTTTACCTGAACGATGTAAACATTTTAATTCTTTTTTCCTAACAGATCATGCCTTTCTGTGTTTTGTTATGCTTAGGTTTAAAAGTTGGATTTAGCACCTTACCTTATAGTGTAACATCTGCCATCGCCTCGCCTATCTAGTTGAAGCACATTAATCAGGTTGTTAACAGCACACAGCGCAGCGCAGTATCAACTGGGATATTTGGTTAAAAAGAACGTAATGTACAATACTGGATAAACTATGCCGTGCTTTTAATACTATTTCTGTTAGTAGGCATGTATTTTTTCTTATTGTGCTACTAAATGTGGTAATTATTGAATGTCTGCATTCTTTTGACTGTCGAGCAGTGCTTGTCTTAAAAAACCATTTATTTATTTTATATAGGTATAGATGCTCTAGCGATTATGGTGCTGTGTGAAACTAGGAATATCGCTGCTGTAGAACGTATGGCAGTGTAATTTTGTAGTATTTAAATATCCACCCGAATGTAACCCATCCTATGGACCTGCTCAGGGGAGGGGTATGCATAAGTATATTTATTATATTAATATTTACTTTTCTATTACCTATAATTTTATCATTTAGATTATGTGCATAAGCTCTTTTTTGTTATTCTTTTGCGTTTTGTTATTATTTGTTTAGCCTAGGTCGCTCCAATGGATGTAACTCCCACGCCTGCCACAGCTTACGGAAAATGGTTCGCAAGTGAATTGCATGAGTTGTACATGTACAGATATGGAGTTATTCAGTTGGTTACTAGACATTTCATCCCGCATGCAGCGATGGTAAACAGTTTTGGTTACATTTTGGTGTTAGCACGTTTCATTATTTTATGTACCTAACGCTGATTATGTTCCGTAACGTTTGTTTCTTTCCACCTTGTTTGTTTAGTTAGATGCTGCACTTCCTGTTCAACATGACATTGACCACCGCTGCCTAGTCACGGTGTAGTCGTCGCCATAACCATTACAGTGCGTTTTGACCACGTGATCTGTCACGATGCGTCTCGTAGATAGCTGCTGCTGCCCCGCACACAGCGTATCTAGACAGCCGCTGCCTTGTCACGGCTTGTCGACCAGACCGTTGCTGCCTCGCTCACAACGCGTCTTGACCGCTGCTGCCTTGTCACAGCGCGTCTTTCGATGACCCTATGCGCGTCACGGTGCCCTGTCACGGTGCGCAAGTCTGCCTGCCCGCGATGCCTGGTCTGCCCGCGCCGCTGCCCTGTCACGGTGCGCAAGTCTGCCTACCCGCGGTGCCTGGTCTGCCCGCGCCGCTGCCCTGTCACGGTGCGCAAGTCTGCCTACCCGCGGTGCCTGGTCTGCCCGCGCCGCTGCCCTGTCACGGTGCGCAAGTCTGCCTACCCGCGGTGCCTGGTCTGCCCGCGCCGCTGCCCTGTCACGGTGCGCAAGTCTGCCTGCCCGCGGTGCCTGGTCTGCCCGCGCCGCTGCCCTGTCACGGTGCGCAAGTCTGCCTGCCCGCGGTGCCTGGTCTGCCCGCGCCGCTGTCCTGTCACGGTGCGCAAGTATGCCTGCCCGCGGTGCCTGGTCTGCCCGCGCCGCTGTCCTGTCACGGTGCGCAAGTATGCCTGCCCGCGGTGCCTGGTCTGCCCGCGCCGCTGTCCTGTCACGGTGCGCAAGTATGCCTGCCCGCGGTGCCTGGTCTGCCCGCGCCGCTGTCCTGTCACGGTGCGCAAGTATGCCTGCCCGCGGTGCCTGGTCTGCCCGCGCCGCTGCCCTGTCTCACGGTGCGCAAGTCTGCCTGCCCGCGGTGTCTGGTCTGCCCGCGCCGCTGTCATATCACGGTGTGCAAATCTTCCCGCGGTGCCTAGTCTGCCCGCGCCGCTGCCCTGTGACGGTGCGCAAGTCTTCCCGCGGTGCCTAGTCTGCCCGCGCCGCTGCCCTGTAACGGTGCGCAAGTCTGCCTGCCCGCAGTGCCTGGACTACCCGCGTCGCTGCCCTGTCACAGCGCGCAAGTCTGCCTGCCCGTGGTGCCTGGTCTGCCCGCGCCGCTGCCCTGTCTCACGGTGCGCAAGTCTGCCTGCCCGCGGTGTCTGGTCTGCCCGCGCCGCTGTCATATCACGGTGTGCAAGTCTTCCCGCGGTGCCTGGTCTGCTCGCGCCGCTGCCCTGTAACGGTGCGCAAGTCTGCCTGCCCGCAGTGCGTGGACTACCCGCGCCGCTGCCCTGTCACAGCGCGCAAGTCTGCCTGCCCGCGGTGCCTGGTCTGCCCGTGCCGCTGCTCTGTCACGGTGCGCAAGTCTGCCTGCCCGCAGTGCCTGGTCTGCCCGTGCCGCTGCCCTGTCACGGTGCGCAAGTCTAACTGCCCGCAGTGCCTGGTCTACCCGCGCCGCTGCCTTGTCACGGTGCTCAAGTCTTCCCGCAGTGCCTGGTCTGCCCGCGCCGCTGCCTGATCACGGTGCGATAGTCTGCCTGCCCGCAGTGCCTGGTCTACCCGCGCCGCTGCCCTGTCACGGTGCTCTAGTCTTCCCGCGGTGCGCAAGTCTGCCTGCCCGTGGTGCCTGGTCTGCCCGCGCTGCTGTCCTGTCACGGTGCGCAAGTCTGCCTGCCTGCGGTGCCTGGTTGGCCCGCGCCGCTGCCTGGTTGGCCCGCGCCGCTGCCCTGTCACGGTGCGCTAGTCTGCCTGCCCGCGGTGCCTGGTCTGCCCGCCCGCGGTGCCTGGTCTGCCCGCGCCACCGCCCTGTCACGGTGCGCTAGTCTGCCTGCCTGCGGTGCCTGGTCTGCCCGCGCCGCTGCCCTGTCACGGTGCGCAAGTCGTGCCAGCCCGTGTTGCCTGATCTGCCCATGCCGCTGCCCTGTCATGGTCCCCTTGTCTGCCCTTGGTGCGCCGCTGCTGCACTTCAAATTAAAAGGTCGTCTTTAAAAATCTTGAATGAATGAAATATACTTTATTGCACACAGACAGAAACATACAGTAATTACAGAAGTAAAAATAGTGCAATTGGCGGCCTTATTGCTAAGATAGCAATTTCTTCCAGGCCAGCCGGGTAACATGGAGACATAAATAGGATAAAAACGGTGCGGGTCGGTGCGCCTATTCTAAGCAAATAAATAAATCTTCAGTTGAAGTCATTCCCTATGGAATTAGTATCTAAGTTAGATCGTTCTTCTCATCAGGTTCCTGCTGGGTTGTCACAGCACGATAGTGATGTAGCTGTTTTGTCACGCCACTTCTGCGCCGCTGCGCTTTCACGGCGCGTTGTCATCTCCGCCGCCGCTGCCCTGCCACGGTGCGTTGTCATCTCCGCCGCCGCTGCCCTGCCACGGTGCGTTGTCATCTCCGCCGCCGCTGCCCTGCCACGGTGCGTTGTCATTGTCATCTCCGACGCCGCTGCCCTGCCACGGTGCGTTGTCATCTCCGACGCCACTGCCCTGCCACGGTGCGTTGTCATCTCCGCGCTGCTGTCCTGTCACGGCACGTTGTCTAGCTGTTTTGCCACGCCACTATTGCGCCGCTGCGCTATCACGGCGCGTTGTCATCTCCGCGCCGCTGCCCTGCCACGGCGCGTTGTCGTTTCTCCGCGCCGCTGCCCTGCCATGGCGCGTTGTAATTTCTCCGCGCCGCTGCCCAGCCACGGCACGTTATCTCCGCGCCGCTGCCCAGCCACGGCACGTTATCTCCGCGCCGCTGCCCAGCCACGGCACGTTATCTCCGCGCCGCTGCCCTGCCACGGCGCGTTATCTCCGCGCTGCTGCCCTGCCACGGCGCGTTATCTCCGCGTTGCTGCCCTGCCACGGCGGGTTATCTCCGCGTTGCTGCCCTGCCACGGCGGGTTATCTCCGCGTTGCTGCCCTGCCACGGTGCGTTATCATCTCCGCGCCGCTGCCCTGCCACGGTGCGTTATCATCTCCGCGCCGCTGCCCTGCCATGGTGCGTTATCATCTCCGCGCCGCTGCCCTGCCACGGCGCGTTGTCATTTCTCCGCGCCGCTGCCCTGTCACGGCGCGTTGTCATCTCCGCGCCGCTGCCCTGATCTCCGCGCCGCTGCCCTGCCACGGCGCGTTATCTCCGCGCTGCTGCCCTGCCACGGCGCGTTATCTCCGCCCTGCTGCCCTGCCACGGCGCGTTATCTCCGCGCCGCTGCCCTGCCACAGTGCGTTATCATCTCCGCGCCGCTGCCCTGCCACGGTGCGTTATCATCTCCGCGCCGCTGCCTTGCCACGGTGCGTTATCATCTCCGCGCCGCTGCCCTGCCACGGCGCGTTGTCATCTCCGCGCTGCTGCCCTGCCACGGCGCGTTGTCATCTCCGCGCTGCTGCCCTGCTACGGCGCGTTGTCATCTCCGCGCTGCTGCCCTGCCACGGCGCGTTGTCATCTCCGCGCTGCTGCCCTGCCACGGCGCGTTGTCATCTCCGCGCTGCTGCCCTGCCACGGCGCGTTGTCATCTCCGCGCTGCTGCCCTGCCACGGCGCGTTGTCATCTCCGCGCTGCTGCCCTGCCACGGCGCTTTGTCATTTCTCCGCGCCGCTGCCCTGTCACGGCGCGTAGTCATCTCTCCGCGCCGCTGCCATGTCACGCTAATGACCGCTAAAAGGTAACGTGGCTCTTACTGAATATAGTTGTTACTGCCAGCGCTTCCTTCTTGTAAGAAGGACTGGTAACTAAGATTATATATTTTTTTACTAGATCTGCTTATTCCTGCGGAAACTCGCTACTTGGTTGAACGACTGCTGCTTCGTATCACCTTACATCAATAAGTTCGTCAACGGCGCGCTGTTGTTCCGGCCGTGCTCCTGCCCCCAGTCTGCCCGCGCCCGCCTCCGGTCTGCCCCGAGCTCCAGTTTAGCGCCCGCATCCAGTTTATCTCGAGCTCCAGTCTACCTGCACCCGCATCCGGTCTGTCCCGAGCTCCAGTCTACCTGCACCCGCATCCGGTCTGTCCCGAGCTCCAGTCTGCCCGCGCTCCTGTCTCCGATCTGCTGTCCCGAGCTCCAGTCTCCCCACGCCACTGCTTCCGGTCTGCCCGTGCTCCTGCCTCCGGTCTGCCCGCGCTTCTGCCCCCAGTCTGCTGTCCTGTGCTCCAGTCTGCCCGCGCACCTGCCTTCGATCTGCTGTCCCGAGCTCCAATCTGCCCTGCCACAGAGCTCCAATTAGCCCTGCCACAGAGCTCCGGTCTCCGCATCGCTGCGGTGTCTCCCGGTCTGCCCGCGTTGCTGCCTCGTCTGCCACGGTGCTGCGGTCTGTCCACGCTTCTGCCCCAGGTCCCGAGCTCCAACCTGCCCTGCCACAGAGCTCCGCTCTCCGCAGCGCTGCCCGGCCACAGTGTCTCCCGGTCTGCCCGCGCAGCTGCCCCGTCCGCCACGGTGTGTCCCGGTCTGCCTCCGCCGCTGCCCCGCCGCTGCCCCGCCACGGTGTCTCCTGGTCTGCCCCCGCCACTGCCTCGTCATGGTGTGTCCCGGTCTGCCCTCGGTTCCGAGCTCCAGTCTGCCCTGCCACAGAACTCCGATCTCCTCACCGCTGCCCCGCCACGGTGTGTCCCGCCCGTGCTCCAGCTCCTGGTATGCCTTCGCTGCTGCCCTATCAAGGTGCTTCAGTCGGCCCTCTCCACTGCCCTGCCACAGAGCTCCAAACTCGCCGCTCTGCTGCCCCGTCGCGGTTTGTCTCGATCTGCCCGCGCCACCGCTCGTCATCCCACGGTCTGGTCTTCCCGCGTTAATATCCTGCTAAACTCTTGCTCTTCGGTCACTGTCGCTGGATGGTCCGTCCCAACATCAGCAGTCAAACTGTGAGTTTTATCTTGATCCCAAATCTGACAACTTCTCTTATCAGGGCATTTTTCTATTCAATAATTCGGTCTCTTCGGAGATACCTGTGTGTAACGATGTTAAGTCTTTTGTACAGTTCATCGACATGCCGTATACTAGCACGATTGTTATGTTTAATAATGCAGACGATGATAACTAACCAACTCCAACAAAGCGAAATATACTTTAAACTCGAGAAAACGCAATAAATATATTTGGATTAAGTCAGGCGACTTTGCCACGCGTAAGTGCAACGGAAGCCTGAAGCTCAAAAGAGGATAACATACAAATAAAAAAATGCAAGCAACAGAGATAATGTGACTTGTAGGCACAAATATATGATCTCAGCGCGCTCTAATTGTATCAAGAACTACAAACCCACAAATAGCCAAGGTAACAACCAACTAATTATAAAAGGACCAACCAGATTTTGTTTACAGATACAGGAAATCAAGTGAGATATTTTATCAGTCCTATATATACAATAGAGAGCTTTAATTTCAGATATTGGACATTCAGGTACTTATTTGCAACTTGTTACGTAAACAATGTGTGCCTATTCATTATCTTTTCAGGCGGCTGCTCGTAATTGATCTAGTTTTTTTGCAGGAAAAACATTAACTAAGATTTCTTACAGTATTTCTTTTTCTATAGAGATACATAACTGTAGATCTCTATAATACCAAAAATATAAAAATACCAGTAAAGAAGTAGGTATACAAATATATTAGAAATATTAATTGAAAATAGCAATGCTCAAAAAGTTGCTGCCATTGCCGCAGTGCGTTTCTAACCGACCTTTTTCAGATCATAATACAGCAAGGAAATATAAAGAAAGTATTTTCTAGTGCGTACTTAATAATGTTTTAATAAGGCCATGATTACAAGACCGTGTAAAACAGATTGACGTGATCCTTACAAGCACGGATGAATCACAAGAAAGTACACTGCTCAGGTATTTGACTAAAATTTTACAAGGCAAAGAAAATAACTCCGAGTTCCGTATCAACAGAAGTAAGGCATCAAATTATTAATACTATACAAAAGCAGCTCCATAGAAGCAGTCATGCAAAATCCGGACTGGTAATATTTCCGTTTTTCAGAAGTAAGGCAGGCATCTAATTATTATATAGGTACTATTCAAAAACGGCTCCATAGTAGCAGTCATTTAAAACCGGGGCTGGTAGTATTACAGCTTTTCATGTAAAATGCGGAGTATGTATAAAATTACAACTTTAATAGATGATTACTATCACTAAAGCGGATTGATGGGGTTTGTACCGCGAAATATAAATTATCAAGAAACATGAAAAAAGTACAAAAATAAACAACTGCAAAAATATAATTAAAATTGAAAATCACTTCACCATAAAAGAGAGCCAACTTTTTGGTCGGTAAGTACAATTCTTTTTCAGATGTGGTTCCAAAAAACGGTATTGTTAGTATCGACAATGAGTTACAACTTCGCAATGGTACGAGACACGAAAATACAGGAGAAATTACAAGACGCTAAAATAAACCTATCGGTTAAAGGAATAAATATTTCACTATCCAGCTGAAAGAGACTACGATTTGAGGAGGTACTAAACATAATTAATAATATTAATAAACAAATATGTCCCGGCCCGGCTACCCTATTGTTACCAACGGGGGACACCACATTTTGATACATGAGGAACTAAATCAAGACATCTATGAAGAAATATATACGCGGCTAATAAAGATTTGCGAGCCAACGCGGAAAGTAGTAAGACTGCCTATATCAAACTGTAAGAAGTAAGACATTGTTATTATACGAGGTCATAAATACAAGCCACGCCGAATCGGGACCCCGTAAACGTTTCAGCTTTTCAGGTAAAATACATTAAACCTAGGCATAAGAATCACAGAAAAGTACAATGTCTAGGTATTTAATTAAACCCAATGATGACGGTACCGAGTTTCAACTCAAGTAAGACATTAATTTATCATACAAACAGCGCCATGAAAGTAGCAGCCATGCAAAACCGGCCCGGTAAATTTTCAGCTTTTCAGGTATACGCATAGCTATGTATAATATATAAGATTACAACTTTAATGGATCGATTATAATACTAATCGAATAATCGTTGGTGTAATGTAATAACATACAACTTAAACAAGCGGAATAGTGGGGTTTGTTTTGAAAAAACAAAGGAATGACCGGAAATTCACTGCACCACCGTAGACATCCAAAGAAAATGCAAAAAACTACAACAGAATATCAACTTGGTAAGTGCAGTTCTCTTTTAGGCTTAAAAAATCCTAGAGTAAAATTCCAGTGAGTATAGTACAAAATAGTCTCAGCAGAATAAATACAGCACTCTGATGGCATATTTAACTGCAATAAAACCACGAAAATACAAACTACAAGACACTGAACTACCGCTATGTTGAATGAAGAATATGAATGTAATATATATTAAGGATTATTTCACCATCTCCTGCTGAAGGAACTAAGTACTAAGTTAACTGGTTTTTCGAACTGTCACCAACGGAAACTACTTTCCCATCAAGGTACAGTGCTATATCGAGACATCTACATATTATGAAGACTTTTCAATCTCATTTTCTACTTATGAAACATCACAACTGAAGTCTACAAGCTACGGCATATGCTTCCCGTCTAACGGTTCTCCCGATCTCCGATTAACCAAAAATTGTCGACGCTAAACGAGATAGTAAAAAAGTTTAAGCCTGAAGAAAGAAGATGGAAGACAGCAGAAAGTAGGCGAAGAGTGAAGAAAAAAGATGCACTGAAGAAAGAAGATGAAGACTAAAGAAAGAAGATGAAAACTGAAGATGAAGAAAAAAGGTGAAGACTGAAGAAAGAAGGTGAAGAAACTTTGTACGGAGAAACTAAACGAAGGAGAATCAAAAATATTGCAGCAGAAAAATACTCTAGCAAGAAGACGAAGACTCAAGCAAGAAGAAGAATCACACAAGAAGACAAATTCTCAAGCAAGAAGACGAAGTCTCAAGCAAGAAGACTAAGACTGAAGCAAGAGAAGATAAGAGAAGATTCAAGTAAGAAGACGAAGATTCAAGTAAGAAGACGAAGATTCAAGCAAGAAGACGAAGATTCAAGCAAGAAGACGAAGATTCAAGCAAGAAGACGAAGATTCAAGCAAGAAGACGAAGATTCAAGCAAGAAGACGAAGATTCAAGCAAGAAGACGAAGATTCAAGCAAGAAGACGAAGATTCAAGCAAGAAGACGAAGATTCAAGCAAGAAGACGAAGATTCAAGCAAGAAGACGAAGATTCAAGCAAGAAGACGAAGGCTCAAGCAAGAAGACGAAGGCTCAAGCAAGAAGACGAAGGCTCAAGCAAGAAGACGAAGGCTCAAGCAAGAAGACGAAGGCTCAAGCAAGAAGACGAAGGCTCAAGCAAGAAGACGAAGGCTCAAGCAAGAAGACGAAGGCTCAAGCAAGAAGACGAAGACTCAAGCAAGAAGACGAAGACTCAAGCAATACGACGAAGACTCAAGCAATACGACGAAGACTCAAGCAATACGACGAAGACTCAAGCAATACGACGAAGACTCAAGCAATACGACGAAGACTCAAGCAATACGACGAAGACTCAAGCAATACGACGAAAACTCAAGCAATACGACGAAAACTCAAGCAATACGACGAAGACTCAAGCAATACGACGAAGACTCAAGCAATATGACGAAGACAGAGATCATGTAGAAGACAGAGATCATGTCGGAAGAAGAACTTTCAAGGCAGAAGACGAAGTCAAAAGACGAACTCAAGACAGAAATCGAATCAAGAATCAACTCACAAGATAAGGTAATTTTATTTAATATTTTTGTTTGGGTTTACTTTATAATAAAAAGTATATTTTGAAAACTAAAATATAACGCTTTGCATATGTTTTGTCAGGTGTGACTCTTGAAACTTTGAAACGACCAGAAGACGAATAATCAAGACAGAAGAATAATCAATCAAGACAGAAAAATAATCAATCAAGACAAAAAAATAATCAATCAAGACAGAAGAATGATTGATTATTCTTCAAGACAGAAGAACAATCAATCAAGACAGAAGAACAATCAATCAAGACAGAAGAACAATCAATCAAGACCAGAAGAATAATCAGTCAAGACAGAAGACGAGCAAATTGAGTGTAACTTAGGTAAGGTTTTAAATTATTTTTAATCGTCTTCATATTTTTATAGTATATTTTATTCATCGACAATCATTAACGACAATTATTCTTCAATCAATCAAGACAGAAGAATAATCAATCAAGACAGAAGAACAATCAATCAAGTCAGAAGAACAATCAATCAAGTCAGAAGAACAATCAATCAAGACAGAAGAACAATCAATCAAGACAGAAGAATAATCATCAAGATAGAAGAACAATCAATCAAGACAGAAGAACAATCAATCAAGACAGAAGAACAATCAATCAAGACAGAAGAATAATCAATCAAGACAAAAGAACAATCAATCAAGACAGAAGAACAATCAATCAAGACAAAAGAACAATGAATCAAGACAGAAGAACAATCAATCAAGACAGAAGAACAATCAATCAAGACAGGAGAACAATCAATCAAGACAGGAGAACAGTCAATCAAGACAGGAGAACAATCAATCAAGACAGGAGAACAATCAATCAAGACAGGAGAACAATCAATCAAGACAGGAGAACAATCAATCAAGACAGGAGAACAATCAATCAAGACAGGAGAACAATCAATCAAGACAGGAGAACAATCAATCAAGACAGGAGAACAATCAATCAAGACAGGAGAACAATCAATCAAGACAGGAGAACAATCAATCAAGACAGGAGAACAATCAATCAAGACCAGAAAAACAATCAATCAAGACAGAAGAACAATCAATCAAGACGAGATCAATCAGAAGAACTGTCAAGACCTGAAGACGAACTCTCAAGACAAAATAAACTCTCAATCAAGAATCAACTCAAGACAAGTTTATAGGTAATTTTGTTAATATATATTTTTTTATTTACTTTGTAATAAAGAGTATATTTTTAAAACTGAAATATAACGCTTCGCATATGTTTTGTCCTCAGGTGTGACTCTTAAAACGACCAAGACAGAAGGCGAACAATCAAGGCAGAAGAATAATCATTCAAGACAGTAAGTAAAACAATCAATCAAGACAGAAGAACAATCAATTAAGACAAGAACAATCAATCAAGATAGAAGAACAATCAATCAAGACAAAAGAACAATACATCAAAACAAAAGAATAATCAATCAAAACAGAAGAATAATCAATCAAGACCGAAGAACAATCAATCAAGACCAGAAGAACTATCAATCAAGACCAGAAGAACTATCAATCAAGACCAGAAGAATAATCAATCAAGACAGAAGAACTATCAATCAAGACAGAAGAACAATCAATCAAGACAGAAGAACAATCAATCAAGACAGAAGAACAATCAATCAAGACAGAAGAATAATCAATCAAGACAGAAGAACAATCAATCAAGACAGAAGAACAATCAATCAAGACAGAAGAACAATCAATCAAGACAGAAGAACAATCAATCAAGACAGAAGAACAATCAATCAAGACAGAAGAACAATCAATCAAGACAGAAGAACAATCAATCAAGACAGAAGAACAATCAATCAAGACAGAAGAACAATCAATCAAGACAGAAGAACAATCAATCAAGACAGAAGAACAATCAATCAAGACAGAAGAACAATCAATCAAGACAGAAGAACAATCAATCAAGTTAGAAGAACAATCAATCAAGACAGAAGAACAATCAATCAAGACAGAAGAACAATCAATCAAGACAGAAGAACAATCAATCAAGACAGAAGAACAATCAATCAAGACCAGAAGAATAATCAGTCAAGACAGAAGACGAGCAAATTGAGAGTAACTTAGGTAAGGTTTTAAATTATTTTTAATCGTCTTCATATTTTTATAGTATATTTTATTCATTGACAATATACGCTTTCTATCTTACAGGTGATCTTACAGAAGACGAAAAGAAACTCGCAAGACAGACAATGAACAATCAAGACATGCCAGTGAACGCACAGCAAGAGAGGAATGCAATTGATACTATTAAAATAAGATTAAATAAAACTTGAGCTACCAAATTAAAAAGAAATAAAGAATAATTTGTAGGGAGTCGAGAAATACACCTGTTTCTACTCCCACTGTTTTGGTCAACCGACGCATTGTAATAGACCATGGGTGGAGGTGGGCAAAGAAAAAAAAACATCACATTTACAAAGAATTTGTGAACTTGTTATTGTTTTATAATAAATTATTCAAAATTAAATTAATCATTTTATTTATTTTAATTCTTGTAAGCGCAGGATACATAAGTATGCATGGGTGGGTAGGTAAGGTACTTAGATTAGGTCCATCAGAAATAGTTGCTAGTCCTTTAGTCACTTAGAGCAAAAGGTCCAAGGAGCTTATATAGATCTACGGCATCGAAATAGGAATCTGACGAATGTCTTTTTTACAAGTTTGTTTTTTTTATTAGCTTGCACTGTATGTTATTGTGTATGTTCGGGCGATCAAATTTGAAGCACTTGCTGCCATTGGAATTTAATGAAATTTAGTACACTTATGTAACCACGATGACAATGCAATATTATGGTACCAAGGAGCTGGTCTGATGATGGAGACGGAAGGTGGCCATAGGAACTCCTTTAATACACAACACAACCTAGCCGTGTTTGGGCTCGTTGGATTTGTATTAACAAGATCTTTAGTCATACGTGATGTCCAGGGTTTCATGATGGAGCCGGAAGGTGGCCATAGGAACTCCTCTAATACACAACACTACCTAGTCGTGTTTGGGCTCGTTGGATTTGTCTTAACAAGGATACTCCACTCCACGGCTTTAAAAGCTTGTTTAAAAAGGATTTTTAATTAAACTTATTTTCTAAAAGAAAATAACGGCGTCATCTGTCTGTTATCGTTTCCATTATCCCAGCAGGAAAGTGCGTCCTAGGCTGAATTTAGTACAACTAGTGCGTATTATGCTGTATATGTGCGCCAAATATAAAATTAGTGCCATTTAGAGAAGGTTCTGAGAGTTATTAAAATCTGACTCCAGGTCTAGGCTTTGTGTGGTCGGTCGTCTTGTCGACTCATTCATAATACACGTGCGTTGGCTACGGTGCGGTTGGATAGGCAAAAACGGGGCGAGCGGGGAAACGCATTCCAGCGAGGTGCGCAGATATTTCCGACGGGTTGTACCTACTAAATATTTTATTACTTGCATACAAAAAACGGAAATTGTTTGTGATGTACGTTATACGACGTGGGTCATGACTCATGCATACTGAAAGTATCTAGATCTGGCTGGTCACTTACAATAAAAGAATGAAAAAACAGTTATAGAATTCGAAAATGGAACTCTTTGGGAACATTTTACTTTAGCCCTGAATCGGCGGTGAATGCGTTCCATGAAGCCATTGAAGAGGTCCCTAAGGAAGACTTGTACAACTGCTTTACACAGCGTGTGTCGCACTTCAGTATATCACTCGTAGTTTTAGCGAATGCAATATACTTTGAAAAAAATAAATGTATCGTCGTAAATGTGTGTGTTAATCTAGTACCCATAGTACAAGCTCTGCTTAGTTTGGGATCAGATGGCCATGTGTGAAGATGTGCCCACATATTTATAATTTATTATAAATACTTCCTACTGAATACAGTCCAGCCTGGCCGGCGGCGGCGGCGGCGGTGGCCGGGACGTGAAGCTAAAAATATGAATTACGAAATCCGCCCCTGCTGCTAGATTTGGTACACGTCTGCGTCCGTCAGATTCCGCTACGAGATAAAGGCCCTGTCAATGTCGAAGTATATACTTGAGGTTCTGGCCATTGTACCAAAGACTACATCATTGTACTCAGACAGAGCGTAGAGGACAGAGATTAGACCAGTTGAGGGTGGTTAGAGGTATGGCAAAATAAGGGTTCGTGCCCACATTCATGGTTTACGCCTTGTTTACGCCGGACTGACGCCGAGTCACCGTCGCCTGCTATGCGTGTCCACGTGCACGTTTATTTCTTTGGCACGCACCGTGCGTAGGTCCGGCTAATGGCTGTTCCAGTTCCGCACCTCCCTTCATCCCGCACCGTTCCCCGCGCTGACGGTTTATACGAGTTCAACGAACCTTTTTAAGTGACGCCATCTATTCACATCAGAAAGAACCTTTACGTCCAGCACCATCTGTGCCATTCTTAAAACAATTTCTCATTCTTTGCTCGTATCCCAACCCATCACTAAACCAAACTAAAATACTTTTGTATTTTGTAATTTAAATTTGATTATTCTCTTTTTTATTTGCATAGAAGATTGTTTTTATTGAATAAAATATAACAATTGACGAAACTTTTGATTTACCTACGTGTGATAATTTTATTAACTAACAAACGTGAAACACCTACTTTACATACCTACTTTACGTATTATTCAGTGCGTATTTACACTATAAACAAGTAATAATATCTAAACAAGTAAGACAACTATAGACTTGGGTGTTCTGAAAAGCCGGATGACGACCGACGACAGTTAACCATAATAATATACTACGTTATGACAGAAATAGTGGTATTTATATTTCTATTTTAATGATATTTATATTATTATTTGATGATGTTTATGTTTATATTTAGTTTCTTTGAATGAAACAAAATAACTATGATGGGTAATCAAAAGTATAATTTTCACAATATTGAGAATATTGAACATGTTCTCATTGCTTTCGGGACGTCAATTTTTCATTCTTTTTTTTGCTGCTTCTTCTATGGAATGTGGGTCCTTTATTGGCATTCCTCGTGGATGACGCGGGTCAACAAGCTCAGGTAATAAACAATCCATGTAAAATTTTACCAACTTCTCTTCATGTTTTTTTCCCAGAACTCGTCATCTTTGTAAATGGTCGCCGTTTATTCCATCGATTCTTTCAATCGAATTTCTGTAAAGAAATAATATTATTAGAAAAAGAAAAAATGACTACCGAACGACAAGGATTGAACTTCTACTCTGAAACCAATAATCTGGATTGATTACGACGACGCCACGGCGGCTTACATTTACTATGTGAAATAAGGATACTTACCCAAAGCAAAGACAATAATAATATTTTCGATGCCTATCGTGTCGTATTGCTAATAGTTTGCTAATAGATAGGTAGGTCTCACTAAAAATAAATACTCACATGTCATGAACGGGAGTGGTTGTTCCATTGCCTTTATCAATGTTATGTTCTGCATTTAGGTCTTCAATTACATCACACGTCCGTTTTCTGTAAAAATATTAAAAAAAACTGTCATACCTACCTTCTTAAAAAAATAAATAAAAATAAAAATGAAACATCCATAGTAGGTGTAAGGATCGAACCAAGTACCACCAAAACAGAAATCATTACTTAAAATTCTTGTGACTTTCCCAAGACGCCATAGTGTCTTGGAATAGGCATGCGAAATAAAGATAGACTAACTATTGTTGATCAATGAATTTATAAGCACTTTTTCAATAAATATTGCAATTAGCATTCGTAAATTATAAAAAAATAAATAAATCACACCATTTCTTACCTTTTCACTTCCAATATGTGTAATGCATGATTTTTTTGGCCCTTTTTTTTCTTAGCATTGTCTTTGTTGCCCATTTTATATGTTTATTCACAAGTCTTACTTTGTTTTAATATTAAATAAAAACATACAGCACATCACAAAACGAAATACACACGAATATAGGAACAAATCTCCAATCATTTAAAATATTAGTCATGAATTGCGCGCGAGTCGGTGGAGGATGCGAGCGACACACGTCCGCCTAGCATCACGTTTCGGCCGTCACTGTCAGGCGCTGCGAATTAGTGAGGGAGACAAGATTTGAAGTCGCTCGGAATTATTAGCGTAAGTGACAAGTAACAATTTTTTAAAATTTTGAATTAAAAATGGATCAATATCAAGAAAATTTACCTAAACGGATGAAGTTAATTATGGTTAACATTTAGAGACAAATTTCAGTTGGTTCGTGGCTTTTAATAATCATTTAAAACATTTTAAAAATTTTGGAAGACTGAACTTTATGATATAATTTTATCGAATGAAATTATTTCCATCGTGTTTTCATTTTTACCAACGGACTATAAATATCATTAACATTACTATATACATAGTTCAGCTACAGACATTGCGATTTACGTCAAATATAGCTTAGATAAAACATGGAAAATTCGTGACAAGCCCCTTAAGTTGTCAAGTAGCAACTAAATTTTTTTTAAGCGACTAAATTTTAAGTAAGTGTTTACACGTCATTTTAGTTAGCCCAAGATGGACGATCAACAGCGAATTCAAATCTGTAATAAATATAATAAATAAAATAATAAAGTATACAAATATTTTAAATTTATTTTTGTTGTTTTGGTGATTTACATAATCCTATGTACCAGGACAGCAGCTCAAAGCGTGTAACAAGAACATACCTCAATCTCATAAAAGGAAACGGTCACCCAGCTCAGGTAAATATAGTATAAATTAATTTAGCCGCATTACCATTTAAAAATGTTTTAAATATTTCGTAAGCTTACCTACTATTCTATTTAATTGTTTTGGTGATTTACAGAATCCTATGTACCAGGACAGCAGCTCAAAGCTGAAGTACTGTGTAACAAGAACATACCTCTCATAAAATCTCATAAAATACTAACAAACTTTCGCTTTTATAATATTAGATTATTAGTAAGGATAATTATGTAAGCCTTTAATTGTATCTTGTGCGTTTATACTGGGTGTCCAAAAAGGGCGTTGGCAGTTTATATACGAAAATGTAAAATATATCATTTCATATTTTTTTTACTATTTGCAAAAAGTACATAATGGAAAGTTTACGACGAAAAAATTATGTTGTCGAAATGACGTCCATTACGATTTTGACATTCTTCAAGTCGTGGCCGTAAATTGCCTAAGACGCGTTCACATAAAACGTTAGTTTTTTGTTATTTCACTTGCAATATTGTTTTTCAATTGGCTAAGAGTTGACGGCTTATTTATGTAAACCTTACTCTTTAGGTAACCCCATAAAAAATAATCAAGTGGACTTAAGTCCGGGCTCTTAGGGGGCCATTTAAGGTTCCCGTTTATTGAGATAACTCTTTCTGGGAATAACTCATTCAATGCTTCAATAGACCTTTTACTCGTGTGACATTTGGCACCGTCCTGCTGAAAAAATGTTGCCGAATTGTAACCTCTAAATTCCTGTAAAGATGGTGCAAAAAAACTTTCAATCATGTTACAATATCTGTCCGCGTTAACTGCAAGTGCATGCCCCTACCGTCCTCAAAGAAATAGGGGCCGATTATGCCCTTGGCGGACATTGCTGCCCACACTACCACCTTAGGGCTGTGAACTGGACGCACATGCTTATAACGATGATTTTTATCACACCAATAGCGACAGTTTTGTTTATTGACATGGCCATTTAAACGGAAATTTGCTTCATCGCTAAACAAGACATTGTTGAAGTTGGTAAAGCGCGCAAACATCTCCTGAACAAAATTTTGCCGCTGTTCATAATCTGTGGGTTTTAATTCTTGCACTTATTGAATCTTGTAAGCATGTAAATGCAAATCCTTCTTTAAAATCAGGTGCAATGTTGATGTGTAATGTTTGCGGATTGACTTCGCTTTCGCAGTGATAGTGAGGGATCTTGCCTTACCGACTCGTGAACAACTGCAGGTAGCCTTATTTCTCTCGGACGTCCGCAATCAAAGTTTTTTAAAGTTGACCCTGTAGCCTCAAATGTCTCAATCCATTTTCTAATGATATTCGCACTGGGAGATAAAGAAATGTCCCGTATATTGAATTGCGCGCGATATAAGCGGCGAGCTGTTATTATCGAATTATTGTTTTGATAATAAACTCGTACACAAAATGCACGCTGAGCTCCGATATACGAATCCATTGCAACTAAATTTCCAGTAAATTCCACGTATGACATTATATATTTTTTTGTTATCTACCCTCATTAAGACTATTTATTGATATTTAAAAGTGCAAATACCCTTTTTGGACACCTTGTATAAAGCAAGAGTGCCTATTGAACATTTTTGTAGAAAAAGATTTTCATTTTATATCAGGTCCGCATTTTATGTTCAATCTTGTATTTTGAATTACCATAATACAAACATTGGAATCATAAAATGAGGATTTGATTTCGGTCCTAATCTATAATAAAAATTACGTTATTAAATGGAGCCTCGATTCCCCACCCTGTACATTCTATCGATATCGATAAAAACCTCACGGTAGCCCCAGGTAGCACTATTTAGTCTGTTAGGTTGGTTTCTCTCTACTCCTGTTTTGAACAAGGTTTTTGACGTAAATTATTATTATGTTGGTATTGAAGTGCCATGTAAATTGATGTTATTGGCTAGTTACCGAGTCCCGCCTCTTAACCCCCTTACATCCTCTTAGCCGTGAATGTGGGAACGGGCCTTATGTGGGTATGCTCTCATAGACTGCCATAAATACTAGAATTTGGTGAAGTCTTGTTTACCTACCGGCTTGGACATGCAAATATTTATAAAACTGGGCAAGAGAGAGAATATAATAATACTGAAGACGTTTTTTTATCAATTTGGATAAGGAAAAGGAAAAAAACTGAAGACGACGGCTGCATGCATGGCATTAGCCTTTGCCTGCTTCAGAAAGGAGCGAAACGAATAAAAAAAAATTAACACTGTCATAAAGGGCGCATTCCGAATCAGACTTTCAGCGCTGTTAGTGATCAGAAAAGCAAAAAAAAACGGGTGTGGTACGGGTGCTTTAATCGATTTCAGTGCGTCTCGGAACGCAGGGAAAGATTTGCCATAAGAAAAAAAAGGTCACGTCACATTTAGATTCTTCAAGTCCAATAACTGGAACATTTTTATTTAAGGAAAATAAAAATTAAAAATGTCACAATTTACAAAACTGACATCATTAATTCGTATTGAGTGTAAATTAAACACTTAAGTTAACAATAAAATTAAGCACAAACTCATGAAATAAGTCATTTTACATAAAAAATAAACTTTGGCATTAAGTGTGCCCATTGAAAGACCTACAATTTGTAACTTTTGTTGGTGAAGTGAGGGCACCGACTACTTAAGCGCCCACTACACTCTCGTCCGAAGTTCTTCGACGAAGTCTCACGAAGTGTCAAATTGGTGTAAAAGTGAAGCGCGAAGTTGCACGAAGTGCCTCTCTATACTCTCGTCAGCGTTGCCAGAATGTTACTTTTGTAACATTTTACGTTACTTTTGACCCTCTCATGTTACCTCCACGTTACATGACTCAATATGTTACTTTCAGGACAGTTTATCTTTCGTTATAAAATTTGTAGTTTAGTGTTTTGTAATTTTGTATAGAAAGAGTAAAATATATGTATTTAGAGATATTGATATGCTTAGTTAGTGCACTATGATTAAGGAAAAAAAACGTAATCCCTAGTAACTACTAGTTTCTAACAAAGCAGAAATTTTCTTTTACCTTAACTAGTTGCAAACCGGCGGCGCGGCGCTGGGGTTTCGTACGCTGCCGGAAAGGATTCGGTCAGTCAATAAATTATTAAGTTTGACAAAAGGGAAAGCAGATTTTTTTTTTATGTAATAAAGTGCCTTATTACAGGATTAATGTTTCTTTTCCTTTGTAAATGTTACTTTTTAAGCTGTTTCATGTTACATTTGACTATCACTCACTGGCAACACTGACTCTCGTCCTCGGCTTTCGATCAACTTCGCGAGTAGTGTAGTGGACGCTTTAGAAGAATTCCCCGTATTATAAAAAGGTTCTCTGTGTAGAAGAACCAGAGTGAGGGAGAAGGAGGGTTGCAAAATATAACCTATAATACTGAAGAATAAAAATCTAATTTTTACTCAAATTAAGAAAGAAAATAATGACTACATCATTGGAAGATGAGTTTTCTGATTTTAAGGTATACATTTAAAATTATTTCTATAACCTTAGAGTTATAGTAATTAAACTTTAGATAGAAATAGATTTGTTTATTTTTATTTATAGCATGCAATATGTTTTAGATTCCTCCGATTTTGGACGATTTGAGTGAACGAGTAAAGGAATACTTGCTAAAACCGGAGCGGCTTTCTATTCACCGCTGGGAGCGGTCTCAGACACACTGGCATCGGCAGACTAACATAGACTCCTTATTTAAAATCGATGATAATGATGTTGTTGGACCTGATACTACACTTGAGGTGGATAATTCTTATTACACAAAAAAAAATTACAAAATTTGTCGACATGACGTAATTTTGTATATCTACCTAGTAAATTCAGAGCTTCAATCGCAAAAAGAAATAATCAGCTAAACTGATGTTTCCATTACGGGAAGCTTTTATTGGCCTAGCTAGGCTAATCCACAATAATATTTAGAGCCCCAACTCGATGCCACGCAAAATGCTGTTGAGCTAAGGCTTATCAGCACACACAGCAGCACTGCAGCTGGGTTTTGATGTTTTAAATGTGAAGCATGTGTTTTTAAATATTAAACATATTTTTAGGTGGTCCGAGATCCAATCACAGGAGAAATTGTAGGCTTAGAGGAGATCAGCATTCCTGTTGAAGATGATGAGGATAGTTTGTCCATGTCACGGGCGCCTTTACCTCCTGGACAGGCCACCAGAGGGACAACAATGCAGAACCCATTCTTACCAGCTGGATTTGAGGAAGAGCTGCAGAAAATGCTGGATGAAGCAGAGAAACATGTTGACATTACTATTAATATGGATTCTGATGAGCCTGGAAAATTCTTGGGAGAAGGTTAATTCTGAATATTTAATTGTTTGCTTGACCTATATTACATTTTAATGTAACTCATAATTAAATTACAGATCTACTGGTAATTCCACCTGGGTGTAAAGAGGGTGCCATCTTTGCTGCTGATGGCGTAACTGTTCTCAACCACCCCAATAAAGAAGAAGCTCCTGATACTGAAACCAAAGAGGATATTGATATACAAATAAAAATTAATCTTGAGGAAGTTGTTGATAGTAATGCACATTTAGTTGGTATGTTTGCTTGTCACATTTTTTCTTAGAATATAATCAATCAGACCCAATCATGACCCAATCTTGACCCAATGTACTATAATACTCCTCCTTGCGTCGCCTTCCTCATTACTGAGGGTCGTGAGGTCCCCATTGGATCAGCTTCTTGCTAACGATGTTCCGCCACTTGTTCCTGTTCTTGGCATCGTGTAGCGCAACATGCAGTTGGGTGTCCAGAGTACAGCGGGTCTGATCCACCCATCTTGTAGGGCTGCGGCCTCTTGGTCGTTTGCCGTCAATCTTGCCAGTGACTATAATACTACCAGATAGATAAAGTTATGGCCATATTCGGAAACAGCGTAAAGAGATCTACAAGTAAAAATTTTTTTCATCTTTATAGTATTTTTTTGATAAACAAAGTAGTTGCACTTGCAAACTTTCAATAGGTCTTTAAATCAAAACAAAAACTTTGATGCCATTTTTCTCCCTCCATGCAAATGCGATGGTTATGATAAGAATATCTTCATTTTCTTAAGGCGCATTTCCATTGTGCAAGTGCTTCCATGCAAGTATGACGTCACACTTGCGTACAAGTTACTTGAATTGTAAACTTTAATTTATAGAACTTGAACCTCGCGTGCAAGTTGCATATTACTTGCAGACAAGCGTCAGTTGCGCGTTATGTTTACAAGTTCAAAACTACCTGCATGCAATTTGCAGCCTGCATGCAAGTTACGTTTCCATTACTCAAGCTGCATGCAACTTGCACCTTGCATGCAGGCTAAGTAGCATGCAAGTGCATAATGGAAACGCGGGTTTAGTAATCATTTGCCTGCTTGACCATGCATATTCTTACTTATACTTAAGTGATTTATAATATAGTTGAGTTTTGTATTCTAGGTCTGTGGAAAGATGATGATGAACAGAAACCAAAGATGAAACCAGTAATGAGGGCAGTAGCTGTAGCTGATGAACAGGACCTAAAAGATAATGATAATTTCCTTGAAGGCACAGTAATACACCCCCCCATAGAACTTCCGGAGCTACCAATATTGAACATAACCAGCTCTTCAGTAAAGACCGGTGTGACATGTACTCCATGGGCAGAAATGATAGATGTTTCTCAACCCGTACCTGACTTCAGAGAGAAGATAAAAGATATGGCCCATTCCTATCCATTTGAGTTAGATATCTTTCAAAAACAGGTACCGACACATTATATTTAAATTAATAATGGAGAGGCCTGGAAAATTACTCAAGATAAATGTAGATGTTACAACGAGAAATCTTTTACTGCAATAACATTATTTCAATGATTCAAAATAAATTATTTGTCTCAAGGATGACTTTAAGGAAAAATATATAATTATGTTTGATTCCAGGCAATATTAAAATTAGAAGAGGGTCATCATGTGTTTGTAGCTGCACACACTTCAGCTGGGAAAACGGTCGTCGCTGAGTATGCTATTGCCATGTCTAGGAGAAATTGCACAAGGTAAAGTTAAATTCACATAAAAAAAGGAATATGAGTGTTTTGAGTCCAACTGCCGCCATCTTGAATTTTTATCTGCCTCTAGGGTTTTTACTACGCTCCATAGCTCCATAGCGTTCTGACAAATGCATCCGGAACAATGGGCAAGAGTAGTCACCCAGTGGACACCTCATAACGGGGACGCAGAGGTAGGCCCCGTAAAAGATGGCGGGATGATTTAAATGCCTATCGATGAGACTGGTGGGAGATTGCTCAAAACCGTGACGGGTGGAAGAAAAATGGGAAGGCCTTTGCCCAGGAGTGGGACCTTTCAGGCTTAATATAATAATCTAGTATTTTTGCTTTTATTAGCATTTGGACATTTCTTTTTTAGGAATTAATTAATTTAACAGCTTGCGTGCCTTATTATGTTTGCGCAATATGAAGATTACAGGTTCGAACCCCGGTGGGTTCCCAATGGTGAATCACTTTTAGAGACTGTCCCCAGTTTGGCTAGGACATTGTAGACTGAATAGGGATGATGCCTGTGTAAAGAAAACGAAATTCAATTTTTCCGTCGAGTCGGGTAATACAAAAATAATAGACACAATTTTTGTTATCAAATTAACAAATGATTACTTAGTTAAACCGCACTAAAGTTGGAGAGTGCAGGAGCACTACGTCACAACTTGGTATAAAATCGACTGAAGCGTAACGTCATACGCTTTTTCAACTCAATATATCTCCGTAATTTTTTGATTACGTAAAAAAATAAAAAATACGTGTCCAATATTTTTTAATAATCTACCTGACTAGACGAGGAAAAAAATTAGTCATCATCCCAATTACCTACCCGATTGTCTGAAATGTGAGATGATTTCCTGCTTCAGTAGGAATCCCGCCTGTTATCTACAAAACTTTGTCTTATTATAACTCTGACACCTAAGTAGTTGTTGACTTTACAATGTTACAACCCTTACAATAATAAGAAGATTTAAAACTATCCAACAGAAAAGACGTATGTTTTGATTTCCGAAATTTTCTTTCAGAGCGATTTACACGTCGCCAATCAAAGCTTTGTCCAACCAGAAATACAACGACTTTAACAAAATGTTCGGAGAGGTGGGCTTGCTGACAGGCGACCTGCAAATCAACGCCACCGCCTCTTGCCTCGTCATGACCACCGAAATCTTACGCTCGATGTTGTACTGCGGCTCCGATGTTACCAGGGACCTAGAATTCGTTATATTCGATGAAGTTCATTACATCAATAATGCTGAGGTAAGATATTAAATATTTAAGTTTGCAAACGGTTCGACGAGGCCTTTTTCGCTTTACAATGGGTACTAAAACAGATATTACCTGACTCTCGTCATCAAGTGCACTGTATTGGACTTGTCATAACAAATGGAGTTTCTAGTAGCTATTGATCCGCAATCCAGTTCCTAGGTAGCCTCATCACTAGACCTTCATCACCAAGTGTACTGCATGTATTGGACTTGTCATATCATAACAAATAATTTATGAGCCCCAACCCAAGCGGTTTACTATGATCTGTTGAAGAGTTCCTATGTCCGACTTCTGATTCCATCTCCGGATCGTATTTAGAGGTAAACAAAATCAAATGTCTTTATTCGAAGTAAGATTTAACAAAATCATTTTTCGACCTCAATGGACAAAAGAAGTGTCCCTAGTCGGCACGTTCACTACAAGTTTACGCTCACTGTGGAGAAATGTATTGTTTACAATTGTCAGTAAATATTCTTGATGTTTCCCGTGCCGTGCTGGAGCATCCGGTTCGAACTAGTGTTTCGTTTCCTGGTGGAGTAGCGCGGCTACGTGTGGGAGGAGGTGCTAATCCTGCTGCCGGCGCACGTGAGCATCGTGATGCTGAGCGCCACGGTGCCCAACACGCTGCAGTTCGCGGACTGGGTCGGCCGCACCAAGAAACGCAAGGTCTACGTCGTGTCCACGCCAAAACGACCCGTGCCGCTCTGTCATTATCTCTACACAGGTAATTCCTTCCTGGGTCGCATCGCAGCTGATCATTTATCTGTCCTTGGCAAAAAATTACAAGCAATCCATAAAATAAATATATTCAGATTGAAAAACGACATAATAAAAAAAAAAAAAATTGGGAAAAGATTTTCCGTTACATGGAACTCGCACACATCCTCGAACGCGTACACATCCTCAAATGTTCTCAAGTGCAAAGGGAAATCCAATTTAAGCGTGTGCCTTCTTCGATAAGTACCGTATTCGCTAAAACATATAGTTCGCGTCACGTAAAAAAAACGTTGGACGACGGAGATGTGTTTGCTTGCAAATAGACACGGTCGCGCACCAAAGGATTAGTCGATGAAATATTACCATAATCATGTATGAAACAATAAGTACAGTACTTTCGTAAATCGACTTTGCCGACTTAATAGAGATTGTTCCTTATATTGTCAGGGTCTGGTGGAAAATCGAAGCATGAAAGGTTCCTAGTCGTAGACCAAGAAGGAAACTTCCAGTTAAGAGGATACAATGAAGCTTTAGCAGCTAAAAAAGCCAGAGAGGATAAGAATGACTACAAGAAAAATTTTGGCCCAAAAGGTAACTATGCTATCAAGTTACTCATTTTAATTTGATAGGATACACCAGTTTAAGAAACGTTTTTTCTAAAGTATTTTTTTTTTTATTCGAATTAAGATTTTTACAAATCATTTTTCGACGTCAAAGCTATCATCGATGGCACGTTCACTACCAGTGTACGCCCTCTTTAAATTGATAAGAACTGTAACGAAGAAGTTCAGCAACATTTATTAATGAAACTATAAATTGTAATATTTAAGTGCAGTTAACTTGAGCCCCTCATTGCAGATGTATATGAGCTGTTGATGATTGGATATTTGGTTACTTTTAGCTGGTGGCAAACAGTATAACAACCCGAAGGCGGAACAGACGATGTGGGTGGCGTTCATAGACCATCTGCGACAGCACGACAAACTGCCCGTAGTCGCATTCACTTTGTCAAGAAACAGGTACTAATAACATTTATGAGACATTTTACGGGCCTACCGCGATAATTATAAAAAAAAAAGTTAAAGTTAAAGCTGAAGTTGTAGTTAAAGTTTAAAATTATATAGGTACTAATAATTCTGACACCAGTGTGAATAAGCCAAGTCGATCATTGCCTTTACAACCCACGCGATATCATGTTTTATCTGTTTTTTTTTGCATATTTCAGGTGTGACCAAAATGCAGAAAACCTTATGTCAGTGGATTTGACCACAGCCAAAGAAAAGGGCCACATCCGAGCGTTCTTCCAGAAATGTTTGCAAAGACTGAAGGAACCTGATAGGAAATTACCACAGGTATAAAATAACCCACTCCACCGAACGGACGGGTCTACTCATGAGTTAAATACATAAGTGGGTGGTTTTTAAACCATAGAGTATTGTTAAGATGTATTAATTTCACAGGTAATCAGACTGCAGAGAGTTCTGGAAAACGGCATCGGAGTGCATCACAGTGGTATTCTGCCGCTGCTCAAAGAAATTGTTGAAATGCTCTTCCAATCTGGCTTTGTAAGTACCTGTATTTTTTATCTTATCTTTAATTAATAGTATTACTCGTAACTTATCCTATTCTCTTTTTTTTTGTGAGTACCGTCCCATTTGTAAAAAAGTCTTCAAATAACGATTTTCGTGGGACTTAGCTCCGTCATACGGACTACTGGTATGTACTTATTCGGCACATTTTCCTGAACATCAAAAGTGCGGTGTAGTCACTTCCTAAAGGTATGGAGGGGGTAGCTATGACGTAACAAAGATGGCGGCCGGGCCTATTCGATTTACGCTATGTTTATTTATTTATTTACGGAAAACATACAGCTTACATGACACATAAGACAATAACATTTGAAACATTACATTAGCCAATTAAGTTTTTTTTTTTTTTAAGTTTTTTAAGTTTTAGTTTAGATAACTACTGGGCCGATTTACTCAAATAGGGTATTAAATAGGGGGCCGATTTACTCAAATAGGGTTTTAAATGAAAGATAATTAAATGAACTTTATTTTATTCTAAAGATTCAATAATGTAAACCTAAAATCAAATGAAATATTTTCAAAAAACAACATTTTGTAAAATAATTTTTTTTATCATGTGAAAAACTCGGAAACCGTTAGGATTATGGAAATTTGACTTATTATAAAAAATAAATTTACATTTATCAGCTTTCTAATGAACTTTAAATCATTGAAATCGAGCTGTAAACAACGGAACTGCGGTCGACTAAGTGAGCGTGAGTAGCGCCGAACTGACTACGGTTCTTAGATTTTGGTACGAATAATCTCGAAAATAACGTAACAAAACGGGTAAAATCACAGCAAAATAAAAAAGTAGAACAGGCAAGATATGTTTTATTCATATCATGGCACTAGTTTTAACTCTTAGTTTTAACTAGGTGCCAGTCAAAAAATTTTTTCTTCATTTTCTGCGAACTAACTTCAAAAATTCGCGTAACAAATAACGCTTCGTATCGTATCGTATCGAAATAAAACTCTTCGTACTTGCACGTTCTTGCATTATATTTCAAAACAAAGGACTCAATGGTACTGGTCTGTACTGATTGACATGAGAGTGTAAATGGACGCACTCGAGGCAGAGGCAGGTTTCACATGTGCGAGAGTGTACAGCCGCCATTATATTTTTTATATCGCCAACACTGAGACCGATTCATTCCGGGGGATTCCTGTACCGTGAACGTTGGCGTTTGTCGCTTCATTCATTTGAAAAAATATTCGCAAGAAGTGTAATGATTTCAATCAATCAGCCTATTGCAGTCCACTGCTGGACGTAGGCCTACCCAAGGGCACGCCAAAGCGCATGATCACCCGCTTTCCTCATCCAGCCACCACCAGCGACCTTCCTCAGGTCATCAGTCCACCTGGCAGGGGGGCGTCCCACACTACGTTTCCCGAGATGTGGTCTCTATTCGAGAACCCGTCTGCTCCGTTGGTTCTGCGACACGTGGCCAGCCCACTGCCACTACAGCTTGCTACGCTTCTGGACGATATCGTTGATATCGTCCTTGATATCAACCTTATATATACGATATCAACCTTGGTCCACTGCCGGATGATTTTGTTTCGGATTTCATCCCGTAGCGAAATACCAAGCATAGATCTTTCCATGGCTCGCTGAGTGACATGTAGCCGATGGGCCAGCTTCATCGTCATGTCCCACGACTTGGCTCCGTATGTAAATACGGGTAGAACACACTGATTATACACCCTGCTCTTCAGGCATTGCAGTAGTGGCGACGAGAAGACATAACGCAGTTTCCCAAACGCTGCCCAGCCCAACTGTACTCTTCTTGCGATTTCACGCTTGAAGTTGTCTCTACCCAACTGCAATGTCTACCCGAGGTAAACATATTCTTGGACAGCTTCGAGCACTTCGCTATTGGTCGAGATCGGTTCCGGAATGATTAGTTTATTGAACATGACCTTAGTCTTGTCCAAGTTCATCCGGAGACCGACTGACGATGAGGCAGCGTTAAGACTGTGCAGCATTTTTTGCAGATCCTACAACGATTCAGCCATTATTACTATGTGGTCGGCAAAGCGGAGGTGACTGAGATATTCGCCATTAATGTTGATGCCCAATCCGTTCCAGTCTAGGGTTTTAAAGACGTCCTCCAGTACGTTGGAGAACAGTTTCGGAGAGATGTCGAGATGTCATCCCCCTGTCTCACTCCTCTGAGCAACTGGATGGGTTTTGTCTTATGACTCTGTACTTGGACGGACATCGATGCCATACTGTACAGGCTTCTTCTCAGTACCTCCACGTACCGCCAATCGACTTGGCATCGCTACAAGGATTCCAGAACAGTCCAGATTTCGATGGAGTCGAAGGCTTTCTCGTAGTCCACAAATGCTAGACACAGTGGCTGATCATACTCTTGTGACTTCTGTATAACCTGTTTCACTGTGTGGATGTGGTTTACGGTACTGAAATATTTTCGAAACCCAGCCTGTTCCGGAGGCTGGAAGGCATCAAATCTTGCGGCGAGACGGTTTGTGAGGACTCTCGAAAACAGCTTATAGACGTGGCTTAAGAGCGCGATTGGTCTGAAGTTTTTCAGGAGAGTTTTGTCTTTTTTCTTGAAAAAAAAAACAGCCCATCCTGCTCTCACTCCACGCCTTAGGGGTAGTTCCATTGGCTATGATGGAATTAAAGTACCTCCTGTTTTGAGAAGCTCGGAAGTGATTCCGTCTTCGCCAGGAGACTTCCTATTTTTAAGCTGTTTGAGAGCCCCCTCAATTTCGTCTTCTCGTAGTCCACAAATGCTAGACACAGTGGCTGATTATACTCTTGTGACTTCTCTATAACCTGTTTCACTGTGTGGATGTAGTTTATGGTACTGAAACATTTTCGAAACCCAGCCTGTTCCGGAGGCTGGAAGGCATCAAATCTTGCGGCGAGACGGTTTGTGAGGACTCTCGAAAACAGCTTATAGACGTGGCTTAAGAGCGCGATTGGTCTAAGGTTTTTCAGGAGAGCTTTGTCTCCTTTCTTGAAAAAAAAAAACCAGCCCATCCTGCTCTTACTCCACGCCTTCGGGGTAGTTCCATTGGCTATGACGGAATTAAAGTACCTCCTGTTTTGAGAACCTCGGAAGTGATTCCATCTTCGCCAGGAGCCTTCCCATTTTTATGCTGTTTGAGAGCCCCCTCAATTTCGTCTTCATTTACGTCTGGGAGATCTTCAGTGAAGTGGCATGTCAGTGTGGCTCTTGGGTCGTTCGCGTCGGGCGGAGGCTTTGGGGCATGCGAGACATATAGACGACCATAAAAGTCTTCGAACTCGGCGAGGATTTCTGGAACTGATGTGACGATTTTGCCTTCCGAGATTTTACACACAATTTCCAATTGTGTGATAGTCTTTGGGGCACACTTACATTACACACAGGTGCTATATCCATTTTGAATACAATATAAACGCTAATAGTTTTTATTCGTGTCAATACTTGTAAGAGGCTGCATCAACTGGGCTCGGCTGGAAGGACCTGGGAGCTGCTGCACAAGATCGAGAAAAGTGGAAATCTCTTCTTCGAGCCCTATGTCCCTGATGAGGGATTACAGGATTACATCATCATTACTTGTAACCTCTTGTAACCAAGGGCGCATTCCGAATAAGACTCTTAGCGCTGTCAGCGATCAGAATAGCAAAAAAATTTATGGCTGACAGTGATCCGGAACGCGATTACGGGTACTTTAATTGATTTCAGCGCGTCTCGGAACGCAGGGAACATGATTTCAAATGAATGAAGCGACAAGCGCCAAAGTTAACTGTGCAGGAATTCCCCGGAATCAATCGGTCTCAGTGTTGGCGATGTAAAAAATATAATGGCGGCTGTACACTCTTGCACATGAGAGACCTGCCTCTGCCTCGAGTGCGTCCATTTACACTCTCATGTCAATCAGTACAGACCAGTACCATTGAGTTCTTTGTTTTGAAATATAATGCAAGAACGTGCAAGTACGAAGAGTTTTATTACGAAGCGTTATTTCTTACGCGAATTTTTGAAGTTAGTTCGCAGTAAAATGAAGAAAAAATTTTTGACTGGCACATAGTTAAAACTAAGAGTTAAAACTAGTGCCATGATATGAATAAAAGATATGTTGCCTGTTCTACTTTTTTATTTTGCTGTGATTCTACCCGTTTTTAACCCCCGACGCAAAAAAGATGGGTATTATAAGTTTGACCGCTCTGTGTGTCTGTATATCTGTGTGTCTGTGTGTCTGTCTGTGGCACAGTAGCTCTTAAATGGGTCAACCGATTTGGATGCGGTTTTTTTTATTTGAAAGCAGGTTTTCTAGCGATGGTTCTTAGGCATGTTTCATCAAAATCGGTTCAGCCGTTTCAAGGTCATCAGCTCTTTTGTTGACTGCGGTAAAGTAAAAAGTAAATACACATTATGCGTCTAAGAACCCTTTCTTAGACGCATAATGTGTGTAGGGGACTTTCGCCGTGGCAACGTATATTTAACGAAAAAATATTTGTAAACTTAACTTGTTACATACATATTTTATAGGTGAAAATCCTGTTCGCGACGGAGACGTTCGCAATGGGTGTGAACATGCCCGCGCGCACGGTTGTGTTCGACGAGGTGACCAAATACGACGGTTTACAGCGCCGCACGCTCGCGCCGGCCGAATACATACAGATGGCCGGCCGTGCGGGCCGAAGAGGTCAGTGTGATAACCCCGTCACTCCACATACGACGGTTTACAACGCCGCACGCTCGTGCTGGCCGAATACATACAGATGGCCGGCTGCGTGGGCTGGAGAAGTCAGTGTGATAGCTCCGTCACTCCACATATGACGGTTTAAAACGACGCCCGCTCGCTCCGGCTGAATACATACAGATGGACGGCCGCGCGGGACGGAGAGGTCAGTGTGATAACTCCGTCACTCCACATACGACGGTTTACAACGCCGCACGCTCGCCGGCCTAATACATACAGATGACTGCTTATACATAAAGTCACGCTCTTATTCATAAAGGTGTAGGCAAAGTTGGCTCATAAAGAACACGTACCAACACTACGCCATTTGGTTAAAATTCGGTAACGCACCTAAACAAAGGTACACCGATCCTTGTATTTCTTACGTAGTAAAACGGTGTTCTGGCAGCTTATAAATATATATGTCTAAAGGTTTATAAGACACCAAGCTTGGCTACGCTCGCGTCATTTAAAACTTTTCCCGTATAAAAAATAAATTAAAAAATGTAAAACCCCCGAAGCAAAATAAAGCAAACATTAAAAAGTCAAAAATTATACCTATCGATGAGCCATCAAATTCGATTCAGTAACAGCTATATATTTTAATTTTATTAAAGAAATTGATGGATGACACGATATGGTTTGGTTTGCTCGTTGAAATGGCGCTATGTGGCGTCGGGGTACCGCTTAAGCCGCATAAGTTAGACCCTTCATTTGATTGACTATCTATTAATTTGCTAGCATATCCGACCAACTTGCTCTGATACGATATTTAAAAAAAAATTGCGGTACCTCGACGTGACATTATAGCGCAATTCCAACGAGCAAACCATCGCAACACAACTATCTCCATTCCAAATTGCATCTAAATCCGTTCAGTAGTATAGGCGTGAAAGCGGAATGTAACAAACATCTAAATATACTTTACATCTATAATATTAGTGTAATTATTTTACGGGCTCGCCACGATAAAAAGCTTGAAAGTTTATAATCATATATCTCTGAAAGTTGGTCAAATTGCTATTCATCTCCTACCCTTCTTGTATCCTTTCCAAGTATTTCAAACCCATACAGAACCTACACACTGTAAAGTAATACGTGTCATCCTCCAGGTTTGGACGACACGGGCACGGTGATAATCCTGTGCAAGGACAACGTGCCCGACCTGATGACGCTGAAGGGCATGATGCTGGGCATCCCGCAGAAACTCTCCTCGCAGTTCCGACTCACCTACGCCATGATCCTTAGCCTGCTGCGGTAAGATATTATTACAATACTACTGTAAAAGCAGCCAGCTTGTTATAATAGAATAGAACTATAAATTTATTGCCTACAAAATACACAGAACAAAACTATTACAGTTAGGTGGTCGAATTGCCAACGTAACAATTTCTCCCAGGGGCCGTTTTAAGAAATTACAAGTACAATTCAACGTACATTGCGTAGACGATTAGGTAAAACGATAACGGCTTACAGTTTAGGCGAATTGGCTACGCAATGAATATAAAATTGTAACTTGTTGCTTCCTGAAACGGGGCCCAGGCCACCTTATAATAATTTACCTATTATTTTAGAATCTAAGGCTTATAATGATGTTCTGTTTATAATAATATATGAAACTGATGTTTTTGGTGTATGTTACTGTCTTTGGTCACTGTACGCATTTGAAGTATAGTCCAGCGTTCTTTTTACGTCTATTTTATTTTACCTTTTCGGAAAACTTACAGCTAACAGAATATATAAAAGTAGATTTACACATAGCCATTTAATTTTTATTTTTGCCTATAGAACTATTACTTATATTATCAAAACATTTTTAGTGTGGCAACAGTATCAGTGGAGGGCATGATGCAACGCTCCTTCCGTGAGCTCAACCAAATCGTGCAAGCGGACAACTACCGCAAACAACTTCAAATCGCCGAGAAGGAATACTCGGAAAAATGCAGTACACCGCTCGCCGCCCACTTGGCTCCTTTAGCTACCTTCTATGACACAGCAGCAAGCTACATCGATGTCCTGAACGAGATCATGCCTATATTGCTGGGACAGCCCAAAGTGGCGAAGGAATTGGTCGCCGGGAAAATTATAATTATGTCTGCTGGACCGTACATAAATCAACTTGCTGTTTATCTGAATAGCAGTGGTGAGATTTCGATCTTTATAGACCCATTTTACCCTTTATTTCGATGGAATGTTACGAATAGGGGATCGGACTGTTTCTAGATTTACCATATTTTATGAATTATTTTTAAAATATAGATTAGTAGCAGACGATTCGCGAAGAAAAAAACAGAATCGGCTGAAAAACGAATTTACAGTGATTTTTTAAAGTTTCAATATGTCTGTCTCTTTCAAAAACGATTTTTTGTATGGAGATTATATGGCGTTACTAACAAATGACGTCACAAGTGGATATGTGCCACTCTGTCTAATCTTGAATTTCAAACCTTTGTAGTTACAAAGGTTCAAACCTTTGTAACTCGGTCAATTTTAAAGAAAGAGCAAAAATTCTTTTAGTGTTCTATAGCAGAAAATAAGAAGTTTGGATTTATAAAATAAAAATATAGTAGTCCTATCCCCTATTCAGAATAAATTATGAATTAGGTACAGGTACAATGAATCTGATTTACAGTGACGGCTCCGTAGCCTAGTTGGTATACCAAGATCTCTCAATTCTTTCAGACTTTTCAAACCATCCGGACATTGAAAATTTAATGTGAGAGTAGGTATGGGTGGTGTAGTGGTTGGTGCTTCAGGTGCATCCATTCTATATACCAATAAGCTTTTCTAACTTAAGTAGAAGTCTAAACATTAATGTGTAACAAATATTGTGTAAAACTGAACATGTCGATTTTTGATCAAGGTTTTCTTCTGATTCTACCTAATTGCAAAAATCATTTAAACACATATTTAAAATAAGCAACTATAATGAGAGGCTAGGGCCCTATGTAAAAGCGTGTGATTAAAGTTAATTTGCATTAATTACTTACTAAAAATGAAAACATTCTAGAAGTAGCTAGGTAGTAGAAAATAATGTAGTTCCACCGTCCACCATCATATTATTTTTAAACATTCGCATCCACCACGTGGGGAACAAACAATAGCATAACTAACTACTATATCAGTTGTCTAGTACTACTCAAAATACAAGCTTTGCTTAGTTTAGTTGGGACTAAGTGGCGCTCTGTGGACATTGTCTTGAGTTAGTATTATTATTATAGCATTAAACTCTGGCAAAAGGCTTGTCGAGTCATTCATTGACCGTACCCACGATAATGATGATTTTAGCATACATATTGGCTCCAAAATGGAGTATTCGTGTGGCTCAAGCTTCATTTAATTTTGGTTGGACTAGTTGGCTAATGTGCTGTTATTTTGTTTAAGGACATCAGAACCGGACCGGAAATAAATTTGTTTTACTATCGATAATAATGGCACAGCACTATTGGTACTTTCGAATGTTCTAGAAATTACGTCAGGATATCCGGTCTCGTCCGTTCAAAAACATATTTGTTTTTATAAAATCATATTACTTTGATTTAAGAAATTTTATAAGTTTATCCTATTCGATTGAAATGCTATCATATTAAAAAAAAACATGAATATTCTCAAATGGAAAATTTGATAATGTTCAAATAAATCACACAATTTTGGACCAAGAACAAGTTTTCTTGAACGAAAGAAGCCTTTTGTTTCCGCGAAGAGAACGACATCAATTCAAATCAAAACAATATTCTTTTGCTTGGAGAATTACTTACTTGGCTCAATTAAACTAATACTTGCATGGAACAGTATAATTATTTATTGCAAGACAAAATATTATTTTCGGTCATGATTTCCAGTCCTTTGCAATAAAGGAATAGTGTTTATTCAAGCAAAATTCTTGTATTTTTTCTTTGAATCACTTTATTGCTTTAGTTCAATTCAAATTATTTTGCTAAAAAGAAATAAGGTTCAAGGTATCGCTTTCGAAATAAAAAAATAATATCTTCATAGGATGAAATACTTTCAAGACATCAAGATCTCTTGTTGCAAAAATCTTCAGAAATCTTTTTTTACCGTGTAGTACGCCCGTCTTCGAAGCACAGGGTCGCGGGTTCGAATCCCGCCCAGGGCAAACATTCGCGTGATGAGCGCTTGTGTTTGCCTTGTGTCTGGATGTTGTTTATCTATATAAGTATGTATTTATCTATTTATGTAATGTATATCAGCTGTCTGATACCTATAGTACAAGCTCTGTTTGATTTGGGATCTGATGGCCGCGTGTGAAAATGTCCCCACATATTTATTTATTATTATTTATTTTAGTGTGTCCTACGAATGAACCTTACCCTTATTTCAGGTCCTCGACAAACCCCCTACAAAGTTCTAGCACTAAACACTGCCGTGCAAGACACCGCTAGATACAACTTTGATATAGACGACAACTGGTACAGGATGCTCAGCTTCTCCGCTCTCTATGATGGAATCGGTGAGTCATTGGATCATTACAGTCCATTACAGGAATTAGGCCTCATCTAAATTCTGGTCCTGAAAGAACCCTTCTAGGCGAAACTCGAAAGTACATCTAGCACATCCTGGGCAGCAGCTTAGCGAAACTTACTTCCAGCTGACTGGCAAATCCTTGCCCCACGATGGCAAATCAAGATTAACCAAAATTCTGGGCTTCCCTATTCACTTACGAACTTTTCGATACGATAAAAACCGATGCGATGTTTCTCAGAACTCGTTACAACTGCTTATTGCTTTGAGTATTAGATGTATCGTGGTACAAGTAACAGGCAGAAGGAATGATCAAGTTTACCAGCTAAAGCAAAGTGTTTGGGATTTGTTACCTTTCTCGTTTCAGGTACGGAGGAAACTACGTTAGATCACACGATATTATGTATATCACCGAAAAATATTATTGCCGTTACCAAAATGACCTTGAAAATGGACGCCAAACTTATCATCCAGGACTGGGAGAAAAGACAAATACCGCGGTAAGCTTAGCTAATATGTTATTTATCAAACAATTTTTATATGTTTTTTCACAATCATTTAAGCATTCTGTACAAACTTCGCAATCTAACTGTGTCTTGATCGCGCAGTTATCAAAAGCGGAAAAGGTGGTATGCTGTCCAGTTTGCACCATTTGACCTTTCGTCTTTTCATCTCAATGTAACAGATCTCATGTTACTCATGTTATGGCTCACATTGAGACAATTTTACCACTCTAAAATACGCATTTTATAAATCCAAATTTCATAGTTTCTGCTATCGAACACTAAAAGAGCTTTTTGTTCTATCTTTAAAATTGACCGAGTTATAAAGGTTTGAAATTCAAGATTAGACAGAGAGGCACATACCCTTACCCACTTGTGACGTAATTTGTTAGTAACGCCATTATAATCTCCATTCTCAGTTATTGAAACTTTAAAAAATCACTGTAAATTCGTTTTTCAACCGATTCTGTTTTTTTTTCGCGAATCGACTGCTACTAATCTCAATATATCTATATTTTAAAAATAATTCATAAAATATTGTAAATTAGGAACAGTCCGATCCCCTATTGCGCCGAGCTGGCCTCGTCAACCTTTTATGCATTGTTTGCGCCTTGGTGTGAAGACCCTTACCTTAACGCTTCCCGCTCGCCGCTGTGATAATCACTTTGAAGGCACAGCAGGTTGTGCTTCAAAAATACGTCAAAGCACTTGCAATCACATAGACTTCTCTGAGCAGTAGCATAAAGAAGTGTAACCTGTACGGACCTTCTCTGCTAATTACCAGTTATAACTGGTTGCAGCTTCAAGGACGCGCCAGTGGGCTCGAGCTGCGCGAGCACTGTGCAGGAGTTGTCGCGCGTGTCGCACGCGGTGCGCACGGGCGCCGTGGCGGCGGAGCGCGTCAGCCTCACGCAGTCGCTCGCCGTCAGCTCGGGCGAGATCCTGCACGCGCTCGACAGCATGAACAGGTTGCAGGTAGGTCACTGGCGTAGTAAGGAAATTTTCATAGAAGGAAAAATGTCATCCTTGGCCCTCGTCCTCGTGAGATTTGCTCGAATCTACAGTTCTTATTTAGACCACTTGTGCGTTCAGTGCGCACGTCGATAATTCGTCGTTTCACAAACTTTTTTCTTCAGATATCATACATAATCTTGTTTTGCCGTACGATAAAAAATAGTAGAAGTTTAATAATGATAGACTAAATTACGATGGCCACACCAGGCAACCGGCAGCTATTGGTAAAACCAACAAAAGGAAGCAATGATTTTTTTTAAGTCAACAATGTCGCCAATTAAATCCGTACAGCGCTATCATTTTTTGTCTACTCTTTGGTGTCGTACTATAAGTAAGATAAAGAGAAAAAAATGAACAACGGACTCTGGTCCGAAGCGGACTTAAAGGCACTCACAAAACTGTTTTATTCCAGAGCGAACTAGAAACCCTCAAGAAATCCACCGACATAGCGAACTTCAAGTATGAGTTCGCGATCGTGTACGAACGCAAGCAAACCGAGCGAAAGCGGGACAAATACAAACGCTTACTATCCTTCGAGAACCTCGACTTGTACCCCGACTACCAGCGGCGCTTGAACGTGCTACGCGAATTGAACTACATCGACGAGCACGACAGTGTAATCTTGAAGGGCAGGGTGGCGTGCGGGATGGGCACGAACGAGCTGATAATCTCCGAGCTGGTGTTCAGGAATGTGTTCACGGACAAGACGCCAGCGGAGATCGCGGCGCTGCTGAGCTGCTTCGTGTTCCAGGCGCGCACGCAGGTCGAAGCGCAGCTCACCGAGAGACTGGCTGAAGCGGTGAAGGCGATTGAGAAGATCGATGTTGAGCTATCGAATATTGAAGCGAAGCACATGGTATGTTGTCAAAATGTATAGTTTTAAATATTTCTAGGGTTTAAAACTAAACAAAAATTGTATTAATTTTAATCGGTCACGACAAGGTCGCTCGGTAATTCACAATTTAGAGAGGGCTGTTTGCTCCTCTATATCTCATTCAGCTTTGTGATTAAAACATTTTGGGTTAGATTCTTGGTTAGATGGTAGCTTTCAATTTTAAATAGTTAAGTCAACTAATGATAACCGGTTCATGTGATGCTGCCATTGGTATACATACATTTACCTTCTCCATTTTTGAGACATATCTGTAATTAAGAATTGTCTTACAGGTGGGTCAGTTCGAGGGCCAACCGGAGCGTCTGAACTTCGGCCTGGTGCGAGTAGTGTACGAGTGGGCGCTGGAGAAGCCCTTCGCCGAGATCATGGACCTCACCGACGTGCAGGAGGGCATCATAGTGCGCTGCATACAGCAGCTCCATGAGGTAAAGCCACTGACGAATATAACTGGAACCAAATGGTGCCACCAGTAGCACAGCGACTGTACCCAAATGGGCGCAAGCAGATGATAAAACGATAAAAAAGTAGATTTTTTTCCGGATGGCGCGCATCATCCGTTAAACGTTAACAACGTTAGCAATTTATGAGGTTATCGTTAAGTAAAATGTTAACTCTGTAAATAACGATTAACAGATTAACGAGTTAATTCTCTGTTCTACTATTTAAATGAATGAATAAAATGAATTTCCTTGTGAGCGTATGATTGCCCCTGTTAATATGCACTATTTAATTTATTTCCCTTATCGCGTCGCGTCGATTCCTTGGAAACTGATTCATGCTTTATATTACGCATTCAAATTGTTCGTGTAATATTAATTATAATAATAATAGTATTATATTGTTCTATTTCAGTTGCTGGTGGATGTGAAGGACGCAGCAGTGGCAGTCGGCGACCCGAAGCTCCAGGCCAAGATGATGGAAGCCTCCACTGCCATCAAACGCGACATCGTCTTCGCGGCCAGTCTCTACACTACTCAAAAAGACACCATCATATCCTGAAATTAAGCATTTGCCAAACTCATTTTGTATAGATCTCATTAAAGTATATTTTGTCAATGAACTTTGTATTAAATTGTAATAAAATAATTTATAAACATACAAGTAGGTATTTGTATTTCTTTTTCGTCGTGACCTTATTTCTACAATAATGCTCATGTTATATTATCTCGGAGAAATATATTATACACACCTAGACGGACACACACTACTATGTCAGCTCTCTCACCAGCCTGTCTTGTTCTACCTACGCCAGTCATACAGTCCTACAAAATCTAGCAAGCTTTAGTCTCTTGTTCTGAGTATAAAACAGGCCTTCACCAAAATAGGTTAAAACCTCGGAGGTAGTGCAAACCTCCGTGGTGCAAACCAAGTAGTAAGAGTAGAAAAAGGTGCATGTTTCGTGTTAGTCATTGGCGTAAAAGAAGTGTGATTTGTAACACATCGTGTTTGTTAGTTTCATCTTTTTTTTAGGTTTGGTCTCAAATGTTTGGTAGGATATTTTTTTGCAATAGAATTTTGAATAAAATTATAATACAGGGTGTAAGGAAAAGTCTTATTATCATTTAAATCACATAACGTGTTAGTGATGTGCAACAACTTTTACTATGGGGCACAGAGTAGAGTAATATAGAGGGGGCTATGGGGCCAACTCGCCCTGCGTTCCCAGACGCGCTGAAATCGATTAAAGCACCCATAATCGCGTTCCGAATTACTGTCAGCTGTTAAAACTCGTACGTTTTTTTGCTTTTTTGATCGCTGACGGCGCTGAAAGTCTGATTCGGAATGCGCCCTATGTAACTAAAAAAAACAGCTGTTTCATTCAAATTGTAATATAGATATTGACAATTTGTATGAAACAACAGATTTTTTTGTTGAGTTACAGAGTTGGCCCCATAGTAACGCTATGCGCGCACTAGCGACTTTTGTCTCTCGAGACACTATGTCTTTTGCACTCTAGTAAACTTGACGAGAGAGACATACTGTCGCCGCGACAAAAGTCGCTAGTGCGCGCAAAGGGTAACAGTTGTTGCACATCCATCACTAACACGTTATGTGTCCTGCGTTCCGAGACGCGCTGAAATCGATTTTAGCGCACTCAAAGCGCGTACCGAATAATATAAGGAGCAGGCGACGAAACCCATACAATCTGATCGCTGACGGCGCTGACAGTTTGATTCGAAAGTGATTTAAGCGCGTATCAGAACGCGGTTGTGGGAAACTTTTCCTTACACCTGTATAATGACACCAAAAAGAGGAGAACAAAACAGAACAAAGAAAAGTGTAAATAGGCAGTGGTCTTTAATTGCTCATAGTCTGAGATCAATGATAAATCTGAGGTACTATTGCAGCAAGCAATCTTCAGCAATTTTAGTGCCATAACCACGGATATACAATATTACAAAAAATAAATATCTCGCATATAAGTAAGGCGTTGAAACTATGCGTAAAACGGAACAAATGTACATGGTGACGTCATCAAAATGACTGACGTAGGGCAAAATGTCAAAATTCGTGAAATGGAACGTACCTTCCGAATGATTTGGTTTTCTTGAACATTTTTATTCCCGATGACTTGTGTAATTTGATGACGAACAATAGTTGAATTAGTTAGTTGTAAATTGTTGTTTGCGAGACGACGTAGTGTGTTAATTCGGCGCGCTAATGTGGATCAGTGGAGGCCAACAGTTGATGACTTGGTACTTTTCGGTGTCATAAATCTCAAGATGATCCAGGACGACGAGTTCGAGGTGCTGGTAACATGTCCGGAGCGGGCGAAGGAGCTGGGCTTCAAGCCTCAGATGGAGATAGTGACGAACCGGCTCCTGCCGTATGCCGCTGAGCTCGACGAAGAGTCCCGGAATTTCCTGCAGCAAGTGAAGACCAACTTCGCGAAGGCTGTCCTCCTGCGCGAGATGAAGCCCGCCTGCGGGGTCTGGTCTTCCAGGCTTATGAAGTAAGTATACTATCATTTTTCCATATGCATAGGTTATAGTTAAGATACTTCATGCCTTTCAGATGAAAAACACTAAACCCTTGATAAAGGCACACAACTCTATAGACATATGGTGTTTTCAAATTCAGATAAATGTAACATGTTTCAAAGTAGCTAGGTATTTTTTTTTTATTTTACAATGTTGTTGTCCTTGATATATCCTGTTTTCTTAATAAGTATTTAAAAACTTGCAGTTTTATTGTTTGAATTTATAGAACTTAGTGACTGTCATAAGTGCTAATATTAAAATAGTTTATTAGCTAGATTATAAACTTAAACCCACAAAATATATATAAATAGATACTTGTTTGGTGAGGGTGGTAACTAGGTACCCTTGTGCTATAGGTCACCAGGCCTCCACCTCCAGATGCGGGCTGTTACTAGTTTAACAAATATTGGATAACATTGTAAAGAAATTAATATATTCTTATAATAAAAAGTTATATAAACCAAAAATAAAAGATGAGAAGAAAAGAAGACCTACCAGTTCTCGAAGATTTCATGAGTAGGGAATAGGTATGATCGAAACATAGCAACTTAAGCACTGCTCTTTGTGCCACTTCTAGTTTCTTTAGATTTGTCTTAGATACACCTCCCCAAGCCGTGATACAGTATAGAAGGATAGATTGACGAATAGCAAAGTAAACCACCTTAATTATATTAAAATCAGAAATATGATGAAGAGCCTTAAATATATAAATTAATTTCGGTTTTTAAAGTTTAGATAGTGATCTATTCACACCTAGGTATTTAATGTTTTCTATGTTATGTAGAGTTGGATAAGTGACACAGGTAGAAGAATCAGTACAGCAATGGGACATCAAGGTAGGGCGAGTTTCTGGTAGAGATGTAGCTTGTATTCCAAATACCATGGTCTTGGTTTTATCGGCATTTACTGACAGCAAATATTAATTCAACCAGTGAAGAACCTTATTAAGGCTATTTTAGCCAGGAATCAGCTTCAAATAGCAGGGCAGTGTCATCTGCAAAAGTTGATCAATGATTAGACAATTACTACCTACAAAATCTTGAAGTTCTTTTACCCATTTGACTATGATCTACCTATTATTTGTCCTACCTGCTTATCCAATTATTTAATCCAAAATTTTTATGTAGGTACTTCATGCATTTTTATAAAAGATACTGCTAACTACAGTTAATTACAAAAGTCTCAGTTTTTGCCTCAGCCATTTTACTTCTGTTTAAGTAAGTAAGTAAAAACACTTTATTGCACACAAAAGTAACATACAAGCAGTTCTACACAGCAGCAGTTTTACAACAGTACTTGTTTATGTTTATACATATGTTAAGGTATATTTTGGTAATGCAACAAAAATAAGTCATGATTTTAAAACAAACTGACACTAATTTGTTCATCATCATCATTGTGTGTGTAATTTGTTCATTTGTATATATCATATCATAGATAATTTATTATTTTATTAAGCTTAGTTTATTTTTAGTTTTAATTTTATAAAAAATAGCATACCTGCCATATTTTCAGGTATATTTCATTAATTTTATCGAAGAGTCTCTCCCACAATAGGACTAAAGTTAAATTGTCTATTAAATTAGGTTTCAACCTTTGGCAGCCGATATAGGCTGAGATTCCTGGCGGTCACCCAGCACTTCCTAAAGTGTACTTGACCTCGCCATTCACCACTTGTTGATTATACTGTCTATTTTGATATTATCTAATAGATATGCTTAGATATCTTTTAACAGAGTCCTTATTGATAAAATAGTAGACAAATTATTCGTATTATTATTAGTATACTAAACTATAGACTTGTAGTTCCTTTTTATGACTCATTATTCTTGAATAGTAGAAGTTATTTTCTTGATTACAGTTTTTTTATGCTGATTGCATGCAAATGCATTTATGACTTTCATTTTTATATTTTCATTTCTTCACATAAAAGTTTGACTTGTACAAATTTGCCAAGAATATTGGCTATTATTCCCAGTGGTTGATCTTACAACTCACATGATAAGGAGAAGTATGAAAGATTGTTCTAAATTGAGTACTACAACTGAATAAATAAACAATAGACAGTAAAATATAAAAAAAATACCATTCTTTAAAGCCTTTTTCTTAGCATGTCGATGACAAATTAGATTTTTCTGGCCCAGAACATAGCCACTTTGACTGCACTATTTGTGGCATCCGTTAAGTCCTGCTGCAAACAGGTGACAGGGCAGGCAGGACAGAACACTAAATGAGCCATGGACTGCAGCTCCACACACGCAGTCCAAATTTGAATTTCCCACCTAAACATATTTTCAATATTCTAGTATGCCTGGCACATCAGATTAGTCTGCACAACTACATAGTCGCTGTTACCGAAATTAGCCAGGATACGATGATGATCACAAATAATTTTCTTGACAACAATTTTCTACATACAATTTTCTTAATTTCAGATATATAAGAATTTACGGGTTGAAGTTCAGCAAAGAAGATCACATCACATTCATAAAGTTGGCATATGAGTTGGTGCTGGTACCTGACTTAGAGCCATGCAAAATTCACAAATTTGCCACCATGTTCCTCATGCTCACCAAGTAAGTTATCAAAACATTCAACAGACCTTAAAAATCTTTGATATACATTTTAATAGTAGCTACTACTACTATTTTTGGGACATTTGTATTTAACTTAGAATAGGTAGCTTTTTTTTGTATCTACCCCAATGTGTTAATATATTTTTTAGCAGGTATGAGCTATAGCTAATCAATTCAATTGACCTTGTTCCACACCACAGTAATTTTATGCACATTTACTATACTTATGTCTTAGTATAAAGGTGGTCTCTTTGTCACTTACAGCCATCTTCTTCTGACCACTTTTGACAGTGATATAAATAATAAGTAAGAAAGTAAATTAGTAAGTTGCATGTCTTGTTGATTGTTTTTTCTCTTCGCATGCACCACTTAGCATTTGCTATTCTTAAATAGAAAGTTGATTATTTATATCCTAATGGGCTTGGATTTAATTGAATCAATCTCATTAATAGGGCATATGCCTAGACATAATGTTTAATATTTTGGCATCATAGCCTCATGATTTAAAAAGATCTTGAGTGAACAATATGCATTCGTTCAACATTTTGAAATAATTTATGTAAGATCATACCTCATTCTAAAACAAAACAACAATCAACCAGAAATCAAGTTATGCAACTTCATTGTCACTTTATTTTAATGATCAAAATACATTGTTTGTTTTATTTACGCCCATAAAAATATTAGTGACAATGGATTAATATTAATCAGAAAAGGTATTCGTAATTTGCTAACATAGGTCTGGTATTTCAGGAAAAGACATTTGGTGTCCCCTGAGGAGCTGACGCTGCCGTGGCGGCCGCTTTACGAGGTCGGTAAAAAGTTATTCGAGAAGAATGCTACCCACATCGGCATGTTCCACTACCTCACGTAAGTAAAAGCCTTCTTTTCTTTGTAGAATAATTTGTCTTGAATTAAAATATCTGTCTTTAAAATATACATACTATACATGATCACCCAAAAGAATGTAATGACGGATCTAAGTGATGTAATAACATCCTATGGAACTATAAATTTTGATCTGCTAAAATATTGACTACTGGTTAATTATTCTTCATAACAAATTTTAAATTGTGTTCTAATCTCCTCTCCATTAAAAATAATAACTATTCACTGAATTTATGCCTTATTTCTACTCACAAAATTTACTTTGACATAAATATAGCTATCATTCCAGCCTACGGATGTCTATAACTGTCAAAGGGGAGCAACCAAAATGTTTGACCTCTGGGCTTCAACATGAACATAAAAATATTATTATAATATTTACTGTTTTGAGTAGTCTGTAATAAGGATTTCTCAAAAATGTTGGAATTAAAAAAAAAATTCTTTTCACTTTCGTCAGAATGTATTTGGTAACACTAGTTTTGGCGTTAACAATCGATTGAAAGTCTTACAAAACATTATTTTTTTTATATTTAATTTGATACTCCTATATAGGCAGCTAAATTCATTATGCATTATTTCAAAATGTTTCGTGATCAAATTTTTTTTAAAATGGCTATTCAAGGTTTAAGCCCACTTTGGTTGCTCCCCTTTCCACTTTTATATGACCAGCAAAAGATATTTTTTCATTTTATAATATTTATTTATCTAAGTATACCTGTTACACTAATACCTGGGCTGATTGATAACTGGCCGAAACGACGAACTTAAAAAAATGATACGCAAAAAAAAAATATTACATTATATTTTGGCATCTTTTTGAAAATAGAACGCCAAATTTGAATTTAATCGAACTGGTGGAATTTGTTTGATAGGACGTAGAACTTTCTCTGTCGTAAATTTTCTTAACAATGGAAAGAAACGAAATTCGTGCGGTGATAAAGTTTTACGTTTTAAAACAGAAAACAGCAACCCAGATTAAAACCAAGCTAGACAGTGTTTTAGGTAATTCTGCTCCTGCATTGAGTACAATTCACACCTGGGTAACTGATTTTAAACGTGGAAGACAGAGCTGCGAAGACGCCCACAGGTCTGGCCGTCCAAATGAAGTCACGAATCCGGACATGATCAAAAAAATTCACAAAATTGTATTGAATGATCGGCGCTTGAAGTTGCGAGAGATAGCAGAGATGGTGAGCATTTCATCTGAACGCGTTTTTAATATTTTGCACCAACATTTGGGAATGAAAAAGCTTTGAGCGCGATGGGTGCCGCGTTTGCTCACTGTTGACCAAAAGCAACGTCGAGTGGACGATTCATCGGAGTGTTTGGCGCTGTTTAACCGAGATCCTAACGAGTTTTCGCGGCGTTATGTAGCAGTCGATGAAACCTGGATACATCATTATACTCCCGAGACAAAAGAACAATCTAAGCAGTGGACTGAGAGCGGAAGACCTGCGCCGAAGAAAGCAAAAACGGTTTTGTCGGCCGGCAAAGTGATGGCGACTGTTTTTTGGGATGCTCGAGGGATTATTTTAGTGGATTATCTGCAAAAAGGAAAAACAATAAATGGAGAGTACTACGCAAGCTTGCTGCAAAAATTAAGTGAAGAAATCCAGAAAAAACTACCACATTTGGCCAAGAAAAAAGTTTTGTTCCACCATGACGACGCACCTGCACACACGTCAATGGTTGCAGTCGCCAAACTCCATGAATTGCGGTTCGAATTGCTACCGCATCCACCCTATTCCCCGGATCTGGCCCCGTGTGACTTCCACTTATTCCCAAACCTGAAGAAATGGTTAGGTGGCCAGAGATTTTCATCAAATGAAGAAGTCATTGTTGCCGTGGACGAGTATTTTGAGGGGTTGGAGAAAACATTTTATCAAACTGGTGTAACGGCATTGGAGAAGCGCTGGACTAAATGCATCGAGGTAGAAGGAAACTACGTTGAGAAATAAACTTATTTTAAATAGATTTTTAAAGTTTTTCTTTGTCGTTTCGGAAACTTATCAATCAGCCCTCGTATACATTGTTATATTAGTATGATGGTTACAATTATTGTAAGCTATACGCACAATCAATTACAAGTAAACACAGTCATGTATTTATTAATTGTAACAAACAATCTTAACCCATAAATTATTTCGTAATAAGATGATAATCAAACACATGTGTTTAGGCCGAAAAACTCTTGCCCTCAAGGGGAAGGCTCCGTGTTGTCGATGGTTCGCAAATTCCTGTCCGGGGACGGGCTGGAAGACGCCCTACATCTGCTGGGGCTCGCCGGGCCTAACGAGGACGAACTGCCTACGTAATGTTGAATCACCCGGGTCTTGGGTCACCGTGGTGGCAGCATTGGGCTCATTCTTGTTGTTTACTAGAAAATTGGACGCAGAAAAAGATGCAAGAAAAATAGACGTGATAACCCGATCTAGGTTCGCGCATGATCTGCATTGGTGACGCTTTTTGTCATGGCGGCGGTTTCGTAGTTTCGTCTATTCAGTTCAATCTTTTTTCCCGTGATCACAGCGCGTAATTGACTGGAAGAAATCTTCTTGTACATTAAAATCACTTGTATTATTATTCGTATCCATCACATTGCCTTCGTCGTTTTAAAAAGCTGGTGATTGGTAGGTGACAGGGATGGTGATATGATTTTTGCTTTTTCATGTATTGATTTATAAATCTTTGCTTTGTATTTTGTTTGCAGATCACTTGAAGGTTCTTACATGTCCATGGTGAAGAGCGCAAGACCGTAAGTATCCTTTATATGAAATGTACTTAAATATATAATATGGAATATTGGTCAAGTCAGATATTATGCACATTATACAATAGCTGCAGTCAGTGTATAATCGTAAATCCTATCGGTGAAATGTTACTGATATTGCAATAAATTCAGAGCTATATAATATAGCGGCAATTCAACTTCAGTAGATTAGCATGCTTTGTATTTATTATATAAGACGATTTTGAGTTGAAACAAAATATAATAATGACGAAACGGTTACATAAACCGGTATATGTTGCTGATAGTCAAATATAGGTATTGCCCTTTTACTTGCTCACATTATTTTTTTTATTTACTATCACCGTCTTAAATTGTCTTAAATTTTAAATTTGTGATTCTTCAAGAATCATTTATTTATGTATCTTTTCATTAGATACAAATAAAATTAACTATTTACACATTGTGCTTCTCCAGACGCGTAGGCGTCGTTTTTCCCTGTCGTGGTTGAGCCCTTCAGAAGTTATAGTAACGAATATTCCATTCCAGATACTTCCCACTATCGGCTACCAAAGAGATCCTAGCGGAGTTTCTACCGCAGATCTGCCCATGGTCGATCGACAGCCAGACGATGGTGCACCTGTCCGTGTACCTGCCCGTGTCCCTGCCCCCTCGCCACGCGGCGCACGGCCACTTGCTCTGGTTCGACGAGCTCATGACGCTGTGGGACACCTGCTACAACTCCCAGTGCGGGGTCTCGGTAAGGAGTTAGATCTGCCTACCTGATAACTGTCGCCAGATATTAATTCTATCAGCATTCTTCAACCCTAGTACACCTGCTAGCTCTGGTTCCATTGACTCATCAGTTGCGATGACGTTGATGATAAAGCATATTTCTATCAGGTATTCTCTATCTAACTCTACCAAACTTGCTTGCTCTGGTGCGATGACGCTGTAAGGCTCTGCTACAACTCCCAGCGCGGAGTCTCGAGAAGAAAGTACTTGATCTGCCCAATCAGTATTTTAAAAATACAGAATGTTAATTTTTAGGGTTTCTTAACCGAAAAGTGCCAACAAGTAGTAAGCCACCATTGTCCGTTCGTCTTACTGCCTGTCAGCGGGCTCTATCTCATGAACCGTATGAAAACAGATGAAAATTTCACACAGTGCGTATTTCTATTGCTGGTACAACAATAAATAATAATAATAAAATATAAAATTAACAAAATAAAATGGGAGGCCGCCAGTTTTTGCTCGACCTGTACGATTGGTACGGAACCCTTCGTCCATCTCGCACTTGGCCGTTTTTTTTTCATATTAGTCGGTTCGATTCCCTACTTAGGCAGGCAGCTAACATCCTTAGAAGTTTACTCAAGATCTTATACCTACACTACAGGACCTGATGTCCATCTTCGCGGGCCTGGCCAAGAGGAACCCGGCAGCCATCGACTGGGCTCCGTTCGTGCCCAAGATGTTCATGCGCTTCCTTCACGCACTGAACCTACCCGTTAGCTATAAGGATATGCAGTACTCCAAAAATTACTCCCTTTGTAAGTACTAGTGGTTATACTAGGTTAAGTCCGAAGCCGAATCGTAAATCAAAAATATTGCCAAACGTGGTTCTAGTTTGTGCTCCTTGGGAGCTAACTAAAGCTCTGCTCGCCCCTTGAGGGAGCTTGATTTAATGTATGTCTATAAGAGCAGGTCCCGTTCATATCAAATCAAATCAACGGCCCGTTACAGTCCACTGCTGGACTATGAGCCTCCTTCACTTAAGTGTTTGGTTTTGCCATAATCTCCACGCTTGGCAGGCGGGTTGGAGATCGCAGATTAAAAGGTTACTGTATCAGAGAGCGCTGCTGCCCGTTCCCTGTTCAATGTGTAGTCCCTAAGTCGCCTCTTACGACACCCACGGGAAGAGTAGGGGTTGGTGACAAATGTATTCTACTCTGCCGTCACCACACGGCGTGTATATCTATACAATGTATACCTACTTTAGGAGCTAACAGATTCGCGATACTACCCGTGAGCATATTCCTTTTTTGTGGTCATCATATCATGTACTTTATGTAGTTTAGTACGAGTTTATCTCCTTCTTGACAGCTTTTCTCCTTATTCTTTCGCTAAAAATTAACCTCTAACTTTTTTTAAATTCAAGGGCAAAAGACTCCAAACGAGGCAACAGTTCAACAACATGTTGACTATCAGTAGTTTGCCCCCGCTTATCTATTTATTTTTGAAACAGATACGAAGCACATAGCAGCGTGGATAGTGTGGAGCATCCGGCCCGACGGTGTAGTCCTGAGGCACCTGCGTAGCTTCCTGGCCGGCGTCGAGAGCTATCTACACAGCGCCAACCAGGGCCGCTGGTCCTTCAAGCTCAGGGATTTGCTGCGGAAAATGGCTCGCGAGTTTCTCGTCAGGTAATAAAATAAAGCAACAAAATACATGAAACACAATACAAAAGAAAAAAAATACAGCCGAATTGACAACCTCCTTTTTTTGAAGTCGGTCAAAAATGAGATGGCCTCATTTCTAATGTACAACTAGCAATTTATTCCACTCAACTATCAGATATAGACACACACTGTGACTAGTAACATTTTCTGCAAATTCTTCATTTAAAATATTGCACTAACTCATGAACTTGCTGGTCTTACTGCCAACGGTAGCACATTAGTCGTCAAATGCATATAGAAACCTTAGCTATATAAGATTTTTATATTATTATTATTTTAGAAACAAACAGTCACACATGGTTGTAAAAAATACAAAGTAAAGTTTTAAAATATAGACTTACAGTTTCCTCATTATTTTGATAACAGTAGTAAGGTAAGAATCAAAGTAGATGAGTATATAAGATAAAAATACCTAAACCTTCACTTGAAAACACAAACAAAACGAACGTTCCGAAATTGAAGCCAACCTACACTATGAATGGATACAAGGAATGGATCTATTTCAATTATGCATCTTACATATTTTATAAAACTATTATTATCAGGTACTACACCTGAGTATATTATATTTACAATTTTATTTATTTTATTTTATTTATATTAAGGAAACTTACATCTTAGATAGTAATATCATAACTATAGCTAAGATACAATACTTGAGCCAATTACAAGTTTCCGCCTGTGAAACAATGTAGGATAATTTAATACATACACTCATATACATACATTATTTTACTATCAAGTTAACTTTAGCTGTTGGTCTTCCTATTATTAATAAATAAATAAATAAATAAATAAATAGATACACAAGTAATTCAAAAATATTAAACGTTTATTGTTTATCCCACAGATTCCGTCGCGAGCGCGAGAAGCGCTTCGAAAAGAGCTGGGAGAACCAAACACCGGACGAATACAAACTGCGCGACGAGGACGTGACTGAGTTCGTGAACATCGTCCTGGAGCCGACGCTGCAAGCCGTGTACAGCCGCAGCGGCTCGCTCGACATCTCCAGCGCGCTGCACGACCTGGCCACGTTGCGGCCCGCTCTGGTCGTTCCTCCGCTGGTCGACAAGCTGCAGACCGCGCTAACTTCCCTCACCGAGCCGCACCGAGTCACCGCCGCCATGTCGGCCGTCGCCGCCGTCGCGCGCCCGCTGCTGCGGGGCCCCGCCGCGGGCTACCCCGCCGGACCCACCCACGTCGTCCCACTTCTACTAACCGTGCTACCAGGCCTAGACCCCAACGACATTAAAAAGACACTCGTCACACTTCATTTTATTCTAGTCTTTAGCTGGATGGTGCCGTACATTGACTGCAGTTCCGCACCCGACTATTACACAGATCTGACTGAAGAGGAACTGCTCACTTGCGAGTCTACCGCTCAAATGGAAGATTTTGTTCTAGTTTTTTTGGAAAAAATATTCGCGATTATAGAGTCGAGTACGATGGAGAACGTCAGGTTGGATACTAAGGAGACGGATTATAGCCGCAGTAAGACCGACGCGGTGGTCGAGACGGCGATATCGTCGGCGGCCACGTCCGTGCTCATGCAATGCTCGCCGCGCATCTTCGGCGAGGCGCTGAGAAAGTTCCGGGCGTTCGCCACGGAGTCCACCTTCGAGACCAACGTGGCCGGGAGCATGGTGGGCGTGTTGCTGAGGGTGTTCGCGCGGGTGGACGCGCAGTCCACGCTCGCCGCCTTCCTGCCCACGCTCTGTGACGAGCTGACCGAGCTGATGGCCTCGGACGAGGCGCTGCGGGACGAGAACGCGCCTCGGGCATTGCTATACCGCATCGTCTTGCTCATGCACGTGGTCGAGTGCGATGGCGCCGCGTTACTAAGCTACATTCCTCGCCTGTTGCCCGTGCTTGATCGCGGGCTGCGTCTAACTGCCACTTACGCGGTCACTAAGGTCACCCACGTCCTCGCCCACGTGCTCTCCTCGCTCGCCTTCATAGAACTGAAAGACTGGCGGAGCTCCCCGAAAGATTACGGAGCGGCCCCGGCGCAGTGGCTGCCAATAAGAGAGTGGGGCGCCGGGTGCTTGATCAAGGAGGCCGACTTCAAGTGGCACATTCCGAGCGCGGCGGAGGTGCAGTGCGCGCAGCAGCTCGTGGACCGCTACCTGGGCGCGACGGCGACGCGGCTGCGGCAGTGGCTGGCGGGCGAGCGCGACATGAGCCGCGAGCGCCGCCTCAAGTGCATGCACGTCATCAACGCCGTGCTCAGCGCCAGCACGCTTATGCCGCCTCCGCGCGAGCAGCCCGCGCCGCTCATGCAGTCGCTTGTGCCTGCCACCAACCTGCCCTTCAGCAGCGGCGTGGCGCACGAGGTCACGCTCGCCGGCGAGAACGTGCGCGCCGCGCTTACGAAGCTGCTGCTGGACGTGCAGGCGCGCCTGCTGAGCGAGCGCAGCGACGACTCGCGCTCGCTCGAGATGCTGGTGGAGGTGTGGGAGCATGTGGTGTCGCTCAAGGGCGCGCGCTCCGGGCCCGGCTTGGAGGCGCGCATGCGCTCATACGGCGTGCTGGAGCGCGCGCTGGACGGGCACGGCGGCGTGGCGGCCACCAGCGCAGGCTCAGCGCGCTTGCGCATGTTGCTGGCCGACGGCGCGCGCCTGCAGGACGAGGCGCGCCTGGACCTGGCCTGCGACGCCGGCATCACGCCCTCCACGCTCTCTGTGCTGTACGCGCTGTTCGACCTGTCCACCTACACATACAGCTGTGTGCGCATGCAGGCGCAGGCGCGCCTCTACTGGATGCTGGGCCACTACCCGTACTCGTACCGCGCGCTCGTGCCGCGGCTCGTCGAGCTGCTGGCGGAGGGGGGCGAGGGCGACGAGTGGCACGCGCGACACAAGGGCGCGCTGTTCGTGATGCTGGGCCCGCGCGCCGGCCCGCTCGTCGCCAAGCAGGACTGGGACACGGTGCGCGCGCTCTGGCCTGCCATCCTCGCCGCGCCCTTCAGCGAGAAGCCTAGCATCATCAAGCTGGAGCAGGCTTTCGGCGACACGCTGCACCGCAACTTCCCGGCGGTCAACACCAAGCTGCAGATGCCCCAGGCCGTGTTGGACGCCGCCAAGCCGATGCTGTCGGCCGAGCAGCTCGCCGAGCCGGCGTTCGTGGCGCTGGAGGCGGCGGGGGCGGAGCGCGAGGCGGCGCTGAGCACGCGCTGGGAGCGCTCGTACTGCGACCTGGTGGAGGCGCTGGTGGACGTGGCGGAGACGCCGGGCGTGCCGTGGCGCCGGCTCGAGCTCACCATGCAGATGCTGACGTCGTGCCCATCCGTGCAGACGCCGTACCCCGCGCGCGCCGTGCGGCTCGTGGCGCGCTCGCTCGTGCACGACGACATCGCCGTGCGCCGCACCGCGCAGCGCCTCACGCACTACGCGCTCAAACAGCGCAAGCGCCCGCTCAAGAAGATCGCGGTGGACCCGTTCGAGGTGGCCGGCGCGCCCCGCCCCGCGGCCCGCGTGCCCGGCTACCGGGACGACCTCAACTGGGCCATCTGGGCGCCCGACTCCGTGCCCGCCACCGACGAAGAGTGGGACCGCCCGTGGTTGCGGAACCCTTACGTGGGCTTCTACGCGTGGCCGGAGCGAATCGAAGTTCCAGCTCCCCAAGCCGAGCAGAAGCTCGCTATCGATGTGGATCCGGAAGATATGGAAGAAGGCGAACGGTACATCTACGAGTTCTTCGCCGACGAGGCGAACGTCGAACGACTCGTGGCGTTCCTCACGGTTGAAGAGAAAAAAGGAAAAGACAAGTTCAGCGGGGTGCGGTTCGGGCTTTTCCGGCTGCTGTTCGCCCAGTTCGGAGAGCGTATCGCGAATAGATTTCTGGCGCACGCCCAGCGCTGCGCCGCCGACACGCAGGAAGCGCCGCAGCGGTTCGCGGCCGAGGTCGCGGCGGCGGCTCTGCGGGCGCCGCGCTACTGGCCGCGGGAGCGCGCGCTCGCGTTCCAAGACGCGGCTCTGGAGCTGATACGAACCGGTCTGTCCACGGTGACGGCCGAGACGATGGAGGACTGGGGCACGAGCCTCGCCACCGGCGTCGAGAAGATGGATCCGCGGCGCGGCGGGCGCGTGCTGGCCGCGCTGCTGGACGCGTGTGCGCCGCGCCCCGTCACCAGCGACCAGGATCATGACAAGGAGGCATCCTTCGTCGTGTGCGCGCGCCTGTACGCGCTGCAGGGCGCGCTCGGCTCGCTCTCGTGGCGCGCCGCGCCGCTCGCCGCTGAGCTGCTGCGCCGGCTCGAAGCCGCCAACTTCATACAACATCCCTACCAAAACGTACGAGAAACGGTCGGCAGTATTCTTATGACAATCTTTGACACAGAACTAGTGTTCCCCGGCGGCGGCCGCGGTGGAGCTCCCAACTTCGAACGGTTCCTCGAATCGGTGCTGCCGCGACTCGCCGCGCTCTACGACGAAAACGGTGACGTAATAATAAAGACCGCGGCGTCGACTGCGGCGGCGCAGTGCGGGTCGCGCGAGGAGACGCCAACGTGCGCGCACCGCCCGCCCGTGCAGATCCCGCTCGTGGCCAACGTGGCGCACGTGGATGTGTCCGTGGCGCACCTGGCACCCACGCGCCCGCCCGCTGACGATGCCACGCCGTCCAAGGAGGGCAGCGAGTCGCCCGATGCGGAGCTCGGCCTGCGCGGCGAGCGGCTCGACAAGCAGCTCGCGTCGCGACTCGACACGGCGCTGCGGCTCGCTGGCGACTGCCCCGTGTCCAGCGCGCAGGAGCACGCGCGCGCCGTCAGCCTGCTCACCACAGTGCTGCGTGGCTGCATGGGCGTGATCGTGCGAGGCGTCAACGGCAGCACCGCGGCGCAGTACTCGCTGGTGCCAGTGGCGTGCGCGCTGGCGGCCCGCGGGCCCCCGCAGCCCAACGACGAGCTGCCGCGCGCAGCCGACGGCTTCCTGGCGAGCCTGGCCCGCCACCACCACTCAGGCGCGGAGTTCGATGCGGCGGTGGGCGTGCTGCAGCGGCTGGTGGGCGGCCGCTCGTGGTGGGCGCGCCTCGCCTGCCTGGACTTCGCACAGCCGCTGCTCTTCTACGGGCTGCCGATGCTGTGCGAGCGCGGCGCGCGGGCAGAGCACGCGGAGAAGTTCGCTCTGGACTTGATGCGGGACCCGCGCGTAGAGGTGCGCGCCGCGGCCGCCAAGTTGCTGACGGGGCTGATGCACTGCCGTGCGCTGCCGGACGAGGAGGCGACGCTGCGCGCGCTGATGCGCAGCTGCCGCGCGGGCGAGTTGGTGGAGCGGCACCGCGGCGTGCTAGGGCTGTGCGCATACCTGGCGTCGCGCCCGTACAGCCTGGGCGCGCGGCTGGGTGCCGTGCTGGCGGAACTGGCGCGGCACACGAGCGCGCCGGACCCCGTGCCGGCCACCATCCGGCGCGCGCTGGCCGAGTTCCGGCGCACGCACCACGACGACTGGCAGCGCCACCGCGACCAACTCACGGAGGACGAGCTCGACTTGCTCGCCGACCTCACCTCGCCGCCCACCTACTGCGCGTAAACATCACGCACCAACTTGACTAGCTCCCCTGATTCAGGGATAGTTTCCGTAGGTGTTATACCTTTGACGACATATTTTATATGTAGAAAGAATACGCCGGTATCGGTTTTGTTTCTGTCGTACCTCCGTTTAAATGTGATAAATAATTTAAAGGTAGACGAGCAGTTTTTAGTAACTGTTAAGCACACAATAATCCTTATAGAAATCAGGTTGTTGAGACAATAGAGGAGCTTCGTTTATAGCTTTATCATCATAATATTGCTATAGCAAGCAATGCCCAATTGCCCACCACGACTTCGGTTTTGTGGAAGTAAGATTATTTTGGCCTATTAGTTTTTTTTTGACAATGTTTAATTTTCATAAAAGAACTGTTTTACTTGCATCCATTAAGTCACGCTTTTATCACTAAGATGAGCAGAGTTTTAGTTGGCTCAGAGAACACACACAAAAACCACATCTGTCAAAATTGTTGGATTAAGATTCGGTACCTATTACAACATAAGAAGAAAACATATTGCTCCGACCCTAAATAAAGGGAACAGGGCAGGAGAATGATGATAACCTATTACACGCACTTACCTATTTATTAACTTGTGTTTTTGAGTGCATCTGCTACTTTAGTTGCGAGCGTCAGAATGGCTGGTTGTCTGTGGCGTTGGTCTCTGAGAGTTGATTCGATAATTGCTTATATTTGCTACATTATTACTAAAATAGATAAATGAAGTAAATATGTAGCAATTATTGACGCAATACATTTCGGGAAACTCTGCATGCTTGACTTTAAACTAGGAGTTAACCAGCCAACCAAACGTCAGGATAGCTGGTAAAAAAAAATCTTATTTCTAAATATATATCCTATGTAGCAATTATTTACTATATGTAGCAAATATAAGCAATTATGTAGCAATTATCGAATCAACTCTCAGAGACCAACGCCACAGACAACAGCCATTCTGACGCTCACCTTCATAGTCGGGTTATTATAGGATGTGAGTTCTGACAGCTGCAAAATTTTTCATACAACGTTAACAACTTTTTTTTATAATATTCAGTTTAAAAACCATAATAGCTAAAATTTTAAAACAAAGTAACTTCACCTCTTATTTTATTTACTTAATAAAATAAACGAAATAAAATTAATAAGTTCTTAAAACTCTGTCAGAGCTCATCCTATAGTAACCCAAGTATAGTTAAATTCTTTTCTCTGCTATTTGTCCTAATAAAATGTATATATGTCTCCGTAAGATTGAGAACACCGTTAGTTTATAATCTGACTCGCGATATTATAAACTAACGTAAAATTGATAACTGCGGCTAACCATTTACAATTTAACGTATTATTTCTCGTTAGATTATTATAAAATCTATCGAAGTCAAATTGTCGTTAATCTTACGGTGACATATGTAATAATTAAGAAAATCTTCCATCGTGTGGGTTTTCAGGTTGAGAATGATAATTCGTGTCGTGCATCTGGCTCATTTCCACTAGAATTCAGGTGTTTGGTCTCTTTCTCTGCTAATGAAGTTTGACATGGCATTGGTGGGTTTGTTGTTTTTGTAAGGCTTCTGGGGGCTGCTTAGATCTTATTACCAAGACTATTTAGAGGGACTTGTTATATTACGTTGTCTGTATTCCTTCTCCTAGAAAATTGAGCAGTTCTTTATGTTTTGAATAATAAAATTGAAATCCAAGTGTGATGGATGTATCCGGATAAAATTTGGTCAACTTTAGTATATTGCTCAAATTGTATATTTTATGTCGTGATATTCGGACTTTTCCCATTGGAACAAGATTCACAATATTGTTGTACAATTTCTTAGTACCTATTGTTTTATGTTTGAGCCAAAAATGTTAAATACAAACTAATTTTTAAAGTGTTTTAAATTTAAAACACATTTTTTCTATTGTTATTGGTTTTATATTGGGAAAATATTTTAACTAGTTTAAATATTTTTATACTAAATGTCATTGGTTTATTTTTCATAACTGCAATATTTTTCTAATAATGGTAATAAAATATAATTGTATCAGTATAAAATGCATCTAAATTATGTAATAGATCTGATAATAGGAAACTTTGTATACTGTAAATACCTACTATGTATAAATGTGTAATCGTTTTCTAGGCTTTTATTATAATTGTTATGACCAATTATTTTTTTTAAGGAGACAATATTATAATCAAAACACTAAGCTAGGTCACTTACATACAATTTATTAAAGTTAACATTACATATTTATTACTAACTAAATACATTCCAACAGTCATACAATACCCAGTCATGAAATTCAGAATTTCTGTTTTACATTTTACAACAGGTTAAGGTAAATACAGATTACAGACATTAAGAAAATTTTGGAACTCTTAGTCCAATCATTACCTTCGATCATCCACATCTGAAAGAAGCAGAAGTGAGTAATAAGTAGCAAAAAAGAAGATAATTAGATAAGTTAGAATAAAATCGAGATACAGTGACAAACCAAATTGCTCTACATAAAAAGCATCTAGGTTATTATTTTCATCAGGTGTTATTTATTTACATATTATTTTTGTAATATCATTAATTTACAAATTTAGTTACAAATACAAGTCAAAGAGTAGAGATTACAAGATAATAAAATTCAGTTTGCCATAAAAATAATTATAATACATTCCAATTATTTCTAATATATTGGTAAACTGACAAGTCTTACATTTTAATTTTGTGATTACTAAGTTGATTTTGATTTTCAGTGATATACAATTGAAAGGAATCATTCTCTAACTATTTTTTCCAACTTACACCCCACATTAGTATACTGTGATGACCACACCAGGTTAAATATTTCCTCCATATGCACTGCTTTACTCACTTTTTCCATCACATGCTACAATTTTCACCTTATCCACTTTAGCCATTTCTTGTACCTCCCTGAACTCCACATCATTCAACATAAATGTCCAAACATTGTCACAAAATCTGCAATAAAAAGTATGAGTCATATTATAAGCTTCAATTGGAGACATGTATTTCGAAATGTGGGAAATCACAGAGTGATATAAATAGCATTAATAGGTTGCTGTTCAGCATTTTTCTACATTTCTTTCTTAATGCACTGTATATTTCCTTGTGTGCAAGATTATATTCTATTCTACTTAACTTTGATTAGTGTGATGGAACTAAAGGGATTTTTAAAATACCAATGGTTAAAATAACAGAAAGTTTGCCACTTCTTTGATTTTGAAAATTATGTACAAGTACAAGGATGGTTATTTCATGGTTAGGTGATAGTAATGAAAAACTATTATGTTCTGAAAAGAGTTGGTTAATGTCTCAAATGTAGGCATTCTAAGTTAAAATTTCATCTAACCGTTGCACATTAGCTATTATAGCAGCATGGCTGATATTCTCTTCACTACCCTGCTGCCCTAACCACAGAAACAAACACCAGATGGAGGGAGACAAAAGGTCTCCGACAGTCAAAACTGTTCATTAAGGCGATTGCTAATAAGCAGACCAAAAGACTACTAGAATGTAAGAAAAATGAGGCGAGGCTGGTCACAGGGATAATTACTAGACACTGTGCACTAAACAGACACCTCACTATTATGAAGAAAGCCACAGATCCGTCATGTTCTGAATGTGGGGAAGAAGAAACAAGCATTCACCTAATTGCGGAATGCCCTATGTATTCTCTACCAAGATGGGAGATACTAGGAACCGATAGGATTGATAGGGAACAGTTAAGGGACATTTCAATAGGGAACATAATCAGACTTTGCAGAGCATCGGGAAGATTCGAGGGGTCGACGCTGCCGGGGCACCAGTAAAACCAGTGCTCCTCGGTTGCCTCCTAGAGGAATAGCGGGGCGAGGACTAACCTGTTGGACCGCCGAAGGGGGCGAGTTGTGTGACACCATGCGATCCGGAGGATCCCACGCTAAGGAAGTGTGGGAGCACTACCGAGGAACTTTGGTCAGGGGGGGGGGGAATCCTCGGGTTCCCTTCATGCGGAGTAGTACCCCCTTCTGTCTGGGGTGAATCGGATAGGACGCTCCAGCAAGCGCTTACCTGGAGCGGTGGGAGAGGATACGTGTGGGGGCAGAACTCGTCCGGGGAGAGCGAGGGTACAGGGAGAAATGTCCGATGCACCGCGAGTCCGAAGGGCGACAACCGAACTGGGAATTAGGGGTGAAATAGTTCTACACACAGAGCAGGTCACCCGTCTGCGCTCCGTCGCAGGCGTCCCCCATAAGACATACATACATACATACCCTGCTGCCCTGTTAATAGGTTCTGGCTGGCCTGATCCCTACCCTTTTTTACCCTGATGATGGATGACGCTCGGTGTGCAAAAAAAAGATTTTCAAGCGTAATAAAGATTAAAATGTTTATGTTACCTGTAAGTGTTTAGTTTTCCCGCTTTGAAGGTTAGTCTGGATTTCACCCTGTTGGACAGCGCTTGGTTTATGGAAATATCAAACTGCAGCAGTACTTTCATCGCCAGTCCCGGTGTTATTTGTCCATACTGAAACCAAGTCGCAATGTAGTTAAGACAAAGCAAAGCTATAAATTAAATTACTCGGAAAGAAAACTTACTTGAATCAGCTCGTCTAGACTTTCTTGCAAGGTATTGCCGATCGTGGTGTTTCTGTATAATTGGTACGACATTACTAATAAAATTAACCAACGCAAGTGTATAAATTTAAAATGAAAAGGACAAATCTTGCGATTTATGCAAAACACCAAACGAATACAATTTTGGCCGCGTTCCGATTTGCGCTGACATCACTTTGAGTACCTAAAACCGCGTACCGAATCACTGTCATTGGGATTACGGCAGCCATTGTGACGTCACGGATTGCGTCATGACCGCCGCCATCTTCCGCTAACGGCGCCCATGCTCCAGAGCGAAATTCACGTAAGCGTAATGTCAAATTCAACTTTGACATATTGTTTATTTATTTTTAAAAGTTAAAAGTTTAATGTTTAAATGTAAAATTAACGTGTCTTATATTTATTTGGTTGAACAAAACTAAAAACACGTTATTCAATTATGAAATGGAGATAAATTACTGAAATATTTTAAATCAATCAGTTTTGTAGGTTAGGGTTGCCAGATGTTCGATAGTAAAAGTATCGAGTAGGTTATGTATATATTACGATAGTTTTGATTCAGGCACATACATACATAAGATAATATCATAGGCAATCTGATAAAATATAAATATAAATATCAAACATTCTTTTTTGTATTTTTTTTATTTCATGTGCCTATTTACATCTCCATTTTTAAAACTTCGCATACCTTTTCTTATTTTGGGTACTAGCCATGCGAAAAGTGCTGTTTTCACAGCTGTACGATACTTTTTTAATACGTATAATAATTTAGAATTTTGCCAGTTTTGGTACGGTAATCAACATCTGGCAAGACTGAGTTATAAGCAGTTTCAGCGCGCTCAAACGCCGTTCCGTTTTGATTTCGCTCATGAGCCGTATTATCGCGATTTCTGAATCGGTACGCGAGTAATCGCTGTCAGTACTTTGAGCCGTGAAATCTGATTCGGAATACAGCCTTTGTTTGACAGCAACAGACAGATATATTACATAGACAATAAAAAATTTTACATTGAGGTACAAGTATTTTTGAGCTGACACCTAGTGTTACCAACTTACGATTATCGAAATTATCAGACACACATACTTAAATGAAACAACCAATGGGGCACATTTTACGATATCGTGATAATATTGACTGTGTAATATGCCGTATCGCGGTATCGTAATAATATCACCGGAATTCTTGAAATCCGCGATACGCCCGCGATAATATTGAATGTGTGAGCGCATCGCGATATTTTTTTATCATTACTCGCTGGCAGCCATGGAGGAACGACGACGACGACGTCCGAATAGTGACGATGACGAATTACGTTCTGTCGTTGATGACAACGAATAAAAAAATTACTCGAAAGAGTTTATTCTTAGAATAGAATATACTTTATTGCACACAAGATATTTACATGAAAAAACAGTTTAAATACAGATACGCAGCCTTATTGCTAAGGTAGCAATTTCTTCCAGGCAACATTCGGGTACAGGAAAAACGCAACGAATACTGCGGGATAGCGCATTATATAATTTTATGTATCAAAAATAATTTCTTCTTGTATCTGAAACGTGCCCAAAATCAAATGAGTGTATTGATTTAATTTAAAATCCAATTTTTAACCCATCGCTTTCTCTTACGTTTACTTTTTAACGTGCATGCGAGTACTATAGCTATAGCTGCCTTTTTACTATTATCCATGATTAATCTTGTGCGTAATACAACTTCACTCTAATAAATTCAGCGACATACTGATGATGATATTATCACATATTGTGTAATAGCCCCTTTTTAATACTTGCGATATTGTGATACTGGGATAGTGATAATATTGATTGTGTAATGTGCCCCAATGGGAACAATAAACACAGTTGAACCACAGAAATATTGTATAATTTTAGTTTGACTGGCACTACCTTTGACCATCCCGACGCGCCGCCCGTCAATTTCAAGACAAACTGTCAAGAGTGCGCTGTATGTAGGTATTGCATGTATATAGCCCTATCCTAAATTGTCAGAGACTTATATATTTTTTATGGCACTAGTTGCACTTTTAACTCAAGGTTTTAATAAATACAAGAATAAATATAATAATATAAAAATGTTGGATTTTGCAATAAAATTGGTGGTAACACTCAATCCGAAGTGTTTACGGAGACAGGTTTATTAAAAAAATTGGTACACAAAAGAAAGGCTATAAAACTAACTAAGTACTTCCTCCAAGCGAGCGAATCCAAAATAAATTTGTTAAACGTATGCAAGTTAAGTAAGTACCGTGGTTTTTGTCTGAATAAGATGGTATCTTTGAAGGATCGCCGTGAACAGAGAGATCAGTTTCTGTATAAAATCGTAAATAGAATGATTGAGTCTCCTTACTTATTAAGTTCTATTACTTTTAAATGTCCAAGACTAAACGCCCGTTCCAATAACTTATTTGCTCCACCGTTTTGTAAGACTAACTACGCGAAAAATCGCTTTTTCACTTCTCATGCTCTGAAAGTGCTTATTTGTGCAGGATATAGGCTGCACAAAATCGAATTTTGTGCACAAGTGCATTAACGTATCTACTCATAAATGTATCTATATTAAGGCATAGAAAATGAGCCATACAGCCAAACACAATAAGAAGTTCAAAGATAGAATTTGTTATTTTATAATATTTACTTTAATTTATTTGCCTTATGTGTTTTTCAAGACATAAAAGATATTAAAATTTAAATTCAAGTACGGTAGGTTATTTAATTAATTACAAAATTGATTTAATAGTAGGCTGTATAGGTCTGCAGCCCAAGCCTAATGTCAATGTCGTAAGATGTAAAAAAATAAAGCGGCGGGAAACAGCTCTTGTTTTTTCGTGCGTTTATTTCTTCAATTTGCTGAAGAAGATGATTTAACACTCTCTCCTAATACGCTTATGGAAATTAATGCACAGAGAGTTGTGCAACAGATATTACCGCCAAAGTCTCGGGAAAAATATCTCAAAGTTTACGATAATTTTGTAAATTGGTTAATTTTAAAGAAATGTTATACTACTATTTTATTTCCTCGCAATCGAAGTGAAAAGCAGAATTTATAACTCGTCCACAAAACCATTTTATCCTCGACATTACTATCAGCCCTCACCTTCGGCTCGGGCTGCTAAAAGTCTCGGATAAAAAAATAAATAAAAAATTTAAAAACCCCCGAAGCAAAAATATCAAAACATTAAAAAGTAAAAAATAATACCTATTGTTGAGCCATCAAATTCGATAAAGTAACACCTATATATTTTAATTTTATTAGAGAAATTGATGGATGGCACGATTTGGTTTGCTCGTTGAAATGACGCTATAATGTCGCGTCGGTGTACCGCTTAAGTCAGACGCGTCATTTGATTGACTATCTATTAATTTGTTAGCATATCCGACCAACTTGTTTTCATACGACATTTTTTTTCGGCTGATCAGGTCATGGTTACCTTTCCATATACTTTCAATATTATTGAAGGAATACGGTACCAAATTTCGAATCGATAGGACATATGGAAGTAAGTCAGATCCCCTCATCAACTATTATAGAGCTGATGATCTTCAAACGGCTGATCAGGTCATGGTTACCTTATCATATACTTTCAATATGATTGAAGTAACAAGGTACCAAATTTCGAATCGATCGGAGATAAGGAAGTTCGTCAGATCCCCTCATCAACTAGAAAAGAGCTGATGATCTTCAAACGGCTGAAGAGATTTTCATGAAACATGGCTAAGAACACTCGGGGTAAAATTATCTATGTTACAAAAAAAACTAAACGAAAATCGGTTCATCCGCTTAGGAGCTACGATACCACAGACAGATACACAGATACACAGACACGTTAAATTTATAACACCCCTTTTTTGCGTCGGGGGTTAAAAAGGGTTCGTTTTGTGCACTTGTTGTAAAATCTACTATATCGTTAGGGCATGTAATAGGCACGATGAATCCTATTCTCATACTGATATATTTTGTAATATAAAATAAATAGGCACTGTTGTTGTTGTTAGGTTAATTATCTTTATTTTTATTTTATGTAGACTTGCTATTTGCTTTTATTTCTGAGTGGTTGTCAGTGTGTTGTCGTAATCAACAATTTTTTTAGTGGAAACTTTATTGGCTTATACATAGATTTAGATCCTATATCTATGAGCTTATATATATTTATTATTTAGTTTTAATTTTTTGTGTTGTTCATGCTCTCTGTTTCCCATTGTAATAAAAAATAAATAAAAAAAATAACTGGCGTAAATAACTAACTCATTCTTCCTAGGATTTATATGCTTTTCATTCCTTCGAACTACCCACATTGCCTTCCTCATTCAAAACTGTGTAAGATCTCGGTTTAACTTTCTCTAAAACTTTTCCTGGCAACCATGTTTTATTTGGAAAATTTTGTATTACAACATTCTCCCCCTTTTCAAAAGATTTTTTAGTTTTAGCTGTTTTATTGTAATTCTGTGTATTCTTCTCTTTAATTGTATTCATTTTTTCTTTGACATCAGTAGGTAACTTTGGCTTTAATTTATCAAATACTCATGGTAACGTAGTTCTAAGGAGCTTGATCAGCTCATGTCAAGAATGAGCGAAGAAAGTAAAAAATTAAGTTGCGTCGTGTAAAGTCGACCACTGGACCAAGGCTTTATTACCTTGACCTTCGAGCCTCGGTGGGGACGTGTTGATGAAATATATCGTAATTTTCACCCTGGAGGTGAAAGAAAACGTAGCAATGGCGTAGGCGCGTTGTCTCTGAGGTATTTAAATACACATGTAAATGTTATATCACACGTGAATTGCAATAAAGATCGTGGCTTTTACCTAGTTAGGTAAGATAATTAAGTAATGTCCTTTTAACGACTGCTTCACACAACAACATCTGAATCACCAATTAGCCAACAAAATGAGTTGGAGGGACCTAAATTCTTAATTGAAAAAGTAATTATAAAATATAAAAGTAAGTAAAGCAGATTAGTACTATTATTTAAAGCACAGCTAAGAGAAGTTGGATCTACAAAAAAGTACCTACATAAAATTTATGAAAGAATTTTCCATGGTGTAAGTGGACTGTAATGGGCCGTTGATGAAATAAATATGCTCTCACGTGTTATGTACGTCTTTCATTTACATGCATGACTTAATTCAGGTAATTATTGTATGCAACAAAATACATAGGGGCTTGAGTTTGAACTGCTTTGTAGTTAGGAATTTTCTAAAGTTGCGTTTTTCTCCTGCAAATCTACGGCTTGAAAAACGGCTGTGGCTTAGTTCGCCCTCGATTTGAATGTAGCTTCAACCACGAACGCATTCGGACAGTGCTGATTAATTTCTTGAAACAAAAAAGCAAACCATAACCTGTTCTATTCTAAATCAATTTTTTGTTACTTCTTAAAAACGAGCAAATCTAACATATGCTGCTGTAGCTGTTGTCGTACAAGGTGCTAAGAAACGAAAAAATCCAACCTAATCAAATGTAATTTAACTTTAAGAGCTGATTACAAAAACTAAGAGCAGCGGCAAGAACAACGCGCCAAGCGTCGTCATATGGGTACGAAAAACGACAGTTTTTGCGTTTACTGATTCACAATGGCAAAGACAGGTAGGTAGTATATGAATCAGTGAGCTTTGGCGGTCAAGGCCACTGGTCCCTACTCCTGGCAGGCTGGCAGGGCCAGTGATCTGCGCTCTCGGACTGGCTTAGCCACTCTCTGGCCTGCAGTGGTAGCGCTCGCGCCTATCTGGACAAGTTACTACTTCCACTTATTACTCGCGTGAACAGTACTTAACGTAAATCGAATGTGACTTAAGTGATTATTATTTGCGTTTGGTATTCCACCACAAGATGGCATGTCTGTGGTCGTGCGTCGGTGTTCTGCTAATCAACTTCATCCTGGTTGTCACCGATGGACTTAACGTGGTGCGTCGTCGGTTTTGTTATTTTTTATTTCATTAACCGTTTTTTAATAAAGTGTAATTTTAATATAAAAATAAAATAGATCACTATTATCGTTACAAAATTATACGCTTATGTTGTCACAAAGAGAATAAAAAATAAACAGTAGAGTTTTGCTGTACGTCTATCAGATCAAATGCTTAGAGTAAACATCCAAGATCCAGATCTGTCAGGCAGGATAATAATATTTAATTGTATACAACTTGCTATCGAAATCACGCAAAACTTTAGAGTGAACTTTACTGAATAACTTATATTCCACAAAAAATAAAATATAAACTGATAAGAACACTTTTATTATTAATTTTAAATAAGTAGTTTTTAATTTTTCTTGGCTGAGAAAATAATATAAAATAATATGTGACTCGCGGTATTCTAATTTAGGTTGAATGGGTTTTTATAAAATTATAAAAGTGAATTACTTAACGCTTTTTTTAAGTTTTTGTCGCTGAGAGGCGGCGGTATAACTTTTTTGCGATTATAAAGTTTACGATTCAGTTCTTGTTAACTTAATTCAGATAGCGTTATTATTATGTTATGAATGACTCATAAAACAATAAAATGTGTCGCAGGTTAGACATTTACAAACAGTTAAAATTTATAGTTTGCAATACCTCGTAAAATATTACACGGAGGACATAATACCTATAGTAGTAGCTATCCTGTAGAGGTGGCTTTTCATGCTCGACGATTGTCTCTACAATGTGTTAACCTCTACGGTGGTTTTGAACAATCGGTTTCTGAAACTGAATAATCGTTTTAGAACTCAAAATATTAAAAAGTTTTTTTTTTGTAATGTTGTGTAACAAAACTTTTATGCTGTTAATTATGAACTATACTTTGCGTTATTTATTTAACACGTATATACCTTGCATAGTAATTTTCTCCCTAATCTTGTTGAAGAAAGTTAAAAATAATTGCGAGCATTCGCTTCCTTATAATCATCATGCCCGAAGCTATCAACATTCATTCACCGTGCGCAATTTATATCACGACGAACACCGCTAGGAAGTGAGTAAAAGTTATGACGAAACTACTTGTACTTAACTAATTGCGTTTTACAAAACCCCATTATTAATAACAATAATAACTAGTTCCTGTCCTTTACCTTCATAATACAAACGTCTCTTGGACAATGCAGATTGAATCGGCCGAAAGATGAATCCGTGTATTGGAAGGCACGGTACGCCCTAGTCGTCGTTACACAAGCTATTGTCGGCTCTATAATACTCACACCAGTTCTGAGGTCGGTTGTAGACCTTACAACCCACACGATGAGAAAAAAGACTGTTTTGTACAATTGAGCGAAATAAAAAACAAGTCTACTTTCGTATTAGGATAACGATAAAACTCCATAAATTAGTTATATTTTTAAGCTATCTTTCGAAATGTTATAGGATGAATATAATAGTTGTAAGCATAGCGGTGATCGCAGCCCACGGCGAGACGGGAAGAGTTTCGCAACCGGCTCAACCATAATATCTCTCCATCTCCATGTTTGGAGGATAATGTCGCAGATCACGATGCACGTCATTTGGTTCGATCGAACAGCCTTATTGACCAGTTATCAAGTGTTGGAGTGTTTAGTTCTCGATGCGGAGGTTCTGGGTTCGGATCCTGTTCCCACATTGTCAAACAAAGGAATTTTGTGCGACTATCCCAAATTGGTTAAGATCTGACTGATGATAAACCTGAATCATCTGAATTCTGATTGTCCGAAAAGTAAGATATATCCTTGCTTCGGAAGATTATTTGTCTATTATCTACAAAAGTAGTTTTTATTACAAAGCCAAGACAGAAGCCTCGCACAGATGGCTCAATAACTCCGACACCAGGGATTGTGAGGTCGGTCATTCTACGCCCTCACAACCCCACACGGTTATTATGATGTTGATTATTTGATTTGAAGGCAGTTGTGTGCACTTAGCAGTTCTTTGTAAGCCAGATAAGCTTTTTTACTAGCCACGAAGTGTAAAGCGTTTCCAACCTTTGCGGATATTTTATGATTTGCTGCCTTAGTTAGCACCTAGACACGTCAAAGCACCAGTCGAGAGTTATATTTAATCAGTTTATAGTCCATAACGGAACACAATGGCCCCAATTCGGGAAGTCGTGCTTTAATACTAATTTTCAAATTTAGCTATATTTTCCGTTTTTTGACTAAAGAGAGAAGTTCAATTCAGATGAACGACCGATATCATTTTAAATGAATGATAAACAAAATAAGGATTTCGATTTATTTAAATCAGATGTCTTTACGACCGTTCTAGTGCAAAAGATCACACTATAGACGCATCCACATCTATAACGTTCAAATTCAAAGTTGACAGCCTGTAGACATCATTCATTATCATCATTTCAGTGAACGGTCCTGCGCAATTTGCATCCAGCTGACAAGCTGTAATATAATGTAAAAATTACAATTTTTGTCACTTTTTAGGGTTCCGTAGTCAACAAGGAACACTGCGTGTTTTGCCTGGTTATTAATCTTTAAATATGTGATGTAACGAACGAATTTAAATTAAGTATCTTCCTGAATTAGCCCCAATCTCGATCGCCAGTTTATATAATACATAAAGGAAGTCATTCTTGTCTCCACGAAAGCAAAGTTCATTCTTAATTTACTAGCCCCATGGATAACTTTACACCATTCAATTGGGTTTTTCTAGAGGAGAAGCCACGTAGAATTTAAGAAAAAAACAAGTCGGATGCATGTGAAGTCAGCCATTTTACATTGGGCTCGATTTTCACTTACGATAAATGAATGAACGAGTAACAAAACATTAGGTTTTCGTAGCTCCATTGGGCAGTTGTGTCACGGACATACAAATAAATTGGTTGGTTGCAGTGAATTACCACATTTATGGTGACCATCCACCATGTCGTGTATGATATCAGGAGCCCTTGACAGCAATCTGACAAGGCTCACCAAGAGGTTGATGGCCATTTTTGTATAGTTTTACGATTGGTACTTGATTTTGACTCGTTATAATCGTGACTATCAGGAAAAAATACCCTTGGCCAGAAATGTTGTAATTTTTCATGTACTCTCTACACTTCTAAAATACCGCATTGTTAGGTATTAAGCATTGATTCGTACCATAGATTTAAAATTTGTTTAGTTGTAGGGTTCCTTTTTGGAGTCAACTTATTGTAATAATTACATTTAAATACATGAATACCTCTAATTTTAATAGCACTACGTTCAAATCTTGAGAGTTGTGTTTGCAAGGCTAACCCGTTCTCCCTATTTGCACCGATATGCATATTACTCTACATTCCATGCATTGCCGGGTTTGTTTACTGAGAAAAATAGACTAATAACTGCCGGGAAAGGGTTAGATATGAGCAGAGCCAAAACGAACACGTCCATTCGATATATGATTTATTGCGGAACAAAGATACCCTCCTAAACAATTGTAAAAGACAAAATGGCAACTACCTACATATATTACATTTACAAGACGGCTATTATATGTTCCTTACTAATATTAACTAATCATAATATTACTAATATAATAACCTTTTATTGCGTACAAACATATACTACATAAGAAATAATATAAAGAAAGGTGGACCGCAGCCTGCTGTACGCCCTAGTTATTTTCGATTTCCACGATTTTTCCAGTATATTATCATACTTTTTACTATTGGAAAAATATATTTATATATAAAAATATATAAATTTAAAAATATATTTATATATTTTTCTTCAGCTCACAGTAACCTACATGCAAAAAGATAAAAAAAATGTAGAAGGACAAACCTACAAATGTATCTAGAATTTATATAAGAAATGAGCGCCACCGATGTTTTTCCGTAAGGAAAATTTCAGACCAATTATTTAAAAATTGTTGTTATTATAGATTATTTTACTAATCGTAGGTAAATGGTGCATCCGTTTCACATCCGGTTCGAGGAATCAAAAGTACAAGAGAGCATTTATTAAAATAATTATAATTTCCGATTGGAATCGCTCTTGTCTCGATATTAAGTGATTTGTGAACTTAATCCAAAACAGAACAAATAAATTGACCTTCACATTGAATGATTAGGAACCTACTTACCTAATAATTATCATCAACATCAACACCGTACACGTCCCCACCGAGGGGCTTGAGCCTACCCAGCGATAAGGCCTTAGTCCACCACGCTGGCCCAGTGCGGGTTGGTCGGCTTCACACACAACCTTTGAATTTCTTCGCAGGAGTGTGCAGGTTTCATCACGATGTTTTTCTTCACCGTAAGAGCGTCGAATAAAACTTACATATGAATTCGAAATTCGAAAACACATTGGTACGTGGTGGAGATCAAACCCACGTCTCCCTAACGGAAGACAGCGGCCCTAACCACTAGACCACCAATGCTTAATACCTGTAATAATATCTATACCTAATTCAGGGTAGGCTCGGCTCGGGCCCCTTGTTGGGGACTTCTTACATAAGCTGGTAACAATATCATGCAATATGCAGATTTGCAGACTCCTTTGGCCTAAGGTACATGCAACACGTTTCTTCTTGGTAGTTTCTCAGCATGTGCGATACAAGAATATCATTGTTAACTAGTTATCATTAGTGGATGCGCAGCCGCACGTATGATGTAACGAAATTGTCGGGGCCTTGACATGATGCATACGAATCTTTGTATGTGGTTAGATAGAATTCTAGGGAAAATCCACTGCAGGTTAAATAAGTATATGAATCTAATAAGTTAAATAATTACTAAGTAGGTATACGAATGGGTAGTCAGTAATGAGGAAGTAAAGAGCGTCAGTGATGTAGAGACTAGGACCGCTGTCTTCCAATCGGGAGATGTAGGTTCGATACCCACCATGTGGCAATGCTCTCCAATCAAGGAAGCAGGAAACCTCCTGAGGAAACCTGTACACTCCCGCGAAGAAATGAAAAGTTTGTGCGTGAAATCGACCAACCCGCACTGAGCCAGCGAGGTCGACTAAGGTCTGATTGCCGTAATTAAGGGTAGACTCGAGCCCCTCGGTGGGGATGGTCTCTTCCTATATATTTTTATGGCGTTATATAGCAAAACAGGCGTTCGGGCATTCTTATAGAAAAATCAATGTCGTTTATTGCTCTGTAATGTTAAATAATATTTTATACTTATTTATGACAATAAAAACTGTTATTTAAAATAATTTATTGAGGATAATTGTTTCAAAATTAGCATTGCATCTTTTTTCAGGCTCAACAGACATGTGTGATCGGCGCTGGTTACTCAGGTCTTGGTGCGGCGAGGTACCTTAAAGAATATGGAGTGGACTTCAAGGTGTTGGAAGCTACCAGGCATGTAGGAGGCACCTGGAGGTTTGACCCTCACGTTGGAACCGACGAAGACGGACTACCGCTCTTCACCAGCATGTATAAGAATCTCAGGTACTAAGCTAGTTTATTTTTCAGATCTTGACGCGTATAGTAAAGTAGTTTGCCCACTTGAATTGCTTGAATCATGCAAAGTTTTCTACAACACGAAAATAAAAATAATAAATACGTAAAATGTGGTTGACAATAGCATCTCTAGTTTTACTAAAGAAATCAGGACTAAAGATGACTAACCCAGAAAAAGACTAACAAACATGTTGACTTTTCAAGAAAAATACCTACTTCGCCAAAAGAAAAAAATATTTCGATAAACAAAAACGAAACGTTTGCGAATCATATTTTAGGCGAAAAAGACGTCCTTTGCGACTACCTACCTACCTACCTTACCTACCTATTAAGATATTAAGTATTAATGCGGAATAGTTTTTTGGCCTAATACTATTTTAATACTTAAACAACTGGTATGTACCTATACAATATGTTTTTTTGTTCCCGTGTTATAAACCCTCTACGGAAAATCCTATGTGAAGAGTCACACATCTCTCTTCTGAAGGAAGAAGTCTCCGGAGGCCTCGTTGAGCTCGGCGGAAGCGCAGGAACCCGATTGAAAACTTTCCTGTAAAACTTAACAGCTTTGAATTTATCGAGCGCAAGCTATTCTACTATATAGGTAGACAGATAGTGGGTGCTATTCAGAACCTAATAATGTCATTATTACATACCCGAAACACTTTTACGAACCCGCTTGAAAACTTTCCCGTAACACAGAACAGTTTTGAATTTATCGAGCACAAGGTATTGGAATGTTTGGAAATTCTACTATATAGGTAGACAGATAGTGGGTGCTATTCAGAACCAGAGCGCAAGCTATTTGGAAATTCTACTATTTAGGTAGACAGATAGTGGGTGCTATTCAGAACCTAATAATGTCATTATTACACACCCGAAACACTTTTACGAACCCGCTTGAAAACTTTCCCGTAACACAAGACAGCTTTGAATTTATCGAGCATAAGCTATTTGGAATTTCTACTATATAGGTAGATAGATAGTGGGTGCTATTCAGAACCTAACAATGTCACTATTACACACTTTTGAGCGTTGAAAGCGAAAATACGAGACCGCATAAACCACAAACTTTCCCCAAGGAACGGTTTCTTTTCGGTTAGTTTCAACTGGGAAAGGAATATAAATTTTATTTAGACCTGAATTTAATTAAAATGTCGCGAGGATATAAAAGTTTTATTTGTTGTTTTGGACATTTTCTGCTATAATTGATGAGGACAACGTATAACTGGTATTCTGTAAGTTAGATTGTCTCATTGTAAAGGGGTAATCTTTCACAGATATAGATGGCTCGGATTAGAGGTAATTTCTGCACTTAGGTATTGCAAATTTCTTTCAAGCCACAATTTCATTAGATTTTGTAGGTCACATTAGCTGACGGATAGTAAAATTGGTAAATGACGCTTGCGGATGTAAGTTGAGAAAGAAGAAGTTTATTTTAATCAACAAATTATAACAATTATTTCGTATTTAGTTTATAATGATTTTTGTTGTTAACTATCAGCATCAAAACCCAATTATGATATCAGTCAAGTGGATCTTTATATGCTAGTGACAAAAAAAATGCATTACACTGCTTCACTTAGGATTTGTTAATTCATTTTGTGAGTGGTAGGGTTTTTATGAGCATCGCCAGTCAATAAAAAAACAACGTGTCAGCAAAATAGCGCAATACCTCACGGGTAGGTCAGCCCATGAAACTGAATAACAAAACGTATTAAAAGAAAAAAAAAGAAGAAAAAAAAATTATGTTGCATTGTTTTGCGGTATTTTGATTTTGCTAGCACGTAGGTAGGTATGCGAGTATCAGATCCATTTTTCCGTACTAAACTTCATCACAATTTAAAGGCTTGACTCTCAGTGTAGGGATTGACACCTAAACCATATCGGACCATTAGTAAACATCATCCTCTGCACGCAAGGCGTAGAATATCAATCAATCGGATTAGCTCAGTTTACTATGCGAAGAGAAATCACGCTTGCCATCGTATACGCGTCTAGATTAGAGCTATTCATTTTAGTGCAAAATTCATCTTTATTACAAAGGCATAGGGTACCTAAACCTGTAGCTTTACTTGCTGATGTACTATTACGTTGTATTGCATAATTACTTAGCTTTTGAGACCCGCGTTTGAGACAACCTGTTCGTTATGAAACATATTGGAGGGACAACTTGAACAAGTTCTTTTTCCCAACTGACCCACATTATACCATCTGTTGTTGAACTTCATCACAAGTGTAAGGTTTTTTAAATTGTCCACTTGACCAGCATCCTATAAAGTTTCTGAGGTGACTTACAAAGTCACGGAGGACATGACTTGTTAATCAACTCGCCCGCTAATATTACCACTTTGGTAGAAATAGCGATTCAACAATCGCTATTTCTCCGAAATCCGTTTGATAACAAAAATACTTGTTGACGTTCTAGAAGAGCTGAGTCATATCCTCATCATCACCATACCACCGTACAGCGTCTCCAAATCTGTAAGAAACTGGACCGAACAATTAATACGAAGAAAACATCATAATTATTATCATGGCCCTTATTTAAGATAGGCACAAATATCATTCGTGGATAGCTGAGACACTGATTTATGTTTGTAGAACCAACACCCCTCGGCTGACGATGGAGTACGCTGGTTTCCCGTTCCCCGAAGACACCCCGTCTTACCCGACCTCCACTTGCTTCCACCGGTACCTAAAGGCCTTCACCAAGGAGTTCGGTATCGACCAGCATATACAGGTAAAATAAATTATTTCCACACTATTATCTCATTCATAGAGATTAGTCTGCGTAATAGCATGTAATAGTTTGGGCGAAATATTTTAATTTGCGGGTAATACATAATGTATGTTAGTAGATTACAGGTAGAGACCCATATGCAATACGTACTTACGTAGGTACTTACCTACTTTTTATGTTAATTTTCGTCCTCAATTAGGTCTTTAGTAAGCTGTGTGCGGTTTAACAAAAAACGACAGAAATAACTTGAAAAAATTTATTTAGTTTTACATGTAATTGTCTTAAATAAAACAATAGAGATAAATAGATTTATTTACATTACTAATCACAATGGTTGCGTTACAAGTACCTACTTTATTTAACTTAGTTCCGGCGTACGAGGCATCATATACGGAAAATTTCAATAAGATGTTCACCGGTTGGTAATAAAAGGGCAATCAACGCATGCTTGGAAATCGAGTTATTATAAAATGGATCACACTTCACTGGTTTCAGTTTAGTCGTGATCTTTATTCCGTAGCTTGAAGGGTCGTATTCGTAATTCCAATATGTCTAGTAGCCAACCAGTTAAGGACGTTCTTCAAGTGACCTATAAGGAAACCTGTTGATGAAACCTTACTTTGCGTATGTTTCGTTTTTATTTAATCCGCATTTATCTTTCAATGACTCATATCATAATGATGAGACACACAACGGCTTATCTTGAATCACAGGTACATAATAATATGATTATTTGTATGGTTAAGGTTTCCTGTCGTGTATTTACGATAAACACGATTTTATCTATTTTAGTTAGTAGGTCTGGATCACCAAGCAAAAATTTATAGTATAAATGGGATAAAGTAGTTCTACATTTATAATTCCAACTATCCGTCAATGACATAACAATGTATTTCTATCAATTATTTCAATTTAATACGCGTATAAGGTAACTAACGCAGGATCGGTCATTGTGAAGATGCAGCCATTTTAACGTTCAGCAGTGGACGTCTTTGGGTTGAAATGAGGAATATCGCGGGAAGCTGCTGGATAGAGTTACGTTTATATTCCTTGATCATCGTGCAGATCCATGGAAAAGCATATCTCCAGAGCTTCCATCTGGACAGATGCAGACGTCTTTAGGCTTGGCATATTACCAAAATACATTAAAATCAAACGTATGTAAATATTTGTGTGTATATTCTTCTTACACAGTTCCGAAGTATGGTGACGATGGTAAAGTGGACTGGCTCCCATTGGAATGTGACGTATCACCGGACGGACACGAAAACGAACCACACGGAGGAATGTGGCTTCGTCATGATCGCCAGTGGAGAGTACCGCAAGCCAGTCACACCCCACTTCAAGGGGCTGGACTCTTTCAGAGGTAAGGAACTCTACAAAGACGATGGATGAGGGAGGTAACATTATATAGCAGGTATTTAGGTCAAGACATGGTCAAAACAAAGTTGTAGACAAAGTCTACCTATATATCGATACATTGTACGGCGGTGGGGTGAGCGTCTAACAATTAAACTACGGGACTCTCAAGATATTTTTATATATATTTTGCTTTAGTTGATGTTACACAATCGAAGTCTAAATAAAAAGTACTCTTTTTTTATCTGACAAACTTCATTCTCAAAAATAATTCAAATATAAGTGGCCAGTAACAGCCAAAGAGGCAAAGAGGCGTAGGTATGTATCCATACCTAACACATTGTTTGACAGATATTTGAGTTTGTTCGATTAGTGGTGGTTTCATAGGATAAGCTATTGCTTACCTAATGATGAATTATTATTCATCATTAGGTCACTTCACTTATTGTTAGCTAAGCCGAAGCGATGATATAAAGTTACTCAACAATTAATTTAACCTCAAAATAAGTTAAAGAAAGAAAGAAAGAAAACATTTATTTTGGATACAAATCACAACATTGATACAAAATAGAGAGAAAATAAAGAGTGTTAGTGTTACTTTACTGGTAATGTCTAATTGTTGTTCCAGGAACCGTCATTCACAGTCACGACTATAAAGATCCAGAGACCTACAGGAACCGAAGGGTGCTCCTCGTGGGAGCTGGAGCGTCAGGCTTGGACCTCGCCACCCACCTGAGCAACGTCACGGCCAAGCTGGTCCACAGCCACCATCTCAAGTACAACCAGCCCTACTTCGGCCCTAGCTACGTGAAGAAGCCCGACATTCTCATGTTCAACAGCAACGGGGTGGTCTTCGAGGATAATTCATTTGAGGAAGTTGATGACGTTATATTTTGCACAGGTTCGTTACTGGATAACTATTTAATACTATGGAAGAATCTTTTGGCTTTTTTGTATGGTTATCGAGTTTTTTATTATTTAGTATATATTTTTGGGGAATTGAAAGAAAAGGCACTGAAAAGTAGCCGATATCTTTCAGAATTTTCATGTATTGTATCGGTCAAGAAGAAATCAATAGATTTAATTATCTTCACGTAAATTGAAAATAATGATAATGCTCAGTTCAGTGAAATATCTAATATTTGTAAAACCTGCGATCAACGGCATGCTTTTATATTTTTTGTTTCTTAACTATCTCTCATAGTCTGTTCTCTTCTTATATAGGATACAACTTCGATCACACATTCTTAGACAAGAGTTGCGGTATTACAACGTCAAGCAAGTTCATTCTACCTCTGTACCAACACATCGTTAACATCATACACCCTAGCATGGTCTTCATCGGAATTCCTAAGAAGGTCATTAATAGGGTTCTGGATGCTCAGGTGGGTACCTTCTTAGTTACGATCATGATTTATAACAGTCTTTGAGCTTATTTAGTGTTTTTTATCTGATCCAGCACTAGGCCGAAAAAAAGATCTAAAATGTTACATCAAATTTTCAGGGCCAATACGCAGCAGCATTAGCAGCAAAAAAGTTTGAGCTGCCACCCCAAGAGAGGATGCTGAAGATCTGGCTAGACCACGTTTACTCCTTGAACGCCAAAGGAATGAACATGGTGGACGTCAATGTTATTGGAGATGAAATGGTTAGTATAGTCAACATTAACATAGTGTACTCTAAGTATCCAGAACAATGTGATAAGGAACAATACCGAATGCATAATCTGAAATCTGTTAAATTAGTTCAACAACAACTTTCTGAATTAATGGTCATGGACAAAATTGGAATTGGAACAGATTCAAAGGAAATCATAAGTTTAGGTATGAAATCGAAACCGATCCAGCCTGCCTTTGAGAATAAATCGTCATCATGTAAATAATGGATTTCAAGTCAGCATTCACTTGACACCGCTGTAATGATTGCACTGGTTTGGCGTGGCGGCTGACTGATGTCAGTGACTCAACATAAAATTGCCTTTACTTACAGGCAAATTAGATGTTCATCAAAAGCGTCTAGCGTCTTTTTTCACAAAAAATAAAATAATAGCAAACCGTTTATGCCTTCGTACTGTTCCTAAATAAAACGTCTTTTATCGTCATCTCAGCCGGAAGGAAATGGATTGAAGAATGTGTCCACTATGCTCTACTGATATATGGGAATGGATAAAATACAACAAGAAACTCTGATTTTCCGAAATTAAGGGCCATACTAATCTGTGATAAAACTTTCATTACAGGACTATTACTTCGGAAACTTAACTGAAGAAGCGGGCGTGATCCGCGCCCCTCCAGTACTGAAGGACATCCGTGACTTCAACGCCAAGTACCGCCTCGAAGATCTGCTCAACTACCGAGACTTCGACTACAGAATGATCGACGACACTCGCTACGAAAGATGGTACAACTTAAGGAAAAGTCTGCCATGCTCTATCGAAGATATTGAAAATCTATAAACGTGCGACTGTATAAAAATGAATGCAGATAATGGCCTCGATTCAGATGTCATGCTCTAATTCTAATTTTAAAATCCAGCTATCCTTTTCTTTTTTATGACCAATGAAAGAGAGGTGATGAACGAATGATATTAATTTGAACGAATGATAACCTAAAATAAGGGCATAGCTGTCAGTGAGATTTTTAAGTCGCATGTTTTAAGTGCTCTCTAAAATTGTGCAATCGACACGGCCATAAGGTTCAAATTCGATGTTTGACAGCTCTAATATTTGGCCATCTCTTGTCCCTATTCAATCTTTAAAATGTGGATAGGATGGACTAACTTAAATTAAGGATTAGAGCGTGACAGTGTGAATCGCGGCCAATGCGCACGCACAAGCCCTGTCGAATGACTTACAATTTTTAAGGAATACTAAATTAAATACTGAGCAATTTTGATGTTACTTCGAGCTCCTTGGTGGGGTATAAGTTGTCAGACAACTCAGCAAACTTGTTCAGCTTTCATAGGACCTCGAATGGTGAAAAATCAGGCTAGATTTGCAAAAGTATGGTTTAATTTTCTTATAGAGTCGGTATAAATCCACACAAGTGTAAGGTCTAAAAATGGCGGATACGTGACTATGCAAATATACTCATAATTTTATTATTATTGTACACAAATCTCGATATAGTCTTTCAAAACAATTCACGAAATGTAGAAAGTTACCTTGCCTCTTGATTTGTTGATATTGTTGTTTTAATTATTTTGTACATAAGTCTGTAAAGTAAATGTGATGTACTTTGTAGACTAAGTTAGACTTAAGTTTGTAGGTGTACTTAGTAAAATGTACTATAAAACAAAGAAACAAACACTTGAATCGATGTGTGTGCAATTGTTGTGTTGTCACTAGAGCTTCTTAAAAACTGTCTGTGTTTTTAAAAAAACCCCATTGTTTCAGAAAATTAACAGTTAACTGGTATAAAACAGTAAAGATAATTCCTTTTTCTGAGTTGTTAAATTAAATAAGATAAGAAGAGAAACCCTTGTTGACTTTACGGTTTATTTGTGAAAACAAAAAGTGTTAAAAAATAATAATAATAATAATATCTTTTATTTGCATTAAATGGGGTATTTATAAGGTTGCTTACAATAAACTATCTCATCCAGGGGTCACTTAACTTAATTCTAAAAATTCACTTACTGAATAAAGAAAGAATTTCAATACTAACCATTCCATTAATCTACTTTTAAATATTAAAGTATAGTTTTTTATTTACATTAGTTACTATATAAATTTTAATTGCATAAAATGATTGATTAATCAACATATTTACGTGAAAACAAGTACCTTCATTTGCAGAAAAAGTACTTGGTCATTCAGTCATGGCGTACAACTAGTGTTCGTTTTATCAGTACATGTTGTGTCCAATTTCCGTGCGAATGTTTCGTCGTCTAGCACAGTGTACACGTAGTTCCTGTAAGTGTACAAGTTCTCGAGCTTAGCCTGCATGTCTAGCATGCGGATTTTGAACATCACCGGCGGTACCCTGCTGATGCCTGATTCTTTGGTAAGTGCAGCGTAATAATTGTCCTAAAAGTACAAATATTTATGTATGCATATAATAAATAAAAACACAAGAAATCGGTAATGTAATAACACTATAGCCTATTAAGTTCAGAAAGTTTAATTCAATATGTCATCAGGGGCCGGTGATAAACTTTAGTAGGATTTGTAAGGTTCACAGTCACTTACTAAAGAGTAAGTAGAGCAGAATGGAAAATAATTATCATCTCCCCAAAGGACAGATTAAAAACATACATAGACGGACAGAAACAGATATTGATTTACATCACTCAATTATCGGAAATCGAACCCAAGAACGAACGAAAGAAAGTGCAAAAGCGCTCTATTGCAAGCAAGTATAAAGTATAGGTATGCGGGTATTACAGTGTGTGCCTACCTCATCCTGTGCAAGTAAATGTATGTCGGACAGCGGGCGTCCTTTGGAGCGGATAGCGTCGACGCGAGCCTGCCACTCATGGAGCATTTCTTCCCGTGTGGGCAAAGAGAAGTTGCCTTTTATCAGAGCTGTGGCGTATCGAGCCTGCAAAACAAGCAGACTTGTATAAACTAATTGGAAAAGGTTTTAAAGAACAAAGGGTTGGGTAGATAGCGGGTGCAGACTTGGAGGTAATACCTGCAATTAAACGATACGTCTCTTCTCTATACTCACTTGAATATATCACAACCAAGTCCGCGCCCGCTATAAAATCTCGACATGAGAAGCATTAGGTCGGATCTACATATCTGACCTAAATAATTTTTTTTGCAGTCTCGCAAATTCAAAAGTAACATGTTCCCAAAGAGTTCATTTTCGAATTCCATAATGGAGAACACCGATAGGTTCTTATTTCACAATAAAACGTGCCTTATATTAAAGTTTATAATATCATGTACATTACATTAGTTTTTATTTCATTTCAATACATGCAATATTAGCAAAGTTATGACCGCGAGAAGTTCCGAGCGTGTGACGTCATATGCAGGCGGTTGCGGGCGGTGTAATAGAATCGTTGCATGCATATGACGTCAATATGACGTCACAGCTACGACTCGCCTCGTGCAATTTGATCGTTAATAACTCAGTCATTTTTAAAGATATTAAAAAAATAAAAACACAGTTTTTTTAGTAATTTTTTATAGAACATTTTCAGCTAAAATCGTTGGTCAGACCCATTGTTTTTTCATTCTTTTATTGTAAGTGGCCAGATCCAGTGACTTTCAGTATGCCTACAATGATAAAAAGTGATTTTGGTCGGATATGTAGATCCAACCTAATGCTTCTTATGTCGAGAAATATAAGTCAGTATTAGGAAAATTAAGCTAAGCCCATAAAAATCTTAACATAAACGTTATCACAGAGTCTGTCATTGTGCTAGTGAACTCTCCCTAAAAGAAAATGTTCCTTTGGAAAATAACAGTTTTGATTTAAGCATACTTCTATGTCTACATCCACACTTATCAAAAAAGATATCACGAGAAATTTGCGAAACAAGTATAATGTGTGGAACAATAGCCTAGCCCTAGCCTATTAGTGACCAACTATCCATGTCAAAGATTTTCCAAGCCAGCAATGGATGATGATCGAGCCTACCTGGGCGTCAATAGCGAGGACGAGGCCCGCTCTGACGATCAGCCCCGTCAACATCATCGTGGGCTGGTGGATGTTTACAATGTGCTTGTGCAGCGGCACCACACTGCGCCTGGACATTGTTAACCCAGAGCTTTCGTCCAGGAATGAATAGTAATACTCGTAACCTGGAATATGAACAAAAAATTTTAGTTTAGGATTAGGGCCGGGCCACCCCTTATTTTTGTCGTAAAAGCTAGGCCACGTTGCAGGGACTATCATAGCCTCTGTGGCCGAGTGGTCGAACGTTCAACTCTCATAACGCAGGTTCCGAGTTCAAATCCCGGTGGGGACACTGTCAAATAAATATCTATAGACTCCCAGTTTGGTTAGGATATTACAGGCTGAATCACTTGATTATCCGAAGGGACTTGGGTTTTGTTTGGTGTCACATAGTGATATGATAGGCTGGTAAACTGTAGGTGCACTAGAAATACGTATCTTGACCCATAATTTTTGCCGAATGAGGTTTTAGTGCATGCTTTCTGTGAGCAAATTAAAAGCTATGCTCACCCTTGTAGGATCAGAGTGTGAACTTATAAATAATCTTCTTTAAAAACATAAGCTGATTATAGGTACTTAGGTAAAACTGACCTGTACAATAGATGACGTCATCTAATTCCTCAAACGTTCCATCAACGAATGTAGCTCCGGTCTCGTTAAATTCTTTGACGTCAGGTTTCTTGAAGACGTTGTGTGGCCAGGGCGTATTAAAGATTACTTTGGAATGGTGACTGTGGAACAGTGTCTGGCTGAACTTGGCTACATCCAAGCTGATGTCCATACCAGACGGCCCGGCGCCTATGGTGAGCACTCGCCGGTCTTTGTAATTACTTGGATCTCTATAGTCATGGCTGTGTATTATGGTTCCTGTAAGCGTTAGGCGTCAATGAAAACATTATAGGTAACGGTGGCGAGCAGATCCATGACCGTGAATGCACCAGTATCTTTCTGTCACTCATTCATTTTGTTAATACACCATGAATAGTATAATAAAACGGTTACGATACATAGTAGTAAGTAGTACGGTGCAGTAAATATCACATCATTGTTGCTTTATTTGACAACCGGTATAGTTTACTCCGCAGAAGGTTGTACGAGGTGCAGTTTGCGCAACATGAGCGCTGACCTTGAATGTGACAGTTCTCTCTTTCAATTACTACGTATATTTCACGAATATCCCCCGCTATTTTCACCGTACGCTTATAAACGAAGTTGCAGGAACTATAACAGCCTCATTAGGAGGTTACGGGTTTGAATCCCAATAGGGACACGGCTCTATAACACCTGACACCAGAGTTTGTAAAGTCGGTTGTCGACCTGCAACCCACAGGAAGAAAAAGCGTACCTTTAAATAGGTTTTCCCCTGGTATGTTTGGTGTGTTTGGTTTGCTATGGTGTCCCGAGCCGATGATCACGAACTCGAACTCCGCCTCAGAGTCTTCGCCAGTGGCAATGTTTTTATATTTGACTTTCCAAAGATCCTTTTCTCGTGTTATTAAAGTAACTAAATGCAGAAACTGGAACCAAGCGAATTCATCATATTATATATAAGTAATAAATAAATTAAGTATTTGATTTTCCAGGATTTTCCTTGTGTACGATTACAATTTATTTACCTATTGCTATAAGCAACCTTTCAAGTAACCATCAAAATTAATATTTTGCTTAAGAGCCTAAAATATTTTTTTATCGTATAGACGCACAATATTATATTTCTGCTATGGCGTAGCAATCGTAGCAATCTTTGTAGTTTATGCATTTCAAGCTTAATTTTCGTCTTTTTTTCATGTCAATGAGTTACGCCTGTCTAGTTAAAAATATCCAGAGTAACAGCTTTCTTTATTGGCCTCATTAAGACTGGGCAGTTAAGGCAAGACATAGTCCTGACTGGACTAGTCCTGTCCCATAGTTTGGTGTTAGCTTAGATATTGTTTATTGCACTTATTATTGGTCACACAGCACATACTTTTATATGTTTTTCCAAATCAAAATGTTTAGCATAAGCTTTGATGTAGTTGTAGTACTCGGAACCGCTCGGGAAGGAGGCCGCGTCTTGCGGTAGTGGAAAGTCTCTAAGCTCCATCGTAGGTTTGGGCAAATTGGTCCTGCAAACATAAATGTCAAAAATAGTAAAAATGCATAAATGTATCCAAAAACCCCTTAGGCCGTCAAGGAAACCGGGGTTAAAAAAAATTTAGTTTTATATTTCTTTTACATTTGATGTGGCGGGTGAAACACGCGATGATGCCATTCCATTGTTGATTATGATAATAAGTAAGTACATCATCATCATCAGACATAAAGACATAAGTTTTTTTTTTAATTTATTTATTCACATCACCAATCGTTATTATAAGTATAAACTAAGACACCCTTCTAAAAACTCTAGGTTTATACAAAGAGCGAATGATATGCATACGCTCACTGCTAATTTCTATTTCATTGATCTGGAAGAAATAATTTATAGTATATACTAGACACAAAATACAATGTGATTCAAATAAGAATATGTCTGGACTGCCGAAATTTTGAAGATGCAAATACATACATTCCAGTAGGCATGATGGTGTAATAAAAAAGGTTTTCTTATTTACTTAAACATTTAGATTATTATTATTTAAACATGTTTATGGATCGACACATTTATTTTTTGCTTGTTTGTTGTTCAGCACCTACTTTGAGTAAGGTACATATGGGACGTACGTTATAGAATACTTACTATTTACTATGTATTTTTTCCCTACGTTTTTTTATTATTAATATTATTCCAATTAAAATATTCCAATGGTTTAACTTCAAATAATCTACTTTTATATTTCTATATAAACCGTACGCTACGAATCGAGATTTCTTCGTAGACTGTACGACTCGCGCGAAAATAATCGAGAGCCCATCGTGTTCTTTTTTACCCGACTGCTTTAGAAGGAGGGTTATTAAAAAACTGCTCTTTACAGTGTTAACAGTGTTACCTTTTTTACTAATACTTCAACGATGTACGAACTTCCAAAAAAATATAAACAGTAGTATTTTACTAACAACCCTCACTATCACAATATACCCCGCAGTGAACACATCCAACTCGCGCTGCTTTCATCAGTGACGCATCTATTGTTTAACAGTTTGTTTGTCACCGATTCCTGGAAACTGACGAAATATTTTTGTAATGGATGTTCAAGGCCAAGGTATGTATATTTTAAAAATACAAATTACTAATGGTATTATAATTTATTATTCAACTAATAAAAGAGAAAAAAAAAAGAAAAGAGAATAGAATGCTACGCGATTCATTTTTATGTGCAATTTTTGTAATTCATCTTAAGTTTTAACTATTTTCTTAATCTCTTTTAATATAGCATAGCAAATATAGCATATATTTCGTATCAAAAATTATGCGAAACCTTCCTGTACGATTTTATTGCATAAATTTGATCCATCCTAATCCACTTTTTGAGTTATTTGGGCGCTACGCCAAAGTACTGTGTGTCGTAGCACTTAGCTACGAAACTTTTTGATATTTTTTACTTATAATGAACTGTTATTTCCTTTTGTTTTAGGTTCAGACCAACTCTGTGTCTTACTTGACTTGTATATATTTGACATTTGGTACAAATACAACAATCAGAAATTAACAAGTTTTTTTTTTATTAGTTGATGGGCTTACTCTTGACCACAATCAGGTCCGCGAGGGACGAGATGCGGTCGATGATGGAACGAGTTCGCCCAGAAGGTGCCTGTTTACTCTAACTTTGAAAATGCTTAGGTTATAAGCACTCGGAAAAACAGAAGCAGGCAAAGAATTCCACTCCTTGGCCGTGCGCATAATAAAAGATGATTGAAAGCGCTTCGTGTGGCAAAGGGGTATGTCGACCAAGTTCCGAGTGAACACAGCGAGCAATAGAAGAAACACAGAGCTCTAACCAAAATACCGATGATTGTTCAAACAGCGCGCAGGGGGTCGTTTCACGAAGCTACAAGTTACAAATTACATGTACAATTCGACGTATACATTGCGTAGACAATGAGATAAAACGGTAAGGGCTTACAGTTTAAGCGAATTGGCTACGCAATGAATATCAAATTGTACATTGTTGCTTCGTGAAACAGGACCCTGGTGGACAAGTATGAAATTTTTATTCACTGCGGGAAAACATCTAATTTCTAAGGGTGAAAAAAGAAACCACGTAGACGAAGTCGCGGGCGGAATGTTAGTACTAGGTACTACCTAAAATAGATGTGAATAATGTTTTTTGTACTATTAAGCTTACCTTAAGTTTTTATACATGCTGGTGTGTATGGGCAAGCCATACTCGTCAGACCCTACCCTAGGGTCATATCTCCAGGTCCCACCGACATACTGGGTCGTTTCGAATACGGTGAAATTGATGCTCTCTTCCTTCAGATACCTGGCTGACGTGAGACCTGATATACCAGCGCCGATGACACATACTCGCTTAGAGGCTTGAGTCTAGACGGTAAATAATAATTATATAAGGTAATTTTCAAGTTTTTTCAATCAATTTATGATAATATCTAAATAAATAAAATAAAAAATCGCATTTGTTTTTTTTAATCTTCTAGTTGTTATACTTTTTAAATATCATACTCTCATACATAATATTTATACTGATAATTTCACCATCTAAAGATATAATTTTATATAGAAAGATGGACAAAATCTGTTTGGTACATATTTTAAATGTAGTATCAAATACCATTAAATCATTTACTATGAAAATACCAACTTTTAAAAACAAGTTTGTTTTGTTATAATTTGTATGAATAGTAACAAAATTACTAGCTGGCTTTGTAAATGCTTGCAGTGCTGTCATTCATTAGTATTGTCGTCTCGTCTGTCACTGTCACTCAGTCAGGTGAGTGCTTGCTTGCTCAGTGTTTATTACAAATTTAAGCCCATATCAATAATTCTTGTCGTGTAGTCTTCTCTGACCTTGACACATGAGTTGAAGGCAATTTAGGTATTAAATACTTTGGTATTTTCATTGTAAATGATTTAATGGTATTTGATACTACATTATCTTCTGAAAGAATCAAACTTTACCTTACCATTTCTCGCTAGATCTTGCACTGATTTATTTATTCGTGTTCTAATTTTAATTTCACAACTGGAACTCTATGTTTGACACAAAAGAATAACAATTGTTGTACACTACGTTATATAATAGTTCTAAGTATCGTATCGCGAGAAATGTTAACACCGCGGTGACGACGACGAACACTCGACTGTTCCTCACTACTGATACCAATGATATTATCACATCACACTTCACACTAATATTATAAAATGTGAAAATATATTTGGATGATTGTTCCGCTTTCACGCCTTAACTACTGAACGGATTTGGTTGAAATTTGGAATAGAGATAGTTTGTATTCTGGATTAACACATAGAATACTTTTTACCGGGAAAAGTTTTATTCTCACGAAAAAATCTTAAACAACGCGAGCGTAGCCGCGCTAGCTGTAGTGAATATGACGTATGTTCATACTATTCGGTGTTCTAAGTTAATTCGGCGTTCAAAGTTGAGCATTTTACAACTACTACGCGATTGTTTTTTTTCTTAAGCCAAATTACGATTATAATTGTCTTAATTTGACGACAATAATAAATTGTCTTAATTTGACTGCCTCAGTTTCTGCGCGCTAGTGCGACATCTACCTCACTTTATATATAACATCATTAATTGATAACGAATTAGCAAATATTATAATGTTATCTGTGGGTAGTGTTTTGATTTAACCCATGACTAAATATTCATTCAGCCTCTATTCGTAAAGAAATGTGTGTGTTTTAGCGCCTGATTCCCCAGATAATTGGTATTGAGTAATTTTCTATGATACGATCTATAATGATAAGGTTTATTATTTATCTACAGTAATACAGGTTTACTGCACTGCAGCAATCTCCCACAAATGAATTTAGATTGCATGTACACCTTTTAGAATCGTGGAGTACATTACGATACAAGGATCGTAGGTGGCATATTACAAACGAGGTGACTTTTGTAAGCCCGAGCCGCAGGCGAGGGTTTATAGTGTCACGAGTTTGTTATAAAACCTAAGATCCGTGTGTTGTACGACGGTTTTCAATACACTTGTGAGAAAACTGATGGTAAATAATTACATTAAAATGATTAAGAAAGGTACATAGTACCCTACAAAAGCTATGATACTACAGGTAAAATTAATTATGTAGAAGTTGTAAAAACTAACCTTTAATATATCGCGCCCAGTTTGAGTATCCTTACTATTCACATTTATCATTAAATATCAACACTAAAACACTCATAAAACAACATTTAATGTAAAACAATTAAATTAAAATTTTACAAACTTGGCGCCAACTACAAAACGATAGTATGTTTCTTTTTTATAAGCATAATTACGGAGAAAAGGCTCTGGCGGACATTCAGCCTCTATGAATATTATTTGTTAAATCGAGATAATTTTATTTTTATAATTCAAATAATACTGGCTGATAATATTTTTGATACAATTTGTTGAAATAAAACAATATAAAATACTGTTCTCTTTGAATATGAATCGATTTAAATATTTTTTACGGTCAAAATGATCCTGGCTGAATAATAGTTTTGAAGACCGTAGGAATTAAAAAAAAATGTAATAAAATCGCACTAGTGCGGTAAAACGCATTTACCGCACAGTTTACTGCCTTCGTAAGTTCAATTTTCGACCAAAGTGTATTGAAAACGAATTATTATTATTGTAGGTATCCCATAAATTAAAATAAACACAGATCTTTTATTAAAAATAACGTAGGACTGTTATAAACTTATTTTTTACGAAGTGGGAGGGTTATCTATCATATTTCTGTACCTACACTAAGAATAATTTATTTTAGAAATGAATTTTTGATAAAAAGGCGATTATCTTTGCTTACATTTATTTAAGTAAGTACTTAAATAGACATACTATTTAAGTGTTTAACTATTAATTAAAGCGTTTAGATAATCACCTTTAGCATACGTTTCAAGCACGCAAACGCAATTTTTAGACCTATGCGTATTGTACAGATAAATATCCTATAGTACAAATAAAATAAAACTATCAAATACTAACCTTTTCACCACTAATAACATAAACAGAAAAACACAACACAATTGTGGCACAAACACTTGCAATGCGGAACATGACTATTTACTTAATTTATAACTAATCGCTAACGTAAATAATAGTCAATGGAAGATGTGTTTTAGCATACCACTGAGAGATATTACTGATATACTTATAATAATGTAAATGATGCGCCTCGTGGACCTATAAACGAACTTCTTGATAACGATGTTATTTATTGTAATAGGTTCACGGACGATGTACCGAAAGATGACACTGATCACAAGAATAGGTATCTAAGTTTCGGGACAATATATAACACAACAAGGAAAAATACTTTTGCTAACGTTGAAGAAACCACAAAATACGTTTTATGTTTGTGACAATACTTAGAAGTACCTGTGATGCAAAATTTGTGAGAATTTAATAACTGGGGTCAGGTTTGGAATTGGTAGGTACCTTGACCGTAACTTAGAAATCTATGCATGCATTTACACATTTCATGTGATAGCGGAATACTCTAAACTCAAAACCTTACTATAATACCTATCTATATATATGTACATCTTTATTACATAGGTAATTAATATTTGGTGCTAAATTATGTTAATACCGTTTTAAGGTGTTCCTAGTCACTCACTGTGCTTCTGAGTTTTTAATCAGGAATTATTGCCAAGATTGGAGATTGTAAATTGGAGATTGTATTTACAACAAAAAATTTGTGTAAAAAATGTTTTTTATGCTATCAAAAATCACAAAAATGTAAATCATATCATATCGGATTATTTGTGATTTTTGGTAAAAAGTAGCTCTTGCGCATTGGTAGGCATTGGGGCGCTACACGGCCGGGGCGGCCGGAGGCGCAAATTTGATTCGCAAGGGCAATCGACTCCGACAACTGCATTACATTTTAAATTGACCATGAAAAGGACTCGAATAGAGGTTGTCCCAACCAAATATTGTAGAACATGCTAAAACTATGCAACATTCAATTTGGATATAAATAGGAACTAACTAGCTAATCCGACAAACGTTGTCATATCTTGAGTTCATACAAAAAACCCATAAAGAAAAGCACCCTCACATTTTCTTAATTTTCCAATTTTTACGGCAAATTTTCGTTCCTTTAGAAACTATTAGGAAGATAAACAAAAATGACAACTTAATCCAGCCCTTATAGGCCAGTCAATATCAACACAAAAAAGGACAAACATCGCAAACGCGCATGTAACTACGATTTTTTTATATGTTGTTAGGTCCCTTGAGAGTACTTAACACCCAAGTTTGGAACCCTGCGAAATTTTAGCACTTAGGGGCTTACCAACGTATAGTATTAAATTTTTAATTATAATTTACAGGTTCTAGAAATTAAACTTAAGCTGGATCTTTATTTCCAACAACTTTTATGTACGTCATTCAACTTATTAAATGTTTATAAATCAATTGGTATGTATGTAAGATAAAGAAAAGAGGCCAATTCCATGGTCAACCGTTTAAAGTTAATTATAAACGTAATTTTTTTATTTATATGTTTATGAATTGCCAAAAGCTATTCTACACAGAAAATAAAACGTGCAACATCGCTAAAAAAAATTCCATGGTTTATTTTGTTGAAGATAATACAACGTAATCACTTCTCTTAACTCTCTGCTGTACCTGCAACAACATTATTTTTAATTTACAAAACAGTTTTCGCATCTCTGTTTAAATTTAGTCGCCACATATTTAGGTGCCGCATAAACTCAACTAAGATTATACGGCAAACGTCAAAAAATTATACCGCTGGAATAGCATTCGACGCATAAACGTAAGTTGAATCAATAAAAAAAATTTAGGAACGTCAACTAATTTTATTCGTCTTATGTCAAAATAAGTGGTCTGCTGGAATAGCATATCGCATTTGACATAAACCATAAACATAAACCTTAAACCTTATTTTATTTAGGATTAACTTTAAACATGAGCTGTGGAATCGACACCAATACTTATCTTGTGTTTTTACTTGTGTTGACCTATGACTGTTTCATCTGTTCTTTATCGTAATACTATTTACTACCCTCGCAGATTAGCCAGACGAGCTAGAGGGGTTGTGGAAGCCGCCCATTCACTTGCCGGACCCCAAATCCGAATGAATTGGACCGAATTTGATGGGTAACATAACATCTATGTTTGTAAATCTGGCCAAATTAAGCTCCATTTAAAACTTTTAAAATACTTTGTGAAAAAAAGAGTTGTGAAGCAATAAAAGTACATTTCGTCCCATTTAAATCTATAATATAAAAATGAATCGCAAAATGTGTTGGTAAGCTCATAACTCAACAACGCCTGGACCAATTTGGCCAAATCTTTTTTTAAAATGTTCGTTGAAGTTCAAGGATGGTTTTAGGGTAGGTGTAGGGTAGGTGTAGGGTAGGTGTAGGGTAGGTGTAGGGTAGGTGTAGGGTAGGTGTAGGGTAGGTGTAGGGTAGGTGTAGGGTAGGTGTAGGGTAGGTGTAGGGTAGGTGTAGGGTAGGTGTAGGGTAGGTGTAGGGAAAAATGGCAGGACAACGTCTGCGGGGTCAGCTAGTTATTTAATAGAAACTGTTTCAATTAATTATCTCAGTACTCAATTAATTGCCTATGGATTGTTTCCAAGGAATTCCATTCTCATATTCCAAATTACTGTCAAATTAGAGGTGGTGGAGTTTCAGTTTCAGGCGCGGTTCAGCCTATGCGTAATTAGTTCGGAATGCGCCCTTTGTAGCATCGAGTCGTGTATCGTGTGTCGTATCGGGCGCTCGCTCCGACACGACCGTAATTGATAAATACTTGACCGGCCATGTGTGTAATCGAATGTTCATACACGTGTATTCCACTCTATTATACACATTCTAAGCTACAGTAATAAAGTTAACTTTGCAGCGACTAATTTGAGAATAGTTATAAAGACAGAGGGTAAGCAATTATGGCGGTCAGCGTAGTTGGTGTGACAAAAGATGCAGATAGGTACAAACACAGCAAATAAATGGTAATAATAGTGAATTTTGTTATGTTTTGTAGTAAAATTTGTGTTGAAAGAAATAAAATCAAACCCAACTGTAATAATTTTATTTTTCTGTAGCAACTTCTTTCTTGGTCTTGGATATAAGTAGTAGCACAGAAAATATAAAAGTTATTTAGTTTGCTCCTGGCTAAACTGAAAAAAAAAATATCTTCTTCATTATTATAAATACAAATCAATCTTTCTGTATTCAGACATCGGAAAATCGATACAATTTTGTTCACATCGATTTCATCATGTTGTATTACGATTTAGAACTGCGTACACAGGTTGGAAGGCTTAGATAAGTAATCCTCAGAGGATTCTCAGTGTAAGTAGGGTGACTGTTCGATCCGAAAAAGGTATATAACAGCAAGACTATCTTTTCTAAACTATTAAACCAAATATAAAAAATAAATAAATATAAACTATTTATTTTTTTAGGATTGTTGTCTGTGATTTCAATTCCTACACAATACTTTGTAATATACAAACATATTTTACATAGAAATCTATTAAAATTATGTATAGAAATCTTTCAAAACTTTTTAACTACTTAGTTAAATTTTTGTTTATATTTTGAAATTAAAAATTATATTATACTGTAATTCTTACGTTGAACATGAAGGAGACGAATTACTGTATTTTACAGTAACCCTACGTTCGGGAGTTTGAAGCTACCTCGGGAAGCGAGGCGCAAGCGACAACCGATTTTCCTGGAATTTTCCCATTACGCGCGCAAATTGCACACCCGGGCCGTAATGTTCCCGCCACGCTTTTTATTTATTATTCCCTTTACGCCCCGCCATCACTCTCTTGACCGGCCGATAGAGGAGCCGATCCGATATTAAATTTTCTTTGCTGGCTTATGAATTCTGAAGTACTCCTGGTTTGAATCTTGTAAGGTTTGAAGAGAGTTCCAAAGTTGAATTGAAGTGAGGTCCTCGGCTTTATTAGTTTTTCTAAGTTATTTTACTTATAAACCAATTTATTGCTGAGAGTACGCCACGTGTTTATTTTATCCTTCCGTTAACCGTAGCACTTTGCTACGTCCGCTACGCCGTAGCTCGTTTAGGCTCTTGAAACACAAACAATCTGTGATATTGTTCCGTATAGACTGTCACGTACGTTGCACACAGTTGCACATTGTTAGTTGCTTCAAAATCAACATTAATAGTGCTAATTGTATTAATTTTGTGATGGCGACGTTTTTGGTATTGGAAGACTAATTAGGTGCTATAAGTTTATTTCCATTAATGGGTACCTTTGCGGGCATTTTAACTGAACGCGAGCTTGTTATTTTGACGATGTATAAACTCAATTATAAGATGATAGTTTTTAAGTGACTGTATATTTTACATTTGAATCATTTCAACTATGTATGTGTAAGATAAAACATAGAAATATATCTCTAAAAACAAAATACTACACGTTTGTTTGTTTCGTATTTCTCCCATAACATTTCGTATAGTTCCAACCTCATCACATAAACTTTTCCTTTGACACACAGTCGTGCTAACATGGGTGCTAAGGACTAGTCCACGTCCGCGGTTTTGTCCGCTTGACCGTCATCATTTTAATGGTTGTTCGTTTAAACTCCTGCGCGTCTCGAGACAAAGGCACCGGGAAAATTGTGCAGTGCAGTGGAAATGGTCAGGTGGTTTGTTCAAGTAGAAAATGTGTGGATTCACAGCGGGTATTTCTTTCATAAAAAATAAGTTAGATATTATTTTGTGTAATACAAAATATTCCGATCCTCCAATCTTAATTTGGTTAATTTTCCTAGATTTTGGTGAACTACTACCAACGACTGGTGCTTACATCATTACCCGATCGTGTATTAAAACTTTCCGGGCATAACTTTTATCTTTTTGGAAAGGAAATTAAGCAATGAACAGAAAAAAATCAGTGAGACATGTGTATAATAAAACCTAAACGCTCCCACCTTGCAATAAACATTACGATTTAATAGAATTAGATGGGGCTTAAGAAGGAGCTTTCTGCACCAAAGCTCGTCCACTAATTCCACTGCCAATAGAAAACTGAAGAGAATTCCCTCAACATTTCCCCGGCGAGTTCCACAATGGCATTAGGGATGCCCATACAAAGCCCTGAATCCTGGCAGAATGAGCCCGCAGATTACTGGACAAAAGCCTGCGGACGAACTGCTGTAGGAGCTTAACTTCCGTTGTCACCAGATGAAGGTTGGCTGGCGATCGAGAGAAAAATGCTACTGGAATTATAGGACCACTTATTCTTAGTGTTGATTTTCAAAGAAAAATTATACTTCTTCTTATTGATGGTTCTGTAGCCTAGTCTCTAGTACGCCTGCAAGCGAAGCACATGGTCGCGGGTTCAAATCGCGCACCGGCAAACATTTGTTTGATGAACACTTGTGTTTGTCTTGTGTCGCAATGTATTTTATATATTAAAGTAATTATTAATGTATGTTTATAAACTGTCTGATTTCCATAGTATAGGCTTTGCCTAGTTTAGGATCAGGTTGCCATGTGTTCATGTGTGAGATGTCCGTACATATTTACTACTAGCGCTAGCGGTCCGCCCGCGGCTACGCTCGCGTTGTGTAAGATTTTCCCGTCGGAATAAGACTTTTCCCGTAAAAATCTCCTAAAAATATCCAGGGTACAAACTATCTGTATTTCAAATTTCATCCCAATCCTTTCTGTTGTTTTTGCGTGAAAGAGTAACAAACATCCATCCATACATCCATACTTAAAACTTTTGCGTTTATAATATTAGTAAGGATACTTTATTTTACGAGTGAGACTTTATTATTGAATTAATGCCCTGAATATTAATAAGTCTTGATACCTGTATTTGTTACCTAGTTACTACGTATCGAAATAATATCTACAAAGAAGCTTTCACATTAATATCGTTTCTCCATTAGACTTACCTAACAAACAATATTAACATGACATCCGCAAAATAATTTCGTGGTACGCCGTTATTCCATCAATGTTAGTCCCTGGGCTGAGTAATGTCTCTGATATTACGAACAGGCGTTTTGCAAAAGAAATACCTTGTACAAAAACGCGACACTGATACTTGTGTGTTCATGGAATGTATGTGTGTTTCATACAAGTAGCTGGTATTGGGCTGTAGGTGTAAGTATGGAAAGAATCTGGCGATGCCGGCTGTCCTGTGATGTCAGCGAGCGGGCGTATGTGCCTGAGTGGGGCATGCATATTTGATGTCCTTAATGCTGGGTAAGCGGATTGTGGCTAAATACTGCCACTGCCTTTGTTGCCGCCGACTTATGTGCCTCCACGACTGACGTCATATACGGTACATAACAGCATCCATTAGACTATTTATTACCTGCTTCTATTTGACTGTATAGGTATAGGGTTTAATGCGATGTGTTGTAGTTGTTATTTTGTTAGACGCATACCTACTATGTGTTTTCAAATTTTCTATTCATTACTGTTGGCCATGCATTTAGATACTGGTTGCACATGGTTTGTCTTAATTTGTATTTGTTCTTTTTTCAAATATTGGAAAAAGAGTAAATAAACTTCATATCGCTCTTAAGGTAAAGGAAAACATCGTGAAAAAACCTGTGCACTCCTGCGAAGAAATTCAAAGGTTGTGTGAAGGCGACCAACCCGCACTGGGCCAGCGTCGTCGATTAAGGACTAATCACCCTATTCAATCACTATTCAGGGTAGGCTCGAGCCCCTCGGTGGGGACGCATATGACCTGTATGACCCATATGACACGTTGAGTGCATAATCTTTGACTTTATATTTTTCGCCATATCAATTGCTACGGCGCGGCGGCGGCTCGGCGGCGGCGGCGCGGCGTAGCAATTTGCTACGACTTTCCTTACAAAAAGGCGTGAAGGTAAATAAATTAGTCAATACTTACCTAAGCTACCTAGCTTGAAAATAATGTATTGTGTTGTGTATTTAAAACTTCAGACGAACATTCTGCAGGTAAAAGAAAATTTTAATACGGTGATACAAGAAAAAAATAGTAGGTGCTCCAATGTAATCGTTTTCAATATTCCGGAGTAAACCATGGGTGAATAATACCCAGTATATATACCTATATTATATAAGCCGTGACGCGAAATTAGTCGCGTCTCCAAAGAATGTCCCACTTTATTAGATTCCCTGAGCTCCATTCAGGGTTGTCCCGCGTCAGGGGAGCCACCTTTGAAGGCATCATACGTATTAAAGAATAATGCGATCGAACTCCATCCTGCATTAGTACGACTGTAATGTGCCCACCGATAATAGGGCTGGCGCATTAGCCGATTATGGCGGTGCGCTACTCAAAGTTATGAGAAGAAAAAGTGTTTGTAAACGTACATACATACTTATTTTTACATTTCATAACTATATCAGCATTTGCTTGTCCTTGTCCCATCATTTGTTAGACGAGTATCATAAATATTATTAAAAAAGCTAGCATTATTAAAAAATAAGAATGAAATTGAGTTAGCCGCCACGGAGCTGCTGAGCACTACACGAAGAGTGTTGTAGAGGGTTATGTGGCTATAACCAAGGTTCAGTCCGAAGAAAAGGAATTTATATATTTATATATTATATTATTTATTATATAACTGTCATGGAAAACGGTAGAAAATAGTAGATAAGCTGTTTACTAAGAGATCAGGACATGAAGTGAAGAATTTTGGCAGAAAAAAGACAAAATCGAAACGTAAGAAATCTAAATTTGAAAATGAAAGATAAAACTGCCAGCAAGAAAGGTTGCCAGTCATGAAACAGGAAAGAGGACGAATGCCTCGTTACAGTACTTACTCTACTCTACTACTCGTATTCATGTGAGTCTACTTCCTGAGCCACTTTTTATAAAGGTACCTACAAAAGTTTTAGGAGCGGTGCAAAAGATATCAAAAACTGTTTACGCGATCACCCATGAGATTTTATTACGTATTACAAGGAATTATGATGGGTTGACTTGATATGAACATTATTTTGTAAGTTTCGTCGAGTGTATGAAAAACCCCATTTGTTATGAATGTTTCGTGAGACACTTCCTCATTTCCTGTCATAATTTTTTTTCAATGTTAAGCAGATGTTGGGTACTAAATATTCAGATAAAATATTAAATTTCATTTTATTTTGCCTATGAACAAGTTAAATTGAAATTTAAAAAAAACAAATGAACAAAAAAATTTCAAGTTTATAATCTTTTTGTATAAGATAAAATGAATATTTATAAACGTTTCTGAGAGTTGAATGCACGGTTAAAATTTATCGTTTAGTTTTTACATATTTGAACTTTTATTCTAAAGCGGGAGTAAGAGAAATACATACATCAGCGCAAGGAGCTAGTACGTTGGGTGTTTGGTGTTTCGGTTTTTTTTTTTTTGACGATGACCTAATGCTTGTGTCGCAAAATCGACGTATCAAGCGTAACCGGGTCTAACGTCGAGCGCTAGTGTTCGGGCTGTCGGGTGTTTCGGGTCCACATCTAGCGCCTGGCGGCGGCGGCGTCCTTTGTTTCGCGGTCTGTAGGCGTGCGCTAATCCGCGGTGGGCGGGGCGAACGCTGGATTACGACCCACCCCGCATACCTCGGCCCTGGCTCGAGCTTTTGTCACAAATTTCACGTTTTAGGTCCATTAATTTTACACCAATAGAAAGTATTTTTTGGTCACTTGAAAATGGGTCTGGATGTTGATCAAAGAAATTCGTTGAATAGGAAAGTATGCAAGGTTTAACAAGCTTTTTAAAAATTTCACAAAAAGGCGAATTTATAACGAAAATATTATGCTGTGTCGTTTTTTCAAATGTAATTGTATTTTTGTCATCTATTATGTACAATAAATGGTTAAATAAAAAAATAAATTATCTGAAGCGAGTCGCCTATCAAATATTTTTTATTTATAAAACGTTACTAAAAAACACAAATGAAATACCTGACAAAACATTGTTTTCTATATTTATCGTCTACGGGACCTCTAACCTCTATTGCCCTCATATTTAGCTATTTGTTGTACCATCGTAGCGTGGTAAACAAAAATTAAAGGAACCGCGTGTTCGTCGAGGTTGAGGCGCATCCCGCAACCCTCCATATTTGCATAGCAAGCGTCAGAAACAGCTTTAAAATAAAAACACCCGGTAATGGCTTTATAAATACGTTTCCAAAGTATTTTCTATTAAATAAACTTCCATTTGACGGGCGATGTGCTCGTATGAATAAATCATATCAAATAACTATCAGGGGAGCGTCGTTCTCTGAACAAAACAGCGCTAGGGTTGAGGCCTATTTGCAAAACAACAGATTTTTTCTCATGATTTTATAATGATGATCCTGTACTTTGTGTCGTTCGCATGTCTCTTTGGGAACGGAAAATGCTTTGTGTTTAAGGAGTAGAAATAGGATTTTAAAAGTTTTGGTTTTTTCTTGATGGAACCTGTTGTCTTGAACGTCTTTTTGTTAGGCTTAAAAATAATTTTAGCGTCAGTTTTAGTTGGTTTTTGGCTGTAACGGTGCCAGCTAGCTAGCACCGTTACAGCCAAAAACCAAGTTCTTTTTGCATTTTTTTCTCCAGGAATTCCTTTCTCTCCGGCGACTGTCACCAGTGATTTTCCAAAGTCTACACATACGGGGTTTGAGCTTGAATTGGCGGCGACGCGACGCGACGCGCCCCGTGCGTCGGAGCGCGGCGCTACACCTTTGATGCTGTAAGCCTCTCAGAAGAGTCGCTTGATTGGATTGAGAACAATCTGAGACTACCTACCGTAGCTGCTACAGAGATGAGAAAATGTTGTAGACTACGTAGTGTAGGAGCAATGTTACGCTTCCGACAGCATCCAAACTTCTTTTTATAATAAATGATCATGCGTGTTTATCATCTCGAACACTAAAGGGTTGTAAAGCATTACCTACCTTACTACTTTTATCGTTTTATACGAGGTTGTGATTTAAAAACATTTTGGGAGAAGATGCGGTAAAGTATTACATTTATTATGTACCAACGGAATATGGAAGGCTGGGCACAAAGAGTGCGGAGAACGACGCGGCGCGCGCGCTGCTGTAATCGGATTTGTACTGAAAGCATTCCCAATCCCACAGGCATGGCTTTTGCATATCACGAATATTTTATGAATAGTTACACGGTGAATATGATTTTGTAGTTGAATTATCTAATTTTTTACTTTTTTGGTTAATGATGCGTGGAATTGGTCTACACTTCTAGACGACTCGAACACTGATGTAATCTTGGTGCTGTTAAAAAATTGTGTCTTTAGTCACTAAAATAAGACAAAAATCGGGCAATAATTAAGTTCTATTTTATACCGCCTAATTGACTCAACTAACTGTAAAAATGTTTTCTTGTTATCTTGATTGGTGTCAATAAAGAATATTTGTATTGTATTGTATTGTATTTAAAAAGTTAAAGAAGGTTCATCGAAAGATCAGAATGTCTAGCCAGACACCACAAAAATCTAAAGACTGCATATTTGGACTTTATCATCACAAAAACCAAGAGTAGGTACCAACATACATCAGTGCGTTTTATTATTATATTTTACAATCAAACATTGAAAAAGAAAAACGGATTTATTAGGCATAACGAGCTCTCATTACCAAGCTCATTACCCAGTCGTAGGCCGTCGTGACAGCGCGGAGTCGGCGCTGGCAGTCGGCAGGCGACAGCCATTGCCTTGCCTTGCGCCGACGCCTGCAGCATTGTGTGCCCGTCAGCTACTCTCTAATTATGCCTCCTGGTACTTCTGCTGTTGACAACCTTTGGAAACCAAAAGTGTTTTCAAAATCAAGGGCGTTGAAATGTTTTTATCAGAATAAAAATCCAAATTTTACCAGCAGCAAATTAACGTTTTTTACCGAAGCAAATTCATACAACGTGTAAGTAGAAATAACGTAAAACCTCTCGGGTGGTGATTTCAGAAAAGTTCCAGAATAAAAGTTGTTCAGCTGAGTTTTTTGACACGTTGTATTTAAGTATTACCGAGTGGTGAAAAACAGAAGCGTTTCGAAAAAATAATCTGTTCTAGTAAAGTCGTGAGTAAAGTAAAGCAATCTATTGTCGTCTACATATCTACAATGTGAGGTCCTAGTTGCTTAATGTTCCTCTGTTAGACGGGGTTCAGGTCCCAAAATGTAGACTTATTCTCACACATCTTCCTATGAACTTACGATATTATTATACACTGGATTTAAAGCTACGTTATCGAGATTCTGCTTAACGTGATTTACAATACCTAACCTAAACAGTAATTTAGTTTAATAAGCAGAAAATTACGTGATTTATTTGAGTACTATGACTCGGGTTATGGTACCCTAGGTAGTATAACCACGCGATTCTGTCTTTAGCAAAACAAACATTGAAGTTACATGACACGGTACGTATGCAGTTATGAAATTAATAATTAGTAGATTACGGTTATTTTTTTCTAAAGTTTTCCCTGTTCCGTAGTCGATGGTCATTAGCTATGCGCTAATTGTTCGATGGTCGACTTTGCTATTGTTTTGTATGCAAATCTAAACCATAATTAGAAGTCGTTATTACAATCTTGCGATGTTTTCAAAGAGAATCCTTGGGTCCTTCAATTTGATGGGGCATTCTTTGTTTAGGTTCCTTGGACCTCTTCCGATAGTTAGATGATATTTAAGTTCCAACTTACGTATTTAATATTATGACAGTCACCACCATTACGGAAAAATATAGGACAGGATAAGAAGCAATACTGTACCACAGAGTTCATTCATCATCTTCATCTCAGTTAAAAGACGTCCACTTCTGGACAAAGGCTTTACAAGACCCTTGATACTTTTATTTATTTTTAAGGTATAGTGGCTGTATAGAGCGACATAGTAGTTGAGTGTGACTAAGATTTTTAATTAAAGAATTAAAAAAAAATTACCGGTCTTGTGCTACCCGTATTCAGCGGTTTCCCGCTAGTTTTTAAGATAATAAATATAGGTACATATAAATTATAGAATAAAGGTTTGTTTAATAGTGTTGGTATCAGTCGAATGTGCATTGCTGAGTTAACCCAAGCCAGAATGAAGCTGTAGGAAGTAATCTCTTATTGACGAAAACAGTTTGTCAAGTTCCTCATAAAAACTGAAGGCCTCCTCCAATCTTGGGGAAATATCTATGAATATTTTAGCTGATCCATTTTATGTAGCAGATTGCCGCTGAGGGGAGACAATGGCTCAATTGAATGTTTATCAATTTGCAACTTAGTGTCGTCACTTAAATATTGTTAGTAAACGGTTAGGTAATTTTACTGTGTGATAATAGTTTAATAAAACTACGCGCAATCTGGCTGGAATTAGATTTTTATAGTTTCTCACGAAATCATCATATTTATGGCCAACTAAGTAAGTCAGCCTACTAGCAGGATAACACGCAAACAACAAATCCGTTCACCAGACTTCTTGAATGATAATAAACAATTAATAAATAACTGGCCAAGCACGTGTCGGACCACGCAAAGTGTAGGGTTCCGTAGTTGCCTAATTTGATAGTTTTCCTTTTAAATTCATCATATACATTACTACCGTGAATTTTTTCACATTTCCAAATACAACGGTTTTGCTGGTAGGGGGGGGGGGGGGAACTTGACTCTAACAAAAATAAGCACTTAAAATATTTCTGAAACGTAAATTAGCATTGAAAAATGGTTCTAGCAAACCCCCATTATTTTTTTAAAACGGAATATTTCTAAAATTTCCAAATACAGCGGTTTTGCTGGTAGGGGGGGGGGGGGGGGAACTTGACTCTAACAAAAATAAGCACTTAAAATATTTCTGAAACGTAAATTAGCATTGAAAAATGGTTCTAGCAAACCCCCATTATTTTTTTAAAGACCTATCCAACGATACCTCACACTATAAGGTAATCGTGAAAAAAAATAACCCCCTCTTGACGTGTACCAGAGCCAGAGGAACGCAAAAAAATTTTTTTATAAAGATTTTATTCTTCAGCTTTGTCGGCATGATTCATATGTATATCCATGCCAAATTACAGCCGTCTGGTACTAAAAGTCTCTGAGCTAAGCCGCGGACAGACAGACAGACAGACGGACAGACCGAAACTATAAGGGTTCCTTTTTTACTACGGAACCCTAAAAAATCTACACAAGCTTTTAAACCGCTGCTGATAAGTAAGTATGCGTGTTCTTTCCAAATATCATGAAGAAAAGCACCTGAAATTTTGATGATTAGGACCGCCACATATAAAGTGATTTTCGTCTGACCATAGGTGTCTCCCCGGGATTCAAACCCGCGGAACCTCAGTAATAATGAGAACCAAAACTTTACCGCTCGGCCAAGGTCGCTGTTCATCATTTCCCATCAAGTGTTAGGATTTGGAATTTAGGATTGGCAAAATATTCTATTTACATTCATAATCAATCGCGCATTCATAATATTTGACCACTGCAGCACTCAGTGAAGAATGAATATTGAGAACAAAGATTGACAAAAACGTAGCTAATGATAGCTAAGTTTCTTCGAAAGAAAACTCTATATCAAAGTAATAAAGATACAAATATTGATGTATTTATCAAGCTCGACGCTTGATAAAATTCAAAAAGTATATATTCTGATGTCACTAAAAGATTTTCACTCAAAATATGAGCTTTCATGTGAAGATTTAGGAGCGTAGAAGAGTTTCAAAAGCAGTAATGTAAGTTTGTAAGTGGGAAGGGTAGTCAAATGTTGAAGTGACTCTCGACAGCACCCCGGGCCGCTAATCTAGTTGGCGCCCCCGATATACAGTTAAAATCGCAAGGCTAATAAAATATTTTGACCCCTTTATGAGATGAATACGCCTACAGTGAGGTACTGTCGTCGATATAACTGGAAACAAACAAAAAAATTGCAAGTTGCTAGGATGTTACCTACTATGTAAATATTATAATATTCCTAGGAAGTGTAATTTGTTTTGTGCTTTGTTCCTAAGACTAGGAAATATTAAACGGTCTGTTCTTGGTATTAAGGGCATGTCTATGTTTTGGTTTTGTTATTCTTAGATGTTTTTGGTTTGTTGTATTAACCATCATCGCTTAAATATTCTCATAATAGTTTTTAAGCGCTTACAAGTTAAATAACTCTATAAAGTATAAAGTAAAATCGAGCTAGAATTGGATGCAAATATTTTTACAATTTGTATGTAGTTCAACACCAGAAAGAGAAAATAAGGGCTAGAGATATTCATAACACTTTTGTGTATGACTTCCTAAAGGGTCGTTCGGAACTATTCGGATGCACCAATAATTGAAATTTGTGCCCGGAGGCATTCATGGCAAATAACTTTATTCAGCATTTAGCTTCCAATTTCGTCGTGTGTTTTGCGAGCGGAAGGAGGAGCGATGGAAGCGGCGCGGCGACTAGCGGGGTGCGAACGTGCTAACTATGTACAGATGTGATTCGATTTTTTTTTACAAAAACAGCGAATATGTGTTTGAGCTACCTATTTACGACGACGGTTGGTAAGTAATATAAAATCCTAGATGACAAGAAAGACGCCATTTGTTGGCTTGATATAGGTATATATTATATACTAGTCAGCCTTTAGACTGACAAGACAAAGCCTACACGATATTCATACTACGCCTTGTGCGTTCGTAATGTTCGTCATGTTTGTGTATCGGTCGGTATGTAGGCTGATGAATTAAATTTATTTGTGGTTTAAAACTGTTGTGGATTATTGTGGATAAAAGTTAAAGAACAAACGAAATTAAACGCAATAAATCTAAGTAAGTATAATTCTTCGAAATTCTAAAAAAAACACAATGAATCATCTTTTATTGAAAAAAAAAAAACAGTCTCACGTGTGGAATACAAATAGCTGCAGTATAGTTGCGGTCAAGTAAAAACAAAACAAGCATCTAATTCTAATGTTTAGTTCATGAAGTTTCCAGGGAACATGAGTTTTTCCGTGCCCGAGCCGATCAAGGGTTTGTGGTAGGTTTGGCTGAAAACTACCGGCACAATTACTGGTAATTATAATAATAATGCAGCCATAATCCCATCAGATGGCGTGGCGTGCTAACGGAAAACAGTGGCTGCAACCTTCAGAGAAATGTTTTGATTAGAAAAGTGGGGCGCAATAATTTACTAGTTACGAAAATGACCATATAAATAAAAAATAGCGCATATTTTGTTAGAGATTTATTATCAGATAATAAGATATATGTATAGGTATGTATGTCATAATCTTGCCAATTATTTTTTGTAATTTATATCTTTGAATTTTAAAATGTTTGGGATAAATAATAATAATCTTTATTTGTTTTAAGTTACTTAAAACTAGTCTTCCATTACATTCATCGCCTGTGTCGGGAGGCACCGCTCTTTTTAATAGCTCAGTGATTAAATATCGCGTTTTATGTAATATTAGAACAAGGTTTTATGTTATTTACAATTGTTGCTCAATACCTACTAAAATTAAATTTGTCAATTCCAAAAAAGTATTTGAAACTAGTTTTTTTTTTTATTTTGTTACTGAGATCAAACAAAACCTTTTAACCTCTTTAAGTCTATCTCGTCAACATTCTATAGCTCGAGAATTTGACTAAATTAGCTGCTTGCTAGATTAAAAAAACAAGCTTTTTTAAACTTTATTGTGAACGTAGCCTTATTTGGTATTTAGAGCATAATTAAAACTTTTCCTGCCTGTGGTACCTATTTAGTGCAATTAGAGATCCCTACACCGGAGCTATGGTAAGGAGTAGAGCTGTAATTTGGTCCGCTTGACCACCGACGTGACGTCATTTACAAACCTGAACATTGAAAGTTTCGCGTGACTTTACACAGAATTTTAAAAAGAAAAGTTTGTATTTTCATAAATTCTAGTCAGGGTATGTTTTGTTTTCTTTTTTAAGTGCACATTGTAATTTTGTTTTACTTAAGTATATTTCTGTGTATAAGTCTGATTAGCCGGACTGTTGCGAAATCCTTTGTACGAGTAGTAGTTAGCTTTATTGTGTTGACCTTCCATCTAATCTCATTACCCACTTGGTTTTTTGTTAGACTTTCTTTAGAAATAGAAATAGAAATACTTTACTTTACTTTCTTCCTTACTTTCTTGGAGGTTGTCAAAAAGTTGGTTCCGCATAATTGACTCCGCTGTGAAACAAGGTAGCGGCTCGGGCCGGCGCGCGGCGGCACTCTGTTACAGTACCTATACCTACGGGTAGCGAGCTGGCAATTACTGCACTTCAAACTCCGACATTATCACCTCCAAGATACAAGGGAAGGGGACATCGATATCGATGAAATATTTATTTGGTAATAAATCTCTACGAGTGAGACGCAGCCGTACGTAGCTTCATTAAGGCTGCGTTCCGATTTGCGCTGTCATCACTTTGAGTACCCAAAACCACGTATCGAATCACTGTCATTGGGATTACGGCAGCCATTGTGACGTCACGGATTGCGTCGTGACCGCCGCCATCTTCCGCTAACGGCGCCCATGCTCCAGAGCGAAATTCACGTAGCGTAATGTCAAATTCGACTTTGACATATTGCTTATTTATTTTTTAAAGTTAAATGTTTAATGTTTAAATGTAAAATTAACGTGTCTTATATTTATTTGGTTGAACAAAATTAAAAACACGCTATTCAATTATGAAATGGAGATAAATCACTGAAATATTTTTAATCAATCAGTTTTGTAGGTTAGGGTTGCCAGATGTTCGATAATAAAAGTATCGAGTAGGTTATGTATTTATTACGATAGTTTTGGCTCAGGCACATACATACATAAGATAATATCATAGGCAATCTGATAAAATATAAATATAAATATCAAACATTCTTTTTTGTATTTTTTTAATTTCATGTGCCTATTTACATCTCCATTTTTAAAAATTCGCATACCTTTTCTTATTTTGGGTACTAGCCATGCGAAAAGTGCTGTTTTCACAGCTGTACGATATTTTTTTAATACGTATAATAATTTAGAATTTTGCCAGTTTTGGTACGGTAATCAACATCTGGCAAGACTGAGTTATAAGCAGTTTCAGCGCGCTCAAACGCCGTTCCGTTTTGATTTCGCTCATGAGCCGTATTATCGCGATTTCTGAATCGGTACGCGAGTAATCGCTGTCAGTACTTTGAGCCGTGAAATCTGATTCGGAATACACCCTAAATTGACGCAATCAACGTGCTGTGTTACAGATGGTTACAGTCATACTTAGGTTATTTTTTGTAGTTTCTTTTGAGTGAATAGTTTAGGTAGGAACTGGCTTATTATTATTTTTTACAAAACCACAAAATACACCCGCTAGGTACACAGATAAAAAATCTTTGTGAAATAGGTACGTTCTTTACTATACTATTTAATTTATCGATAACAGCATTAAATGTCTTGAAAGTTTGTGTGGGAGGACGTTTAATAAAAATATTAGCAGCGGGCAGGCGGGCAGGCGAGCAGGCGAGCAGGCGGGCAGGGCGGGCGGCGTCAAAGAAACTCACTTAATTTAATTATCTCCACCTTTAATAAACCCGGCTACGTGGTCTCTTCTTGAACGATCCAAAATTGGAGTATTTCTTGCAATTATTTAAAGAGCAATTATTTTGCTTTACAACAGTACAAAATTTAAAATTATTGTAGAATTACACCTCGCATAATGGTACTTGGTAATTAATGTAGTGTTGAACGCAGAAATATTTTGATTGATTTTGATATGTAAGGAATTTTAGTTTTTATCACATACTAATCACATCACATCACACTAATTACACTAATATTATAAATGTGAAAATATATTTGGGTGTTTGGATGTTTGTTCCGCTTTCACGCCTTAACTACTGAACGGATTTGGATGAAATTTGGAATGGAGATAGATTGTACGCTGGATTAACACAGGATTGCGGGAAAAACCTTACACAACGCGAGCGTAGCTGCGGGCGGAAAACTAGTAGTTAAACAATCAGTAACTACCGTTTGAACTTGTATTGTTATATAAGGTTTCTGTTCCAATGTTATCTAACTATACTGTTGTGGGAGCGAAATAAAGGTTTTTTTTTTTTAAATAAATATGCGTCGCTCGGTCATCAACAGTGCCTTTTAAAAAAGTTACAGAGGTAAAAGGCGACTTAGGGACTACACATTGAACAGGGAACGGGCAGAAGCGCTCTCTGATACAGTAACCTTTTAATCTGCGATCTCCAACCCGCCTGCCAAGCGTGGAGATTAGTGCAAAACCCTCCACTTAACCACTTAAACTGTAACGGGCCGTTGATTATTTTAATTATTAATATTTACGTAAAAGTTACAAAGGCTAATGTAAAAACAAACATGTTAGGTTAGGTTAGGTGTCAGTTATTATTTCAATATGATTTGCTCTTAGGAACAACCCTCACCGAGGAAACAACAATTTTATAATTAGTAGCTTGTAAAGCAGACGCGTGTTAACTTTATTACATTTTCAGAAAATCTCGTTCAATAAAGATTGGAATGAGTTAATTATTTATCGTTTATATTTCAATGTTTCACTTAATAAAAGAACTAGAAAAAGTTAAATAATTTTCTAAAATAAACGTAAAACGATAAAAACAAAGAAACATCTGGCTCATTTAATAACTCGCGCTACATTAATTCACAACACAATACAATACAAATATTCTTTATTGACACCAATCAAAATTACAAGAAAACATTTTTACAGTTAGTTGAGTCAATTAGGCGGCCTTATTACTAAGGTAGCAATTTCTTCCAGGCAACCTTTCACACCTACTCGATCTACGTGTAATAAAAGTTTATTCTACTTTCAACTCAATTATACTTCGGATCTTTCTCGTGCTTCATAGGTTATGTTTAACAACAATATTACAGTGGATGGCTACGGGCACATTTCCTGCAATATGTAACAGGACACTATAATGCTCGCCCGCGGCGGCGGCGGCGTCAGAGCAGGCTTGTGAATATTGGTATCAGAAACGCAGCATTCGAAAATCTACCATGTTGGTTTCGTACTACAAATTACAAATAGGAACTAACATTGATGAAACTGGTAATATATCTAGAATAAAATTATCCTCAAAACGATCAAAGTTTTCATCACATTCATGTCGTGATGTTCAGAATTTTAGGACTTCAAATTCTACATCTCATTTTATAAATTAACCTAATTGTCTTTTAATTATTTGTGTAGAGATGCCTACTTTCTTATTTTTTATATAATTTCACCTTCTCTTTGTAACAGTTTCGTCACCCCATGAAGGTCTGTCTTTATAGTGATATAACAGAAAATACCTATCTATATATACAGATATACCATGACTGTTCATAGTAAAAACACCTTTTAGTCAACCACCATGCGTGTACATCAATGTAACCAAACGCCGACGGAACTTTACTCAACATGAGCTGACCTCGCACCCCTAGAATAACCACGATAACTTTACCTTCCAAACATACCATAAAGTTCCAACGACACCTTTGTTCATTTCGCTTTAAGTTCCAAATTTCCTAGTCTAAAGTATGTTAGTGGCTTTTGAGTGTGAATTAGTAATGTGTTAATACAGTGTACCAACATTAGACTGGCACAAAGTGCAGCTTGCAGAACTTCCGGCGCGGGCGCGTGTGAACTGTCACCTTGCGCGTTTCTATGGAGATCAACGAACTATATTGGGTTTTGTAACGATTTTTTATTGTTTGTTAATCATAACATAACGGTAAAGAGTGCTCATCCCACCTTCCTATTGGGTTACAATGAATTCAAACTTTCTTTCAAAAAACTACCTATATTATGATGATGATCTTTCCGACTAATTTCGGCCATAGCGACCACTTCGACTTCTAGTTAGTCGGCCACTGGTGCACCCGAAGATGGCCTAATCTTCGCAGCAAATCTATATTATAGTAACGAGTCCTGAAACAATACTTTATTAAGTCCTAAAATATTACTATGTTTGTCGATTTGAAGTTGAACTAATTAATCTATTTCCAAAGAACTTACTGTAACTGACTAGTTAAGTATTACATCGTTTCATTGTTGTACCTAGACTAGCTAGTCTTCGTGTATGACGATAGATAATATAGAATTGCATCTTGTTTATAACAGGGTCGGAAATTACCCATCAATAGTTGGGCGAACATCAAAGAGCAGTCGTTGGCAATAAAGTATGACGACAGGGCAGCGCAGTGTCACTTGCACAGAGAACAATAGGGGTAATCATATCATACGCTATACTATCTGCACAATGGACAAACATGAAGCAATGTAGGGCTGTTTACAGGTGAGGTAGAATCAGTTACGTAACGGTGGTGGTAGGGTCACTGTCTGGATGGAAGAACGCAGGTTAGTACCTAGAAAAGCACTTTATTTTTTATTTCGAAAACACATTAGTACCTATGTGCTTTTCTAGCCTTTGGATGATGAAAATTTGACCATGGTGGTGAAGAATTTCTAAAATGCTTTATTTTTTTCACTGTAATACACAAACTCCGGAATTGTTCAATATTCTTCATCTTTATAATTTATATTTGACATGGTGTTATTTATTAATAGATCGATCGGCATAAATAACCACATTCGATGTTGACGATAATGTTAAAGAGAGTTAACTTATTCCTTTTAAAATTAAATTACTGCTGGTACGGGACGTAGCAATCGTAGCGCCGTGTATACGTATTTTCATAACAATCTTGCCTACGTCCACACATACAGGCGTGTTCTCCCTCTTGGCGACACACAGGGGGATTTAAAACTAATAACTTCCTTGCCCAGCGTCCAGTCCACAAGATTTAAAAGGAATTCTTACTGAAATGGACTCTATCTCCTTATAATAAGCACTGCACTTACGCTTTGATTCAATCACCGTTTTCAAATTCTTTTTTGCTCTTAACATGTCATTTTAGCGTTTTATCTTTGCTGCGACTCTTTGATATTATTTGTTTAAAATGTTGTCCTTGATCATCTTTTGGAAAAAATATATATAAAATACTACGATTATTATTGTTATTATTTAGTTTACAGAAAATTACAGAAGTGCGTTTATGTATTGAATTGACGCAATCATCTTGATGATTAAATGCCAATAGTAGATTTTTTGTTGTTTTTAAATGAATAAAAACATAATATCAGCCCTATGATTCATAATATATAGGTGATGCTCGCATATGTTGCACTATTTTGACCACATACATTTTACGATAGTAAATGTAACTCCGTAGGCAGTTCGCGGCTAGGCTGCACGCCACTCCCCCCTGATTGCAATCAAACATTTTGATAGTTTCATTACGAACAGATGTTCTTATCGATTAATCGGACCATTATAGATTTTTTATGGATCAGGAACGTTTGATGAGTCATTTATACTTTTTTACATCATATAACACAAAAATTCCCCTTGATCTTTATAATAATAATAATAATAATAATCATCATCATTTATTTCAGGCAATATTTGCATAAAGGTCTTAAATATGTAAACAGAGGCCCATATAATAAATACCTTAAAACTAACATACATATTTATAAAAACTATAACTAGGTAACACGTGATGTCAGCGACGTGTAGCGCGTGTGTTTATAGATAGCCACCAACCAGTATTCTACAGGGATGATGAAGTTAATACAAATCAGTAGTTATTTAGTTGTTCATTGCAGAGGTGAGTGGCCATAGCCTTGCAGTGGGACATGATAGACTAGATTAGATTAGTTAATTAATTAATTAGTTATTCTTATTAAATAGCCATCTTGATACTTGCATCAATCGTAATGTCTATGGCAAACTATAATAGATGGAAAAATGAAAAATAATTACCAAGCGGACGGAGCACAGGAATGTGGTTTTGTAAGTAATATTATTTCACCCTTACTAAATGGAGACTGAGGACCTGAGGAAAGTCGCTGGTGGTGGCTGGATGAGGAAAGCGGGTGATCGTGCGCTTTGGCGTGCCCTTGGGGAGGCCTACGTCCAGCAGTGGACTGCAATAGGCTGATTGATTGATTGATTGAAATGGGGAATTGCTAGGTAGCAAGAAAATGATTACTGGTGTTATTTGATTCGAACGTATTTAAACCAAAGCAGTGTCAGCACTTACAAAAATGACAAACTGCAAAATTAAAGGTCAATTAAAAATAATAGGTAGTGAAGTGGTGACCACATCCGCCGAGTGTCGGCGAGGAGTGGAATGTCACCACTACACCACGCACGTGCGACCGGATCCCAGCCGGCCATGTTCTGATTTGTCCCGGTTTGTTCCGGTCGATCCAATACTATATAGGGGTGAGTAACAATAAATTTGATAAAAATAAAAATAATTATAAAAACAGTTATTATTAGTGTAAAATATTCTGGTGTTATGACACCAGAATATTGACACACACACTCAAGAGATGTTTATGTTACCTCACGCCAATTTTTAGATAGAGCACTACGAAAGTCATCATGGTAGAGTTTTGCCATAAAAAAATACATTGTACTAAAAGTAATGAGTTTGAAATTTTAAAGTTGATATTATTATTTATTTATTTTATTTTTCTTTATTCAGGAAACAAACAGCTTTTAATAACAATACCATTAAAATAACATTACGCAGACTCAGAGAGAGGGGGTTTGACGCCCGCTCCGGTTCCTACCTGGTGCAAAGGTTGTCCATTGCCATTCAACGTGGCAGCGCAGCGAGTGTCATGGGCACCTTTGCGGCGGGTATGACCCGGGGAGGTATTTTTGACTGACATTGTGCATATGTATGTATTAATAATTTTTGACAATATAAATAAATAATGTTAAAATAACATTATATACCTAAATTATACAATAAGCCTAAACAGTTTCCACCAAAAATGTATACATAAGTTGTTGCGACGGGATAGAACAATAGAAAAATTAATTTGGAAAAAAAGGGCCTACAATGGACTTATATTATATAAAAAATGCGTTCTATTTAAAAACGAGTTACCAGCCCTGCCCGAGTCCGCGGCATTTCGGAAAATGGGTGACGTAATTACTCCTATATTAGGGTTTATTAACAAACAGGGCAGGAAGTATTGAAAGCTTGTTTTCCAATATTTATAATTAATACTATCTACGTACCAACGAGATAGCATAAGCAAGGAAAAACCTCTCGTGTTCGTGAAGCTGTTAAACTTAACTTTTGTACATTACCTACCTACGAACATTACATTATTAGTTATTGTTATTTATATGTACTTTATTTACGTACGAACTGATCAGCTGACCTAGTTGATTTGTTTAAAGATACTAAATTAGAAATAAGCAGTACCCGTTTTGGCGAGGTAGGTTGTTTTACCTGTTGTGTCGTCTTACTTCATGTTTTGTAATTTACTTGCGTACAATCAATTGTGAATCTATATAACGAGGGCTGCTATTTATGTATCCGGAATAACAAAAAATAACAAACATCTATAACCAAATATACTTTTATTGCTTTTCAAAATATTCCCCGTGATGATCAATGCATTTTTTCATACGTTGAAACCAACTTTCGTAGCATTTTTTCCATTCTGTATCGGGTATCTCCAAAACGTGAATTTTGAAAGCATCAACGGCTTCTTCCCGGGTCGAAAATCGGTGTCCACGTAATTTGTTCTTCACGCTTGGGAATAAATAAAAGTCGTTGGGTGCCAAGTCGGGACTATACGGCGGATGACCCGTCAATTCGATCATTTGACTATTTAAATACTCCGTTGTTGCGGCCGAGGTGTGACAGCTGGCGTTATCGTGGTGAAGGATTATTCTCCGTTGTCGATTGTTCTTGCGTATTTCTCCAAAGACTTCTGGCAAGCAAATGGTGGTGTACCATTCAGAATTAACCGTTTTACGATTCTCTAGTGGTACTGTAGCCACATGTCCACTAATACCAAAAAAGCAGGCAACCATTTGCTTCAAAGTGCTTTTTGCACGAACAAGTTTAGTTGGGTTTGGCTCATTTTGGAACACCCAAACCGTTGACTGCTGTTTAGTTTCGGGATCATACGCATATATTCAAGATTCGTCTCCTGTGTAGATATTATGAACAGCTTTTGATGTACCACATTTGTATTTTTCTATCATTTTTTTGCACCAATCAACACGAGCCTGTTTTTGTTCAACTGTTTAGTTGTGCGGGATCCAACGAGAACAATTTTTTTTACAGTCAAATGTTCGTGTAATATTTTATAAATACTCGTCATACTAATGCCCAGAAATGCCTCTATCTCGCGATATGTAACATGACGGTCTTGCATTATTAGTTCGCGCACAGCATCAATATTTTGTGGTACAACAGCCGATTTAGGGCGACCTTCTTTAAAATCGTCCGCAAGCATACGACGACCACGATTAAACTCACTGAACCAGTGATACACAGTGGTTTTCGATGGGGCTTCCTCCCCAAAAGTCGACAAAAGTTGATCCATGCATTGTTTTTGAGTTAATCCACGCCGAAAGTCGTAATAAATCATAGCACGAAAATTTTCACGAGTCAAATCCATGGTGATGATAGACAATGAATTTTAAAAATGGCGCCACAATGTAAAAACAATTGACAGATGAATGAAACAAACTTTATTTTACAGCCAAAGAGTTCTAATTTTAAATGTTTTAATTTTTTTTTAAATATTGTTTATTTAAGTGGCCAGTTCCGGATACAAAAATAGCAATTATAAAAATGAACCCCTATCTCTCCTGATTGCGCTATAACTTGAGAACGGCTTCATCTTGTCGTGTCGTATCTTTTTAATACGCTTTTATTAGCTTCACCTATACGTTTGTATCTTGTATGCTTGTATGTAACCGACTCCTTTGTTTGGACTCGATTTTGACCACTTTTAAACGCACAAATTTAATTGAAACTTTGTACACAAGAACCGGTGACAATACAATAATTTGAAAAAGAAAAAAAAAATACACGCTTTCACAGTACATCTAACTAAAAAGTGAAAAGCAAAATATATTTAAAAATAACTAAAAAACACGCTTTTAAAGCACATCAAATTAAAAAGTGAAAAATAATTCTATAAGCTGAAAACAATAATGAACGAAAAATACTGGTATAATTGTAAAAAAAGCGTGGGTTGCTTTGTGCCATATTTTTCGTACCTATATCGAGCAACCCTCGCTTTTTTTTCACAATAATACTAGTATTTTTCGTTCATTATTGTTTTCAGCTTATAGAATTATTTTTCACTTTTTAGTTTGATTTGTTTTAAAAGCGTGTTTTTAAGTTTTTTTAACTATATTTTATTAAAATGTTTTCTAAAAGGATCTTACATAAAAGAGAAAATTGGGCAGGGTAGGTGTAGGGTAGGTGTAGGTGTAGGGTAGGTGTAGAGTAAGTGTAGGGTAGATGTTGGAAAAAATGGCAGGACAACATCTGCCCGGTCAGCTAGTGGACGACGTGTATGAGCTGGTGATGTACAACATAGTCGTTTAGTTTCATGGGCAGAGCTGCCTCCCGACAGGTTTTGCGTTATTTGAATAACACGCGGTATAAATGGGTCCATTACGGTAACCTATTCATAAATAAGTAAGATGCAACGTAAAAAGTATTCTACATAAACATCTACACATCTACGAAGGTCTATTGCTGATTCCGCTGAATCGACGACAACATTTTGTAGTCGTCTTATTTTGTTTGTTTTTTAATATTTTAAGGTAAAAAAAATACACCATCGCGAACGAAACGTTATATTTAATTCTAGACATTACTAAATAAAATACTGCGTATGTCCCGTGACGTACGTGAGTATGACCGTGTGACGCCATAAGGGCCGTGCGCGCGCGCCACGACTCGGCGCGCGGCCGGCACGCGCGCGCAGATTTATCAGCGTAATTAAAAGGCGGCGGACATTACCGAATGAAAGCGCGGGGTGCGCGCGCCGCAGCTGTCGTGTGTGTACTGCGATTTTTAAGAGTTGGTAGTTTTTTTATATACTTAAAATACCTAATAATTTTAATAAATATATATTTTTAATGAAGTTTAAATAATATTTTGTAGAGCAGTGTCTTGTGGTTGTGCTACACTTAGATATTTAACTAACACCATCATGTTCGGTAAAGTTTAGCTGTCCATTGATAAAAAGGTTAAGGAATAATATTTAACTCTTCGAAAATTATAAGTCTTAAAATTATAGGTTGTTTATAGCATAGAGTTAATAGTTAATGATTCTCTTCTATTGATTTTTATATATTTTTTTGTTTACTGCTCTAGATACAAAGAAAGCCCTTTTAAAAAGGCGTTTGCATTGCATACACTTAAATAAATTTGCCCTTATTATTTATGGTAAAAAATACTCAAATGTAGATAATTCCCAAACATTTTACAATTTCATCTTTAAATCCTGACAACTTAAATCAGCCGAACTAACAAAGTACCAAGATGGGTGGCTTCAACGGAACCCCTAAAATCGCGTGTCGTATCGTGATTGTCTAAACGCCGACAGATGTGTGCCGGAATGTAATGGTGTCCGCGACTACGCGATACCACCACGAAACCAGCTCGGTATACATTAATACCACTCACCCTATAGTAAGGATTCATTCACCTCGTCAGATGTTCAATTGACCGAGGGTTGGAGGCTTTTTTTGGATGAAAATTATTTTTTTTATTAATTTTGATTTTTAAATAAGCATTTTTCTTCGACACGCTGCTGTTGTCATCTGTTACGCCTTATGTTAGAAACGAAGGCCAAACAAACGAGAACTAAAATTACCTTCAGAAAAATGTGACTTCGGCATGGATCTCATGCAATATCGAATAAAAAAATGAGCTTTTGTATCGCGTTGCACATTCGGCCGGTTGCGCGCTATGTATGTACTAACAATATTATGTACACCAAGTACGACGACACGTATCAACCGAAGAACTGGAAGTAAGCATTACAAAATTGTGTAAAACAGACGCTTTGTAGTAAAGCTTACTATAAGTTAGATGATTATTTAAATGACAAAGAGGCTTGGTGTTCGGATGGTCCAGCACGGCACAGGAAACATTAACAATGTGTAATTGTATATTGTAAACAATATTTTAATAAAAAAAAGAAAAGTATAAAAGATACGAGTCCTGTGGAGTTTCTTCTGGCCGTTCTTCTCCACAGAAGACATACACTTGTAGTAAACGGGCCATCTTGCTTTGACGTCGAAAAATGATTTTGATAAATCTTACTTCGAATAAAGACAATAAAGACACAGGTAATAATTCTTGACAACACTTCAATAATTGGCAGTAAAACTGTAATAATTTGTACTATAAATTAAAAATACGAGCACACAACTAGAAATCTTCTCAGAAACATATTTACCTACCAGAGAATACATTTTAGTCAGTAATAAACAATCTTAACTCATGTTTTGCCGTCCGGCTCTCGGTCAAGTGCTCCTTCAAGCTACTTGAAGTTTACCCTTCTTTCACCAATTTAAATATAATAAAAGGGCTGTATCAACCTCGAAGTATCAACCCTTTCTTAAACATTATTTTGTAAATTTAATATTATTCTAATGATCAAATGATCAAATGATCAAAAATATTTTTTTCCGCAAAAATATACCGCATGGTAAGTAAAGCTTATTCTTATAGCCAAAAAGCTTACAGAAAGAAGCGCATACAATTTATAATATCTCTTAAAAGGCGAAATGTTGTTAAGGTACTATGAATCATATTATTTATGACAAGCCCGACTAGCCAGAATCCGATATACTCGGCTAATTGTAATTTCACCCCGCGAGCCCGGTAGTGGCGGTGCGCTGCGTCGGCGCGGGCGCAGCTGCGTAGCTAATTATGGTAATAGGCTCATTTACAGAGCTTCCGCCTAACAATGTTTATTTGCTTGGTATTTTATCGGAATTACATGGTGCTTTATGGTTAGTTTCTGTATTAGTAATGTTTTTGACAGTGTTCCTTATGCTTATTAGGCCACAAAAATTAAAATAAAAACACAAACGCTTTATGGTGGTGGTGGTGGAGTAGAGAAAATGGTTCATACAGAATTCAGGTAAATGGGTACAATGACTCGGTGGAATAAATAAATTGAATTATTTTGGTGTAAAGGGGAAAAAAATAAAAAGGTAAATGGGTAGATAAGTAGCACATAAAAACTGACCTTTGTTTAATTCACAAGATATCTTGCATCTATATTTCAAAATCAACATTTGCGTATCAGCTCAAAATTTGCTATTGTAAGAGTAACAATAATTTTAATAATGGATTTGTTGGCCAGTGATGATACTTCTCTAAATGTCGGAAATTTAGAAAATAATTAAATTTGAAAAAATAACCATGTCTTATCAGGACAAGACAAGCGTATCACTATCAACGCTGCACTTGTCTTCCCTGGCGCGAACTTGCTCCCCTTCCTCGAAGACACGCGTCACCGTCGGAAGCAACAGGTGCCACCTTGACCTGCTCTTGAGGGGTGCGTCTGGAGGGTGCCTTCAGGGCTACCAACCCTGTCCGACAAATCTGTACACTTGACAAAAGAATGTAATATTATTTATACAATATTTGTTCTATGAATACAATTTGTTCTATTAAATACCAGTGATTTAATTTTAGTTAGTTCTCTACTTTTATCCTACAAAACGGTTTTATTTTAGAATTGCGATAGTTGCCTTTGTCTGTGATTGCGTCCTTCTTATTTTATTTTATTAGCAATTTTTATTTTTTCTTGTCATGTATTTCTAAAATTTTATTATTTATTTGTTCTACTGCTACTTTGTTTTTATTTTCTTTTTATAGAGACTAATTCTGTAGGTTTTGAAGAATTTAACTACGATTGAAACAAAAGAACTAAACATTGGCCAGTTAGCTGTACACTTTACGTTTTCTGTGCGTCTTGGACGGATCTGTGTGTGCGATAATCATATGACGTTCACATTTTTTTTAAATGCGCTTGAAAGTATAGAGTTGGCTACACTGGGGTGCCTTACCGCGTCAGCCGGGTGCCGCCACCATAGACGAAGCAGATGGTTTGCCAAGGTGTAGACATGCAATCCATTCACCTCGGAAAGGTGAATGAATATATATCGGTTTGTTTCAAATTATGTTTTTTAAGTGGTAAATGATTAATCAAGTTTAGTATACAAACTGAGTTGAAAAGTCTACAAAATCATAATCTAATCTTTGATAACTAAATAAAAACATATAAATAATATATTATATATGAACCAAATAAATGAAATATTATTTTGTTAGGGAGAAAAAATATATTGATAAGATTTATTTATATATTTTCATCAATGGGATAATACCTATAACTTTGTAGGCATTATTTGATCTCATATAGAGGGTATCAAACGTAGGAGATAATCCAACATCGTAATCCCCTCAGAGCATTTCTGGTTGGAAGGAATCGGATAATGGCACATAATGTTAGGTTTGGTTGTCATCAAATATTCAGGGGATGCACCGCAAACGTATTCGGTTTCTCACCAATGCAATCAAGGATCTTATGTCAAAGAGATCTATCATTTGAATCTTATGGCTTAGAAGCTCACAACCATGCAAGAATTTTGTCCCACTCCATTATGGTAAAGTAAAAGATTAATTATATTTTGATCTCTTCAAGGTAAGATTGAATAGGCATCTTCGGGCTACCGATATTATTGACACTTGTCATCAGATGAAAATAGGACTAGAGTCGCTAGAGTTGCGCAGAAGCAATTAAAATGAAATTTACATTATATGGATTTTGGTTTACTTAAGAGATTTATCCATTACCGTGAAGGAAAAACATCGCGATGAAACCTGCACTCTCTTGCGAAGAAATTCATGGGTTGTGTGTGAAGTCGTCCAATCCGCACTGGGCCAGCGTGGTCGACTAAGGCCAAATCGCCCTAATTCAGGGTAGGCTCGAGCCCCTCGGTGGGGACGTAGATGATGAAAGTGATTTATTAAATGCGTAAGAAAATAGTTTATTTTTGCATAAATATATAATTTTACTATAAAAATAGACCCCTATTATAGCTAAAGCCAGCAGGTATGCGGGCCACTCGACTCAAGTGTTTGGCCGATTTGTTAGCTAGGTAACAAGTTGAATGGCAACATTATGATGACGGGACCCGCATTCGCAGGTCACTGGGTTCACGATAAGTAGATACGGTACTGAGTGCCTACAGAACATGGGCTAAGAGGTTCAGTACTGAGTGCCTTACAGAAGAGGACATGCTCTACATGTTACATGATTGTGAACAATACGAGGTAAAAACAGCTGAAAGATGATATTGACTTGAAGGATTTTAAAGAAAAATACGTGCCTATTTTTTTTTACTGTTTGTGTAGTATCTGAATTAGAAATCATGTATAATTGTTCGCTTACGTCTTGTATGTTGTATGTAAAACAAATTTTGTAAAATGTGAGTATAAATAAATGGAATCAGAACAGCATACAAAGTCCGCAAAGCACTGTCACTTGTATCCAGTTGCAGAAAATTGTCATATGAAAAAGAAAACGCTTATAACTTTTGACTGATGGTGTACTAAATATGAAAACGTGCAGATAAACTATACAAAATGGTCCCCTAACAAAAAAAATGGCAAAACTAACAAAAAAATAAAATTGCGATTGTGTACCAAATCTCGTCTGTCTGTCAGTTCAGTCGACCGTTGCACTATAACCAGTATAAAAAGCAGGCAGCCCACCGTACGTCACCCACCAGCTAACACAGATCTCGGCATACCAATACTACCCGTGGCTTCATATGTCAGCTTGTACTGGTTAAATATAACCTAACACACCTGCCCGTATCTCGGCGCGCGCGCAGCTGCTCCACTACAACGCTATTTATCTGCGCTATCAACCAGTTTCGGGCATAGGGGTCATGTATGAAAAGAGTACTTAGGTGCGCATTGTTCGAAAGATAAGTTCTTTTTATGCAAAAATGTTAGAGTTCGTTAAAATTCTGTTCACGAGTCGACTCTACTTTAAATAAAATATTATTTCCTAAGAGACAGACAGTGTTTTTGGGCTAGTAAAAATAAGTCTTCCCTTTAAATCATGTTTACCTACCACAATGGGCTATGTTTTCCTTTCCTTTTCCAGATTTTTCGGATACATAATTTAACAGATAGTTGATTTTATCATAATTCTTAGTTGATAAGTATAGGCTTTACAAACGTAATTTATTGATCACAGAACTAGAAGAATACGGTCACTAGGAGGCTTGTGGGGCGGATGGGAAAGTAATAAAACTGAAAAGAGGTTTCATACGTCTTTGTGCGTTACATCGGATCAGGATAATATAGAGATTAGGAACGTGTAGGTAAGCATAGTACAGTCACACACGGTTAGCAACATGACGTAAGAATAGTTTAAAGTTTTCTAAAATTTAAAAATATATTTTGCCTTTTTTACGTGTTCAGGGCCCCGTTTCACGAAGCAACAAGTTACTAGTAACAAGTTACAATTTGATATACATTACGTAGCCAATTTGCCTAAACTGTAAGCCCTTATCGTTTTATGTGATCGTCTACGCAATGTACGTCGAATTGTACTTGTAATTTGTAACTTGTAGCTTCGTGAAACGGCCCCCAGCTGACCGAGCTAAGTTGTAGTAAAAAAGAAATCAAAAAGTTGTGAAACAAAATTTGATCAATTTCGTGCCGTTTGGAGAGGTTTTGCGCTATTTAACTAACACGTACTATAAAGATATTTACATTTGTCGTAAAAATAGAAGTCCAATATAGTCTGACGGTTCTGCTGATTACTGTACATAGGTGAGGCACCCTTCGTTCGGAGTTGAGGCGGGACACAATGAAATAATCCGCGCTTTGTACACTATTCGGTAACGGTACCGTCGGAGTAATAATAATACCAAAATAATGCGAATTTATTATAGCCTAAAAAAGTTCTACATAACATAAGTTACCAATTTTTATATTTAGGCCACACAAAGCAGCTACTTGTTTTACTAGAATTAATTTTTAAGAGAAATAAAGAGAGACCATAAATTATTCCAACCAGTAGTGACAGAAATATTTTAAATCAGAAATCCTAGTTTTCAGATTATTCTGAAATAAATAAGTACATTTTTTATGTAGCCATTGTCGTGTCCAAGGCCTCCCCTCTGTGGAAACTGTCAATGTATTCTCTCGCCATCGTCTCCGAGGTCGGCCTCGACGGTGACGACCATCCTCCACACATTCCGTGGCTATTCTAGCCCTATCCGGGCACATACCCGGTACATTAAGTACATTTCATCAAAGAATTTCCCCATATCACACAACATCACTTTTTTGCATAATAAATAATGCATATTACTGCTTAAGAGACATCATACAGCCAAGCGTCAATTAATCACGTGATGTTTTTTTTTTAGCATTTTTAACCCCCCCCCCCCCCTTGGTGATACCGATACGTGGTGAGGTTTAATTAAGACCCTCGCCCCCATCCAAAATCAAGTGTATTTTTTATAGTACCTACAAAGAATCTTAACATTTTTAGAATATTATCTTTAAATACAGGTATAAAGTATAATCTAATTTTATTATTAAGGACCTTGACAAAAATGTCTAGACATACAGGTTTTCGGTTTTGAATCGCGTGTTTGACGAAAAAATTAATACACTTGATATCTCCCCCCTTTGTGAAATATCACAAAGGGGGGAGAGGAAGGGGGGTTTGTTTTTTCGTGTATTTTTTTTTGTGTATTACGAAATATCGTGATTTTTTCTAAACCCTCTCCCCCCCTTTCAAGCCTCACGTGATTGATGGACGGTCCCCAAGCAATATTCCTATACGTTGTTTCATCAGTTTAGTTTTTAAGGAGTATTTTAGCACTGGGTTTCTGACTGAAATATAATGATTCTACATTATAATCTTTATCTGCTGACGGTAGCAAGGTGCATCAAGCGCGCGTATGGCGGCGCGTGCAGGGCACGTGCGCGCGAGTTTCTGCGCTGTCATGCGCCTTACGCACGCGCACCACGGCCTCTACGTTTTTTATTCTTTGCTCTAATCGACTATGACTCCCGTAAATTACTTTACTATTATTCTACATTATTGGCGAAGGGGACCATGAAAGAATGCATTCATGTTTACACGAAATATTTTTATTATTCGCCTCTAGGGCGGCATTAGACTCTACTCTAATGCATTTAGTTTTTTCTTGTCAATTAATGTTCTTATAAAAAATAGAATAGACCAACAGTTTATTTATTTAGCGCAATAGCATAAGACATAGACAAAATTATTAAATAAAATAAATTATTAAATAACACAACTTACACTTTTGAAACAAAGCTACCAGTAAAGCTAATTTGTCAGAACAGAACCCTAGAAGCCAAACAAAAATTTGTTTGAAACTATAATACTAAAAAAGTTATTCCGTAGACTTTTTTTCATTGTTTCTTTTTATTTAGTTTCTAACCCATTTACAATACACTGTTATCTAAAAACTGCCACAAAAAACGTTACTCACCCCATTGTTTACTCTAACTACTACTCATCACATAGCATTGCAGCATTGTCACAATCAGTTGATGAAATCCTTGCACACCTGCAGATGGCTTGATGAGGCCTGGGGCTCCGACAGTGGTATCTCTCTATCATTATTACTATACGGGGTGGCCCGCGATGCCCCCAGCAAGGTGAGATTGAGGGGCGGTCGCTCGGCAACACCACTGATAAACAACTTTTTAACCCAACGAGTGCCGAAGGGTTTCAATATTGAAGAAAGAATGGGGTATGCTAAAATTTCTTGACTATATAGAGAAATACGAAAACCATTTCGAGATTTTAAGGTATTAATTACACTATATTTTCGTACTTATACAGGAAAAAGTTAAAGATTACATTAAAAAATTCAAAAACTAAATGACCTATTTGTCCTTTGTGACGTCATCTTATTAGCAAGTCTTACAAAAACTTTGTACAAAGTAAGCTTTGTTTACGTTTGGCGATTTGATATTAGAAAGGGTGACATTTGGTATTTTTGTCGTTAATCAAGTCTACGAGTATAGTTTCCCGTGTTCAGTCGTATGACGTCACACGGTCAACCATTATATAAAAATGATAAATGATCTAAACGGTAAAACAGTCAAATATTTAAATTGTGTAAATTGTCATTTAAATATATAAAAAAAACACAGTTTTTTTTCTCATACCCCATTCGATTAAAATATTATGTGTTTCGTAGGCGTAGGTGGTGGGCTACGAGGCTACGAAAGTGCTACGACGACGTTCGTTGAAATTGAGCGTTATCGTACCCGACTAGATTTATTAACTGAAATTAATTTACTAGGTGTCCAAAAAGGGTATTTGCACTTTTAAATATCAATAAATCGTCTTAATGAGGGTAGATAGCAAAAAAAAATATAATGTCATACGTGGAATTTATTGTAAATTCAGTTGAAATGGATTCGTATACCGGAGCTCAGCACGCATTTTGTGTACAAGTTTATTATCATAACAATAATTCGTTAATAACTAAATAGTCCGAGTTTGGTCGTTGTTTTTTTATTGACTAGCTATGTTTTGTCTTTTCTCGTAATAGGTATTCAAAATGGTCGCATTTATTTAGATTTTTGTATAAAACGTTTGAGTAAAAATGTAATGACGGATCTAAGTCATGTAATAACATCCTATGGAAATAAATAATTTTGACTTTGACTTTGAGTCTAAAATACCTACTTATTTATTTTATTACGCACAAGTTTTTATCCGTTTGCCTGACTGGATCACCAATTAATGATTCTAGAAATGCTACGAAAAATAGCGTGACAGTTTACTTTCAAACGTACAGCGTATAGTATAGCAATGTCCACAACAATGTTTGCGCATTCCACCCCAGTATTGATCCCCCGACAAAAGCAGTACAATAGACTCGCGCGCATCTGTCAGTCTGCGGCCTGTGATTGGTCGGCGAGCGCGTGTCGAAATCAGTGCGCAGGGTGCGAGTCGATCGATGCGTGTTCGATTTTAACGGTAAAACTGACGGTTTTGTATGGAGTGGGATGTTGTAGGAATGCATTTAATATATGAATGAATATAGAGAAATGACTAATGTAAATTAAACTCTAACACGCCATAATTATAACGATTAGGTTAGGTATTCCAATACAGAAATACTAATATTATATTTTATGTACTTTATTCATAATAATTATAATATCATTATGATTTGTCATAAAATACGATAGGTAAGCATATACCTATAAATTATATTTTATAATATAGCGGAAAAGGCGGAAATAATAATGTTAATAATTCATATTCATTTATTACGTAATGACCTATTGTTTTGTATGAAAGCAAGCTGAGCCAGACTTGGATGGAACATATTTTTAAGATTATAAATAGGAATTCTTGAAAAATCATAGTGACAGGCTTCTGTTACGGAATCCTGAATAAAAGAATCAGTGATCGTTCACACGATACTGTTCTATTTCATCCCCAGCGAAAGGTGTCAACAAAAGAGTAATTAATTATAGTAAAGGTGCGCTACGGCACGATAGCAATACCGGGTCTCGTTTTACTACTGTAAAATATTGAATGCTGTGGTAAAAAGGAGCCTATGTTCGTCATTGGGTGTTGAACTCTTGCTATTTACCATGTTAAGTTTAGTAGAATACATGTGAAAGAAGAAAAGACAGATAGACAGACGGACTTTCGTATTTACATATATATTAAAAAGTATGGATGCTGCAGTAAATAAATTGGGAATGTGCGGTCTGATTCTAAGTAAAGCAACGCGTGGCAGCATTCAGCTAGCAGTCACGAGCGATGAAGAATGAACGGGCTGACAAAATGTCGTGATCCTCAGCAATTTCCATCATAGAAGATAAAAAAATGTAACACTTTTATATTCATCAACGGCCCGTTACAGTCCACTGCTGGACTATGAGCCTCCTCCACTTAAGTGGAGAGTTTTGCCATAATCTCCACGCTTAGCAGGCGGGTTGGAGATCGCAGATTAAAAGGTTACTGTATCAGAGAGCGCTGCTGCCCGTTCTCTGTTCAATGTGTAGTCCCTAAGTCGCCTCTTACGACACCCACGGGTAGAGTAGGGGTTGGTGACAAATGTATTCTACTCTGCCGTCACCACACGGCACATATTTATTAATATAAACTTATTATTTCAATAAACTCTTCGTAACTTGTCCTCTAATTGCCAAGACCCGGTCTATAGCACCCGGCACTCCACAGTGTCGATTGTACACATCCTTCCGGAGTGTCACGCATGCGCCGTGGCAGCTCTCACCACTGTGAGCACAGTGGGAACTTCCCACGTGTGAGCTGAGCAATGGACATCGTGCTTCGAGAGGTGATCAAGAGTCATTTAAAATAAAATATGTTACTCATGCAAAAAAATAATAAAACAGGTAATTGAATAGATACTCAAAAAAGTAATTTTACGCCCGTTATAAATTATTACTTACTAACATTTAATTATTGGATACCTATTTCTTTTGTATTATTACAAACTGGTAAAACTGCGTCGCTTGATTACAAAATTAGAAGTATCTAATAAGAACAAAAAGTTACGTAAATAGTAGTATATACCTATCTACGGATACAGGTTATCCTAGTTTAGGAGGCAGGGTTTATTATATTGTAACATGTAATGCTTTACATGTAAGAATCATTTATGTACTGATGGTTTTAAATTTATATACTAAATTATTATTATTATTATTATATACGAGTAAATGTATGGTTAGCCAAGCCCTGACATACTTTTGACTATATTTGATGAAAGTTACGCCAAATGAAATATTTTAACTATGACTGATATTTCCTACTGTTGTACCTGCTGATAAACCTTAAAAAGATGGCATGTGATGAAAAGCGATAGTACTTATTAATTACTTATTCACCACACTAGTGTGGGAACATTCAGGTAATTCGTCACAGCAGCGCCGACGACGAGGTTCTACGCGAGTCCCACACCCATCAAAGAGCTCTCCTAACTATAGTCTGCTATATAGTGCAGAGGGAGCTCTATAGCACATTGTCATGGTCATAATGAGCGCAGACTCCCATAGTATGCGCAAACACTTGTGACGTTCACACGATAATGTTTTCGCGCAGGTAAATGGAGAGAGCGAAATCCGTTCAAAATGAATAGTATTTTAATAACACTTTAAATACGTTTTTATAACTATTTATGTATTTTTTTCTTTTGTTTTTTTTCTTTTCTTTGATTTTAATTCTAAAACATGGATGAATATTGAATCATTTTTTTTAGAATTACAGCGCAACGTCGTCTCCTATCCGTTCCGAACCGTCCGTAAACGCGCAGTGGCATCACACTAATATTATAATTATATGATAATATATCGAGCCCTATAAGGCAGAAGATCGTAAGCGCCAAAACACAAATTTTACAGGAGGCGTTATTTTTGTTTAAAAGTGCAAATACCCTTTTTGGACATCTTGTATTTGAATGTTTAGATGTTTGGATGTTTGTTCCGCTTTCGCCTAAACTACTGGACGGATTTGGATGAAATTTGGAATAGAGATAGTTTGTGCCGGAAAAAGTCGTATTCCCACGGGAAAATCTTACATAACGCGAGCGTAGCCGCGGTCGGACCGCTAGTACTATAAAAAGGTAATACTTTCACGCAACACCTCGTCGAGGTTGTATCCGTGTCTCAGAAACTAGATTAAACTAGATACTTCCTGAGACAGCATTTAGGTAGATTCCAGACTTTGAAGACCTAAATAAGAAGTAAGTTTAATTATAAAATAATATGATTTAGTCCCTTCTGTGATCGAAGGATTTAGATTGTCCAGCTATATGACATACAACAACGCCACGGCACCCTTTACCCTAGGCACTAGTACGGTCAACAACCAGACATGTTAACCAGTGTAATAGACCCCGCTTAACTCGCATATCTGCTGTAATTGCATGCCATTTTATACTGGCCTTAAGCCCCGGAACTGCGAAGCCCCACTCGCGCACGCGCCGCTTGCCGGAAACCTGCGCCCGCGCACTGCCGGTGTTACTTACTGCTAGTACTTCCACCGGCAATGCATAGTACTTACAGGGTACTTAACACAAGGTGCGGGATTGAATTACTTGATCCTTGTTGGTATAAAATTCTTTTGTGAAAGTATTCTTTCTGCCATTCAAAGATCATAAGTAGAATGAGTCCATAGCAACAAGCCTTTCGACTCTTCAGTTCAATGTCTTGTTTTTTTCTGTATTTGTGTCAATAAAAACACTCAATTGTACTGTTAATTAATCAGTATTTTTCTAAAAAAGCACCAATTAAAACGAAAATTTTGCACGAGAAGCAAATCCTAGATAGTATATTATTTATTAAAGATAATTTATTAATCAATGGGTGAAATAAAGTTTCAACAAAGCGATGAATTTCAAAGGGTCTTGTATGTTCGCGACTTCCAGCCAGTTTCAGCCTGCATTCAGGAACAGACAATCGTGCTAATTGCCAACACGTCGCTACATTAATTTAATAGGTACGGGATGATTCAATTATTCAATTATTCGACACTCCGCGGCTGGGCGGGGCCAGCGGTGGGCGGGCGGTGGGCGGGGCGGCTCCGCCTAGCCCGAATCAGCCTGTCTCTTTTACTATTATTCCAAATTCAAAATTATGTCTTTGTGATAGAAAGCTATATTATTATATTAAGAGAAAAAAAAACCTATATTATTTTTCATTTAACTACAATAAAATATAAGTCAATGGTTACTTAATTATTTGTAAATTAAAAATGAGATAAGAAAACTTAAAAGTATAGTAGTTCCATCATATCTTCGTGTAACAAACTAAACAAAGATGCATAAAATTCAAAAAAACCAATAAGGGCCTTACTTAATTAAATTAAATAGGCTCTTAAGTAATTAAGAAGTAAAAAATGAAGCACTGGTATACTTGGAAAGCCTTGTGCCTTGGTTTTTAAAATAACAACTCTATTAAAAGTCAAACCCGCATCACAATGAGTCAAGGTTAACTCATTCATTATATAAGAGATAACAAATAGCACTAATACTTATTTGAATACGTATGTCAAAATGACTTCACATAAAAAACACGCTTTGAATTTTTAACAAGTTCTTGCTCAGAGTTCGTGAGCATAGGTGATACACTACGGGTTTCGTGAAGTCGAAAGTGGTACCATCAGTCTTGTAATTTTTTTTTAATCCTTAATAACTAATACAACTTACACAAAAAAAAGAAGGCCGGCCGAGTCGAGTGTGAGATAATATACCTATAGGAGTAGTAGTTCAGCGGAAGTGCGGGCTTTATCGCGCATCTTTGAAAATTGAACATCGCCACACGAGCACACGTCATTGAACTTGCCAATATAGTATTCTTTTAGTTACTAAAAATAATGATTTAACCTACAAGCAATACCAAACCTTCTCTTTACACCTCATAAACAGAAGAACTTAAAATGACAAGCAAATATAAAGAACCATCAATTTGTTTATTTAATGTGGTGGTGTCGTAATTTTTATCGTAGCTCGTTTCTTAGATAAACTATTATTGTGTCAACAACACGTCTACTTCGCTGAAGGTCTCCAACACCCTTTTCATAGATTGAAAATTACAAAATTCTAACCATCTGACTAGCACTTCAAAAATTTACTAGTCTCTATACTATAGGTATAAGTAAGCCATAGTTTGTTAGGTTTAATTTTTAGTGTACGTATTTACCATTTTTTTGTGTTGTTTAGTTTCTTCGTAGCATTTTTCTTCATTACCTCTATAATTATGTGCTTCATAAAGCTGCATTATTGTTTTTTGCATAGTACCTTGTACCCTAAGTAAGACTATGAGCTTGGTTAAAAAGCGGACACTTGTAGCGCGTGTAATGGGGGCCGCGGACATGTCGCAAGCGTGGTTACGCTCCGGTGGGGTTCTATGGAGTGTTCATCTTCACCAGATCTAAATAAAAAAATCGTAGATAAGTATTTAAACATTTACAGATTTATCAAATTACAGCTGGTCGTAGCGGGCTACGAGCTCCCACAGCTCGCTACAGTCAATCGTAGTTCGCTACGGATGTCGTAGCTCGGGAAGTAAATGTAAAAATAGTCTACCTTTGTTTTGGTATTTAAAAAAATAAGGTGACTTCAAGAACTCTAACCATTATTATAAAAGTTCTACTTTGCATTTGAAATCGTTTATAGTACAGTTATCTTTAATGAGCTTTAAAAAAAAGAAAACTTCTAGTCATCAGCTTCTAGTCTCAAATATAAGTAGTGGTTGTAAAAAAGGGCCACCCTGTGCAAGGGTCGGGCGCGCGTTGCCGCACGCGCCAGGGAGTGCACCCTGCCTGCCAGTCCTGTCCCGACCGCCCCGCCGAGCGGACCGCGCACCCCACACTACCACCGTACGTCACGAACAACAGACTACACAAACTTTCCGACAACATTCCAAATTTAAATTTATAAACAATAAATTCAGTTTAAAATAAAAGTATTTTTTTAATAAAGAAGTAAATTAATCTGTTTAATTTTCAAATTGAGAAAATAGTTTTTCGGTGCAGGGGTCGACGGCTGAGTCAGCGTGGACCAGGCAGGTAGGTGCATGAGTCAAGCTTTCGCCATAGTAACACCCTAAGCAATGTACTACTTTGCACCTGTGTGCTAGTATTTCTATTTTCAATTGCACCCTTTTAGTGATGGTCAGTTTTTTTGCACAGTTTAATTTCATCTTCATTGATTTTTCACTTTGAAGAGTTTCAAAGCTCTTTCAAGCTTGTGTTTCCTAATTAATTTTATTTGTAGTTCAAATACTTGTTACATCATTAAAAATAGTTAAGTAAGTAGTTAATTTATTCCATTCATCAAAATAAATATTACATGTCTTGTTTATTTATTTTGGTTGCGAAAAGATACGGAAGTCCTGTTTCATAGCTAGGACACAAAAATAATGTTAGCAAAAATATCAAAACTTGTATTTATAAATATCTTTGTATAACAATAGTATTATGGTTGAGAAGAATTAACAGCCGGCAGGGTCGTCATATTTCTTGGCCGCACATTAAAAATAAATGAACAGATAGGGCTTACTCCCAACTTTGAAAACTTCTACTTGGACGTGGAACAAAGTATTGGTTACACGGCGGGCAAGTTGCGCCAAGTTGCGGTTCAAACAAACTTTATGGAAACCGGACACTTCTACTGTTACCTGCTCGCCTACTGGCGGTTATTATATAATATGCATTGCTAATCGATGCCTCGAAGTAGATGAAGTTCGCTTTACCATCTTTAGTTTAAATTCCGAGAAAACCGTATAAATTCCTTCTAAACCATATCAATATCAGCGTCCAACTAACTAGGAGTCATAGTGGTTGCCATGGCTGAAATCAGTCGGAAAGATCATCATCATCAACATCATCATCATCATTATCATCAACATATCTTTAGATTTACTTATGAATTAGGTAGATAAATAGGTAAGCATACATTAAATTCGTTACAAAGGATCCTCGGTAAGGAGTGCTTGTTAACAAATACATTTATTGGGGATGGAGACTTGAGATTTATCTTTAACTACACCACATCCAGCTGTTTATTTAGTAAATTCCTATGATTTCAACTGGTACATATTTTTGTTGCTATATTTTAAAGCAAATGAGATAGTGGAACATATAAGTTACTATGTATTTGCAGTATGCATATTATGGTGTTTTCTCGTAGGCCACTAAGATACACATTTTAGTAAAATCTCTTTTATTTCAATTTTCCTTGGACATATCATTTTACTGGATGTAATCGCATGGCAGCTTTAAGTCGGTGTTATCTACTATTTTTATATATTCGATATCAGGTTCTCTGTAAACTATTCATTATATAAGTTAGATTATTACACCATAAGTCAACACCTTCTAGTTTTAGTAATTGCTGGTTGTAAACGATTTAAACATCGGTTTAAATTATGTTCTGATTAAAAATTTATAGAGCGTCGCAACCATGGCAATTAACCGAGGTTTTGTTATTTTATTAGTGGGATATTAGTGTAACTTTACAGGTGTTATAGACATGTTAAATAATATAGAATTATAATTAATTTGAAATATACTCCCTTTTTACGTATAACACAATTATTTTAATCAATTTTAAGGTGTGACTGATAGTCCTCCTGTTAGGCAAAGATATACTATAAAAAATACATCAAGTACAGACAAAATTAAATAAAACCAAATTAAAGTAAAAAAGCGGGCTTGTGGATAAGGTACCAACCTTTTCCAGGCAATCTTCCTACTATCCTGCTATTTTAATTAGCTGTGCCATGTGTATTATACTTTAAATCTAAAATATGGAGCAGCCCTGGTTTTTTATTACATAGTACGTGCTAGTTCGTAGCGCTACGCGTCGTAGCTCGTAGCAAGCGTAGTTTTCGTAGGACATTTGGCTTAAGGTCATTCTGGGGTAGTTTATTTTATATTAGTTTGTTCGTTGTACAATCGATGCGATCTTCCGGTTGGTCAGAGTGGAAGAAGGTATTCATATTATTTATATTTTATTTTCGTTACACTTTTTCATTACTTCTTAATCCAGTCGGTAGCAGTAAGTTATTATACAATCCTGGCTGGATAAGTACGTAATTAAAATAGTGATATAATATCTACTTATCTACTTTTTAAAAAATCTAGTATAGGAGAGCCAAATCTGTTATACATAGAGTCACGCTCGTATCCCTAAAGGGGTGAGCAGAGTCAATACTTCCGCATAATAAATCACAGAGCTAGGATGTCCCTAAAGGAGTGCGTAAATATTAAAGAGCCGTTCGTATTCGGCGTTTAAATCCGAGCTTGGGAGTTGGTAGCCCCGCCCCCTCCCCGCACCCCCCCTCTACCCTTCCCTCCCCGGAAGGTCCGCCCAGCTTGAGCCGTGAGACAAAATGAATTATTCAGGCAAAGGAGCATTGTCTACAGGGTTATGCAATGTACATATGTACTAAAAGTTGTTGGGTGTTGATGAATTTGAAATATGAAAAAATGCGGTGATAAAAATGAATTTAGATATTTGTGATTTAAATGCATAGGCGACAAAAACCAACTAACTTTCAAAACAAACTAATTTTAGCTAAATAGTGGATTTCGGTTATAACGACGATGAAGGGACCGCTGTAATTTCGTCGTTATATCCGAAAGTCGATACAGGCAAAGGTAGAGATGCAACTAGAATAAACACAGTTGCTACTCAGAATGTAAATTTGTAACTGAACCATAACTCCAAAACGTACACGCTAACCTACCTACCTAGCTAATATCAATGAACAAAAAGTAAAGGTCACCACAGTTGCTGACCGTCTGTGTGGATGTAGTTAAAGAAAAGATAAGAAAGCTCTTTGTGTCTTTGGCGGCCGGCTCCGGTCGGTCGCAATATCTGCATGGAATTTCTAAGAATTTGTTACAAATTATTAATTAAAACAGTCGCTACACCCGAATTCGGCGTTATATCCAAAGTCGCTATAGCGATATATTCCGTGCTAAAGAATGCTTTAAATTCAAAGGACTTAGATTTAACGTCGTTATATACAAATGGTCGCTACAACCAAGGTCGTAATTAATGAAATCTACTTAGTCTAAAATAAAGTAAATTCGAATAGATTTTGTGAGTTGGAGAAGAAAAATATCGCGAGGAAACTCCTAAACATGTTTAAAATATTGTTAAATGTTTTATTTTAATACAAATAAAAGTTACCAAAAACAAAATATAGATTTAAATCAATATTATTTGAAGCAAACAAATACTTAATATAAGAATAAAATTGTTTCATATTTATATTTTAAGCTCTTACAACTTTCCCAAAAATGTTTTTATATTCTGATTATGAATACATCAGTAAGTCTCCAAATCTCATTAACTAGCCTAACCATTTCGCGACTATCAAAACATTTATTTATGGTATTTGCTCTGGCCCAACAACAGAGGGCTTAAAGAGGGAGCCCTCTGAGGGAAAGAGGGGCGAGTGAGCGTGGGAGCGCCGGCGACGGTAATTAGGTAACACGGGGTATGCCGCTCTCCCCCACTCTCCTCTCAACCTGATTGGCTACTGGCGATTACTCTGTCAACTCGGAAGCTTTATTAGTGAGATTGGGAAAATGTTTTTCTTAAAAATTACTCATTATTTAATTACCTTAAATAAATAAAAATGTACTTATTTACACTTCCCACGAAAATAAATCATGATACCTTTTACTTAATTTTGGATTTAATTTCGCGAACTCTGACTACCCATTGTTTGTGTGTTTTAAATAAAAGATATATACAATTTAAAGGATATGTAAATATATATATTTATTTTTATGAGCCTATTTTGTTTCCTACTGCTGGGCAAAGGCCTCTCCTCTATCACGCCAGGCATCTCGATCGCAGGCTACTACGGACTAGTCTTTAATGTAAGCGTCCAAGTCGTCCCGCCAACATCTACGAAGTCTACCTCGCCGTCGACGACCATGTTCTGGTATAAAGTCCGTGGCCAATTTTGCCCACCTTTCAGAGTGCATGCGGGCGACATGTCCCGCCCGATCCCACTTCAGCTTCGCTGTTTTTAAGCCAACGTCTGGCCTGTTTTAGAGCGTAAGGTCGTGTTCCTTATTCAGTCAATTCTTTTCACACATAGCATGCTACGCTCCATGGCCCGTTGGAAAACCTTGAGTTTGGACTTCTGTGTCTCTGTCAATGACCATGTCTGTGTACCATAGGTCAAGATGGGCAGGATACACATGTTAACGAGCTTGCGCTTGAGTGACATTGGAAGGTTGCCCTTCATTAGCTCCTTCATGGACCAGTAGCTTTCCAGGCGTTTTGGATACGTCTGTCAACCTCTTTGTCCTGCCTGTTTTCGAAGGGTGCTATCTGGCCCAAGTAAATGTACTCGTCCACATAATGTATTACCAGTTCATTCACTTCTATCCTATGTCTCGTGTTGTTTGACATAATCTGAGTCTTTGACATGTAAGTATAAAACTTGTATAATAAAACTTCCCACTCCTTACGCTCGTACATGCAGGTCTACATACATTCACACACACACTCTCTCTCTTACACACACAAACATATACACACAAACTCAACACTCACTCACATATACATACTCATAAACTAACTTCTTTTAGATTAGGAACTACTCTTATCTTACTACTTATAATACATTAAGCTTAATAAAATACATTTACCAAACCAGGGGTTGAGCCTGATAACCCACAACACAGGGTATCCTAGTGTGGGTATTAGAAGTAAATTCTGAATCTTTCCTGTATTTTCTGAATAAAGCTTTTATTATTATTTATTATTATATTAGCAAATCTTATACCTACTCACTTAGATTATTTCAATCTAAGCCTACTTTGATGTAAACTTTCCTGTTTTTATATACTCATGAATAGCAATGTGATAATAAACTATTGAGTCACCAAACCGCTAAGCAAAGTTTTACATTATAAGTGGACATTTCCTGTAGGTAACACTTTGCGGTTTTTTCATCATTGTGTCATTGAAAATTTATGATGTAGATAAAGGACTCTAAGTAAATGACTGGATTTAATTGTTAAACCTGTTATGATATGCTATAATTTGTACAAATAAAGTATATTATTTTATTTAAGCTGAGAAACATTATTTTTACTCACTAGGAAAATATACCAGCATTATTCTTTACAGATAGCAACTACCGTTTGTTACAAGAAAAGAGCAAAATTCAAGTGTCCAGTGCCTCTCGTCGGGCGTTACAATCACAGTAATGGACCACTCAGGGTCATCGAATCAACGCCTCCCCTTGCTTGCAACCTTTGTGTCACTTTATTGCGACTTCCTCCAACACTTTATTTCATTAAAGGAAAAAGTGCTATTCTCTGAAAGTCGTTTTTATTGTTACAGTGACACGATGAAACATTTACAAAAAAAAGTGATCTGAAAAGCGGGATTTTCAAAATGGAGTGTACCTAAACTGCTGAGAATTGATGCAAATATGGAAGCGGCTTTACCTCACTTCCACCGACTCTCTTCAAGGTTCTACCAGCAGTATGCAGCGCCTCCAGTCCGAATCTCCAGTAATTACCTCCACGACCTAATTCCTCAGCAACATCCTCATCCCACACTGCTCCAACAGTACCTGGCTTATTACAACGAACCAGTGGTCCCTCTCGATTTATCTCTGAAATCAACAACACCTATTACTCCACCATGTACTCCTCCACCAGCTCAAAAACGAAAAACCATAGAAGAGAATGATCAAGCTAAATCTCCCAAATCACCAAAAATATTTAGGCACTTTGAAGAACCAGATACAAGAGATGATTCGTCAGTTAAAACAGAAAAACGAAAATTGGATGATGAAAACTCAAACGATAGTGAAAGCCCTGAAGCTAAGAAACTCAAATTCACAAAACAATTTTTCGAAGAACTCAAAACATGTTTGCCGCCGGAGCCTGATAATAAAAGCGAGAGGAGTTCACCTGAAGTAGTTGAGATAAGGGATGTTGAAGAACGTCCGAAGAAATCTCCAAAACCAGCACAACCCTTGAAGAAGAGCAAAGCAGTACGACGATTGATGTTTGATGAAGATAAAACATCACCAGTGTCAGGAACCATCATTCGAGACCTAGCCGAAGACGAGACTCTTGTCGTTCGAAAGGTAAACTCATCAAAGTGCGCTTTCATAACTATTTCAAAGAAAGTCTGTTTCAGTCAATACCTAACAAATTTCTTGAAATACTCGAAGTTTAATTGCAGGTTCTCACCATACCATTACTGTAAGCTGCAAGCGACTTTCCTTATCGCTTTGGCAATTAAACGCTATATGAAATCGAAAATCGTGCGGTGTTTTGCTATAATAACAGTTTTGAGGGCGAGCCGCAGCAATCGTCGAGGGGTGGGCCTTGGGGCATTAAAAACGAAATATCGCCATTTCAATAGTCATACCACTGTGGTAAAGTTTGAATTAAGATAGTAATATGTAACGTTTAATTTGGGTACATTAAAAGTGGAACGTGCGATTAGGTTAATAGTCGTGATTATAACGTATGAAGTTATTTATGGTGGCGTAACAGTGGTAAAGTCCCTAGGGAACTTATAAAGAACAAATTTTGTAAGCGCATTTCAGTTTATAAATCAACCGATTGTATTTCCTCCTAGGGCGACATAGATCCAGCATTCAACGTGGTAGAAGTGACAGAGGAGGCGAAGGCTCTTATCGCGTCTATAGAGAACCGGCTCGGGCGCTACATCTGCAGACTGTGCCGGCGCCTGTATACCGACGCGTTTGCGCTCGCGCAACATCGCTGCTCCCGCATTGTTCATATCGAGTACCGGTGTCCTGAGTGTGACAAGGTAAGAAACATATTCTGTATTATTTTCAGTCTAACTTTCTACCATATCAGTACATTGTCAGGCGTCAGTGAAGTTTTAATAGGAATCATAATATGCTTCCTTTATTACAGTAGTATCAGTGACTGTATGTTTTTAATTTCTAATATCATCCATCAGTAATAGCATTTTTATCTTCATGAGCTTCTGCTTCGATTTTTTTATTTGGATTTCTGTCCATGTAGCCAATAAATATAGTAATTAATTGACGATACAATGGGGTTGAAGAGCAACATGTTTCCAGTCGTCACATGTTTTCTCACGGCAATCGCTTTTAACAATTGTCAAATTCGTTCCCAATAAAAACGACGGAGCACCCTCGACTCTTGCCCATCATCATGTTATCATTAGATAAAAGGTGTCTAACGCAAACGGATAACTTTTGATGTGGGAACTTATTAAATTGCTATTTAACACAGGGTGATTTTAAAATTGTTTTGTTTTGTATAAAATTGTTTGTGGTTTTTGTTAGAATTATATGAAGTAATTTTCGGTAATAATTTTTTTTATTTAGACGATAGATAATAATACCTATTATTGGATTCTGGAAAGTTATACTACTTGAAACTTTATACACGTACTAATACTCTTTTTTGCTAGGAAAAGGCAAATGATTCAGAAAAGCAGAGTAACTCTTCTCTGTGTCTGATCACCTGTACACAGTGAAATTTACATCGTTTTGTTCCCGCTGTGTAGTGATAGTACCCGTTAAACTGAACAACTTTTCAAGAAAAAAGAAATTTTTGGTCTCTCCATACAAAGTGAGACCCGACCCATTTTGTATGGAGAGCACAAAATATTTTTGTCGCAGGAATTTTTTTTCGTGAAAAGTTGTTCAGTTTGACGGGTACTATCACTACACGGTGGGAACAAAACGATGTAAATTTCATGCTGTATTGTTTGGTTATGAACACTTGTTAGTTTTCCATGAGAAGGGACAAGTCCAATCGTTCAGGCATGTTAATTGATATGTTGGGTTGCGTGCAACCGTGCAATATTACGTGCAGCTCGTTGCATAGGGATGCATCTGCAAAGGCATGCATTTTTAGTAAACAAATTATCATCAAAATGAATGGACAAAAAAAATTAAACAAAAAATAAACAAACACTTTATTTTCAAAACTTACTCTGCTCTGGATGCAGTATTTATTTGTCGTTTTGTGTCAGATTATTTACTTACTTAGTCTGAAAATTTGACATTATTATTGCGGATAGTTCCCTACTTTCACGGAGATACCATAAATAAAAAAAAAACTGATAGTAAGAAAATAACAGCAATAGCAAGCCTTTGAAATCCTTTGTCTGCACTAGGTTTTCAATTGCCCCGCGAACCTGGCTTCTCACCGTCGCTGGCACAAGCCCCGGGTCCCAGGAGCCACGAAGCGCCGTGACCCTACTACCACGACGGACCCTGGCCGGTTCCCGTGCTCCAGGTGTGGGAAGCTCTTCCGGAGACAAGCCTACTTGAGGAAGCATCTCCTGGCGCACGAACAGCCGGACATTGAAGAGAAAGAGCCGTCGGCGTTCAGACAGGTGCATGCGGATTATCCTGCTTATCAACCGGTGAGTGTACAATGAGTTTGTGTTAGACCGATATTAAAAAATGCACGAAAAATTCTGCTTCAGATTTAAGTCTCTTTTTAGTATTCAATAAATTTATAGATTTGTCTTCTACGTCAACAATGCCCCAGACTGCCGCTCATCAGAAACGTGTCGTTTCGTAAAGCGTGGCAACAGGACGCATCACTTCACTGTCTATTTACTTCCAGCAGGAAACCCTCCGCGACAACAACTTCAACACATTCTGGAATAAAATCCCACCCCCGCCTACAGAAGTGTCCTGGGAAGGGGTGCGCACGCGTTGCCCATCGTCCTGCTCCTCGGAGGATTCCAGGAGCCTGGACGTCACGGGGTCAGAGGACGAGGGTGGAGGTGCGGGGGACGGGTGACGACGTGTACTGCGGCCCGTGCCGCGCTTCCCTTACCCCCCGCTCACCAACCTCTACCCCTATCCTGCGTATGGACCTGACTCCCACTTGTACTTCTCCTAAGGTGGAGACTGTAGCAGTGGTTTGACAGGTTTGACTTTTGACAGAGGTGTCGTGGTTCGTGCAGTAAGAAACAAATGAGTGTCGCTGACGAACCTGGCGGGTTTAACGACAACTTACTTACGTTATAATGACGTTTGTGTGTTTGTTAAAAGAATGTGATCCATGAGGTAAGCTTAATAATTTAAATCTAGAACATATCAAGATCGAGTTTTAGATGGCAGTATAGAAACACTTTATCATATTATATACACAGCCATAGAGCAAAAGTTACATTTATCAAAAGTAATAGATTATTAAAATGTTATATATGATAATGTTTATTTAATTGGTACTTAAGTATAGTACATAATTAGCTTATTTATTATTGTACATAATTAGCTTATTTGTGTGTAGTATTTAAATAACAATATTTTGTAAATATGTGGATCTCCTACAGCAACATTCCAAAACAATCAAACGAAACGTATAACGTTTCTTTGTTAAATACTTAATAATAATTATATATAGTTATATTATAATAGGCTTCACTATATATATAACATTGAAATACTACCTTTATATACGTATACATATGTGAACTTTTAAATAAAACAAAAAAAAGTTAAACAGTAAGAGTAAGTATTTTTTTAAATTAGCTCTATCTCTATACATACTCTGTAACTTTATGAATTAACAACATATCAGGTTTCTTTTTTTAAATATATTATCTTACTTAGACGTAAAGCTAAAAAGACGAAGCATTGTAAAGCTGCTAAGGAGAATGGTTCGATCGGCGAAGGAAGGGTCATCGCAATCGATTCTGCTGAGCATATTTTTAGATGCACCAGCCGCACCGCACCGCTGCCGGCCACAGCCTAATAATTTTTTCAACGCTAACTCTTCATAGGAATTGAACGAAACTAGGCCGTTCTTGTTAGTAATACTCCGTATTTGCATAGGAAGTTTATTTTAAGATATGAATATTTATACTTTAGTTCTACAATACATCCACTTCAGATCATCAATCAGGTTTCTGTTTCGTCAAAAAATAGTTTTTTAAGGGACCTAATCACTATTTCAGCCTATGAAAAGTCTAAAAACTAATCTAATTCAAATCTAGTCAACGGATGGAATTCATCTAGTCAAACCAAAAAGTAAAAATCTAGTCAAGAGTGAATTTATATAAGTAGTAGTAGTTTTTCTTACGAATAAAATGCAGATTATTCTAGTCACAGTTTTTAAACTTAAAGATATTTGTTTTCTAGTCTATTAGTATATGTATATCTTACTCGTAGTAGTCAACAATAAGATAATGCTAGTCAAAACTATGACCCAAATATGAATTTAAGTCGAAAGGTTAAGTGGGTCTAATTACGATTAATATTTAGGTAAAGAAAGAAAACAACTAGTATTTAAAATGGTAATTAAAATCTAGTCAGTACTGAGTTTATATCTAGTCAAAACCATAGAGCTAAAACAAAAGTTAAAATCTAGTCAATAAATAAATTATTTATAACCTATTTAAATAGTAAGTCTTAAAAGTACTCGAATTCAAATCTAGTCAACTCGGAATTTTCGTCTAGTCAAAATCGTAAACGTAAAATAGTTCTAGTCATTTTAAAGTCAAATCAAGTAGTTATAAAGTCAAAATTACGTCAAAAACCAACCGGGTCCATAGTCAACTATAGTTAGCAGTTTATGAAATGTTATAAATAGCAACTAATAATCATGAGCTGTTTTTATTATTTTAACATACCAAATTCCATATATATTTAAATGATCTCTCTTTTAAAAGATCTCCAATTTTTCAAATACATAATATTAATTAGGAATAGATATTTATATTTGTTCAAATTGATCTCAAAAAACAATCGCTATTTTTATTTTACACATTTGAATAGCCATTTTCTATGTCGTAAAAATTATATTATCTCTTATCTAATCTCAAAGCTAGTCGTTAAAATGATCTCTATCTAGATTTAGAATAAAAATATAAATATTTAGTTCTTAGTTAATAGTAGCTGACCCAAAGTCTGAAATATTATAAAATGCAATATCGCATAAAATTGAATCCCCTTTTTGTTCATCGATAAATGTAGAATTTTAAGTTAGCGTTGAATTTAAGTGTCCAGGTGCTTTGCGAGGGTTTTCTTCAAATCGTCTCTTTGTTTTGCAATGGTTTGTTTTTTATATTTGTTGCTGATATAAGCTTTTATCGTATTTTTTAAAAATTACCTTCTCATACGTGTGTTTTTATATTATGTATTTAGTATTTTCCTATTATAAAAAGTTATGATCAACAGTGTATTAATGTAATTTTCTTATTCAATGTTTTAAGGTTTAGAAGAATAAATAATGCTACTTATATATAACATAAGACGAAAATCGAGTGGAATCTAGTCAGTGTGTTCTTTGTAACGCGTTCCAAAGATTTGTACATAAATAAAAACGCTATTATATTTAATTCACATATTTATTTTAGAGTGATTTTATTTAAGAGTGAAAGTATTATTTATTTATATATTTTATAATGTTTCAGACGAGTATCTTTACACGATTTACTCGCACGAGAAGAAAAGATTGTATAAAAACTATAGAAAAAGAAAAGCTGTATACTAGAAAAAAGCTAAAGTCTATAATAAAATAAATAGCAATTTACATAAATCATATCCTTAGTCTTTCAAAAAAATATACAAAATTATCTGTAGATAGTTACGACAGTATATTTGAGAATATTAAAGAAATTGCAACTTTAGGAAAAAATAATCTAGATAGAACTTTACCATCACCCAACATTAAAATAAATTTGTCAAAGAAATTCAATGCTTCTGCAATTTTATTGTATAATTTGTAGTAAACCACCATTATATAAGGGTTGAAATAAAAAAATGTGCTGTACCTGTGCACCATAGTTGATATAAGATAGATAAAATGTTAGTTTAATTATCTTAATTATAAGTCTTTAAGGATACATAATAAACTTCAAAAGTTTGTTTGCTAAGTAGTTTTGAGTAGTGTACTTAAATTATGCATGTACTAGTTATTTATTAGTAGGTAAATAAAATTATTGAAAATTGTATGTGTGTTTGATTTACATCTGATAAAAATAAAATAAATAATTAAAATTGTCTTTTTACAAATCATTAGAAAAACCACCTAAAATTACTTTTCTCCACACGACGAAGATATTTTGTGATGCGACAAATATATGCGAAATAAAACTGAGATTTTTCAAAACTCGTCTATAAATATATATATATTTTTTACGATCTAAATCCGGACCCTTGCCGCGATTTCTGTGATAGTATTTATGCACATGTGGAATGATATTTTTTAACATGTGCATAAATACCAGTTTAGATGTAATAACTGAACAAACTACACAAAATTTACCTAACTCAAACTAATTACATAAACCTAAATCCGAAAAATCAATTAACACTATACCAGAAAATTAAGCAACAAAAAAAAATCGTGATTAAAAATGGAGAACAGATTCTTCTTCTTGATAACTTCACCAGATTGAAAAAGTTATTAATAAGCATTTTTAGCGATTTCTGCTAAACATAGCAATGTCTCTCTTTGGGTTTATTATGGTCAAAATAGCACGTTCTTAAGATATCTCATTCTCATCTCGTATTACTATTTAATAATAATAAATAAGTAGGGACATCTTCACATATGGCCATCTGATTACCAAACTAAGCAGAGCTTGTATTATGCTTGTATTATGGTTACCAGACAGCTTATATACATTACTTAAATAGATAGATAAATACATACTTATATAGATAAACAACAACCGGACACAAGGCAAACACAAGTGCTCATCACACAAATGTTTGCCCTGGGCGGGATTCGAACCCGCGACCCTGTGCATCGGAGGCAGATACACTACCACCTGGGCTACGGAGCCGTCGATTTACACTTACTATTCGTATACTTTACGCTAATTTTATACAAAAATAAACCGTACCTTGTTACAAAGCTAAGGTAAGGAGCGTCGTCTTAAAAACAGCGCTTCCCAGGATTTAGTTAAGTAAGTAGCAACATTTACTATACCTACAATACAATATTATATAATAACACTAAATATAAACAAAAGGAATCAAATAAGAGGAAAAAGAAGGATTTCACGCAATCCCTTCCAGGCTACCTGGATACCTTAGGATACGAAAAAAGTGCACAAAAGTGAAGTGGGTCGGTTGTTGTTATCAATGTAACTGTTCCAGGTTAGTTGATCCGATGATTACCCTAAAAGGGTAGGTTTGAGCCACCGGATTTGACTAACCTCGGCGCAAGTACAACATATGGTCAATAATACGTATTTGTTAGGCATAGAATAACGAGTCACATAAGTAACATTCTTGAATACTAGTAGAATATCATATAAAGCAACGTCATAAATACTTACATTAATCCATTATAATGTTTCTCTATCTAGCTTTTAAAATGATACGTATCATTCGCATTAGCACACTGTTAGCGACGAGTCTCTTCAAATAGTACGCACATCGTTCTAGCAGTTCCTATTGCCATTACATACAGTACAATATTTTCAAGTAACTCCTCGGTATATCTTAACAATAGTCCTAATTAATGACAGTGATTATCGCCTGACTAAGAGTAGATTGTGTAATATCCTCCTTATAATGAAAAACCTTCGTGCTTTAGTTCAGTCCGTGATGCCAGCGTGGTAGCTCGATGACACCATGAGGCGCGTCTTCCTCACTTGCATCGCAGCTAATTTTATTATAAGTGCAACAAACTCTTATGTTACGGAAAGATTAGTAGATGTAACAACAGTGAATAAAGTACTTACTGAAAATGAAAACTTTACATTTGTAGAACCTACTGTGACGGCGCATAGTGATAAAGAACACGCTTTTAAATCTAACGATAATTTCGGAAAAAGTGTAACGGTATCAACTGATGAAAATATACATGAGAATCGAATTGAAAACAAGAAAAATATTTTAGGGCAAAAATCAAGTGAAAATAAATATGATGCTAAAAGTGTGTATCTTGAAGATGTAGTGTTTGCGTTGAAGAACCAGAACTGGTCGAAGGAAGAGTTGCCATGTCTCAATGCAACCCTGCATATGCTGCGCAGTCTGCAGAATTTCACATTATGGGCCGTATGGGGTAAGTTTAACCTACAGATATTTTGTGTCCATAGATACTTATTATGCAAAATAAATCTAACTCAACAGCTAGACCTGTATTAAGATAATTTGTCTATTGAAATAAAAACAGATATTAATATTTCTGGTCAAAATATTTGTTGTAACTACTGGGCGGGCATCTATAAGATAAGTTTTGTAAAGTTACATAAACATAATAATATGCCACACCGCTATATGTATGTAATTCACCTCACAAAACAGTCTAGCTACTACGTGTTAAAAACTACAAAAATAGGTAATTTGGGTTAAATAGCCTTTCTGTGTTGACTTTTATGATTTACAAGCGAGATGTAAAATGGATCAAAGAAATTCAAAGACTGCCTACCTTAATTTAGAAAAGGCGTGGCCTTTTTTTTTAGTTATTATTATTAATGATAATGATATTCGACATTTAATTAGACGCGTGTGTGCGCTCTACGTCGTAGAACTTTGCTACGCTTGCTACGCCGTAGCAGAGATTAGTAAATAAAATTTTCAAAACGTATTTCAGACTGGGACTCAATCTCGTCACAGCCCCAAGGCTTATTATTTGGCAATCGATATGAACTTGGCAACTTCGACGAGTGTATGAACGCACCCTGGACCAAAACGCAACCGGAACTCACTACTCAGTACTGTTTGGCTGAAATACAACTAGAGAGGACAGACAAACATGTAAATCGAATGAATGAGAAACCAGTGCAGCCTTATGAATCGGCGTTAGATTATATAATGGTGAGTTTAATTGGATTTTATAGACCGATAAAGGCGTATTGACGTTGGTCATGTATATAAAGACGTAGCAAGCACAATAGTGCAGTAGAGAAGCGTAGTCCCTTCTATAGAAGACAAATCAAACGCTACTCTCTTGTCTAGACGGTTTTCATTACTGTACCTAGCTTACAATTTAGTTAGGTACCTTAAGACTCGATAAATCAGCTTTAAAAAAAGATGTTGATGATTGGGCTTCATCCTTATCCAAACATTTAGGCAGTATGGAAGATGGCATAGATAATGTTGGAAATACATTTCATAACACTATTGGTAGCCATGTGTGAGACGTCTGCACATATTTATATTTATTTTCCGGACACCTAGCGCAACAAGTCCAGCATCCACCGTCCGCTGAACGAGCTGTCGTGGGGCGGGTGCGTGCCGGCGTCGTGCGGCGCGCGCGCAGTGGAACGGCTGATGGCGACGCTGCTCGCGCGCAGCCACCTCGGCACCGCGGGCATGCGCGCACGCATCGCCGTCACCGAGCCCTGCCAGCGGCCCGACCGCAACAGGCAGTTCGATAGCACGTTCTATGGCTTCGTGTGAGTGTCATTTGTCAATTTTTGCGAATACTTTACTTTCACAGGATTATTTTTTCGTGATTAATTGTCTGCTTGATATGTTTAATTTCATTTCTTATTTGTTAGGTATATAATTTTGATATGCATTTAAAAAAATATAAAAATCGAATCGCGTAAATTTTTTTCTTCCTTCATGGCGAGTTCCAATTGATTGCTTGTTTTTTATTATTATTATTATTTTATATCATAGTCTCACACATACTCGTAGTCTAGTAACTATGTACAATTAATGATATTTTTTTTCTTCTACAGGATATTCATGGGAATCTTGGTTTCTACTTGTCTAATATGTACTTATTTGACCTGCAAGAAAAATCCAGACCAAAAGTGTCCCCGTATGTATTCCAACCTACTAATTTCTATAGTACCAAATAGCTATTAATTATTGTGCGTTACTTCATTTGCACGGCTCAAGGACACGTGTTATTGATTTTATTTAATATGTAAAGGGTTTTTTTTTCTCTTGTATGGAGACTGACATAGTCCAGATACTTTTTAGGGTTCCTCTGGTGCACTTCACGGTGGGGGTTATTTTTTTTATTCACGACTACCTTATAGTGTGAGGTATCGTTGAATAGGTTTTTTAAAAAATAATGGAGAACTATTAAAATAATCCAAGTGTTTTAAACGTGTTACTTAAATAAAGCAGAGAATAAAGCAGAATGAGCGGAATTATACCTGTTTAACTAAACCACATTTGTTCCACGATTTATCAAAGTCGCAAAAATTAGAAGCCTAAAATTAATTTTAGGTATTCATAAAAGCTATTAATTAATATTTGTTGCAAGTTGCCGGTGAATGCAAGTAGCGCAGGACCGTTCACGGTGGAAACCTATGGGAGAGGGCTATGTTCAGCAGTGGATCTTCCGGCTGAGATGATGATGATGAATATTTGTTCAGTTTGACGGTACCCCGACGTAACTTGCGTTATTTAGTTAGCACATTATTTACAGCATTTATTGTACTTATCAACTATCATTAACTGTTTTCACAGGATACGACGTGATTCAATGTTTTTGCCTGAAAGAAAACGCTATGGATCTCCTTAACATGAAGAAGGAGGGCGCGGAGATCTTGTACGGGATCCGGTTCCTGACCATCGCATTCATCGTGATGGACCACCAGATCGGGATCTTCAATTCCGGGCCCATCATCAACGGACTCCAAGCCGATCAGGTAGGTAAGTTCATATTAAATTTTAATCTTGAAAAAAAAAATATTGTAAATATATTTTTTTTATCTTGGACAGGGTTCAAACCTGAAACTCCTCAAAATATTGTATCAAATATAGGTTTTTTTGTACTATTATTACAAATACAAATTATAAGGATCTATAATCTATTTGACGGTTCCGTAGCCTAGTCGGTAGTATGCCTGCCTTCGAAGCACAGGGACGCGGGTTCGAATCCCGCCCAGGCCAAACATTCGTGTGATGAGCACTTGTGTTTGCCTTGTGTCTGGATGTTGTTTATCTATTTAAGTTATATATATATCAGCTGTCTGATACCCATAGTACAAGCCTTGCTTAGTTTGGGATCTGATGGCCGTGTATGAGATGTCTCCACATATTTATTATTATTTATTTATTATTACTATCTATTGAACACTAGTCAGTTGGCACACAATTTTTATTAAAGATACTGATAAATAAATAATACAAAAATATAATAATATATAGATGGCTGGTTGTTGTAGGAAGCGCTGAGCATTACAGGGATGTTCATTCTCCACGATGATCTATTCGTGGACACCTTCTTCGTCCTCTCTGGCTTCCTGGTGGCCACCGCCCTGAAAATCCTCAGAGACAAGCCCGTCTTCAACCCTTTCCTGCTCATCATAAAAAGATATATCAGGTAAAAACGACGTACGCGTACGCTCGTGAGACGAAAAAAACGAAACGTCAGTCAAAAAACATTAATGAAAAAGAAATATAAATAAATATACCTAATTGTCATCAATCCGTTGTAGTATTTGAAGAAACGGCAGTGGGAAAAAATGAAATACCATAAATAAAATATTTTTGTTTGTGTTTTTAATTCTATATTGATAAGTGTTCTATCTGAGCTAGCTACGAGCTGTTTATATTCTACAAAAACTACATATCGCATAACTTTAGAAATAATTCAAATTTTAGAATCATTTTGTACAATGTTCGAAATGTTTTAGGCTGGTAGTAGCGTATGCCGTGGTGATATTTTTCATCGTGGCAGTGTACCCTTACATTGGGTACGAGCTGTTTATATTCTACAAAAACTACATATCGCATAACTTTAGAAATAATTCAAATTTTAGAATCATTTTGTACAATGTTCGAAATGTTTTAGGCTGGTAGTAGCGTATGCCGTGGTGATATTTTTCATCGTGGCAGTGTACCCTTACATTGGGTACGAGCTGTTTATATTCTACAAAAACTACATATCGCATAACTTTAGAAATAATTCAAATTTTAGAATCATTTTGTACAATGTTCGAAATGTTTTAGGCTGGTAGTAGCGTATGCCGTGGTGATATTTTTCATCGTGGCAGTGTACCCTTACATTGGGTCCGGGCCGCTGTGGAACCGCAGCGTAGCCAGCGAGACGGACCCTTGCCGCAAGAACTGGTGGCTCAGTCTGCTAATGCTGGGGAACTACGTTGACGACGATAATATTGTGAGTTCTTACAGATCAAATAAAAAAAATCAACGGCCCGTTACAGTCCACTGCTGGACTATGAGCCTCTTCCACTTAAGTGGAGGGTTTTGCCATAATCTCCACGCTTGGCAGGCGAGTTGGCTGTATCACAGAGCGCTGCTGCCCGTTCCCTGTTCAATGTGTCCGTTCCCTGTTCAATGTGTCCGTTCCCTGTTCTTACAGTTACTTACTTCTTTTTCTGGAACTTACTCTCCACAGCCAGCACATTATGTTAGTGAAGTAACAAAATACAATCGCGACGCGCGTCGGAAATATTTGACCATAGGTATATTTCAACTTTAAGATGGCTACAAAAAAACTTCGATTGTAATGCTTGCTTGTGTTAAAAAGACGGAAGAGCTTCTTTGTTTAAAATCTGAAATTCTTGCTACAAGTAGTTAAAAAACAGAGGATTTCATAATGTAGAAAAGTAAATAAATATACTCGCACAGTAATATTTCTAAAAGATTTGTTGTCAACTTTCAGCACTATTACTGTGTTTATTGTTACTAACACCTATGGATGTTTTTTTTTGTTCGAAATAAATATACTCGTATTTGGTTTAATTTTATTTAAGATTTGTTATGCCACAGCCCAATTGTGCCATTTAGTTTTACATGACTTCTCTTTTTCAGTGCATAGTGATATCGTGGTACATTCCCTGTGATTTCCACTTCTTCCTGGTGACCATGCTGGTGTTCTGGGTGTACACTCGGTGGCCGAAGCTGGGCGTGGCGTGCGCGGGCGCACTCACAGCAACGTCGGTGTTGGCGCCCGGCGTCATCAACTACCTTCGGGAGTTGCCGGCTATACAACTGTTTACATACGAGTGAGTTTCTAGTCAATCTTTCATGTGTATTTTTATTTTGTTCTTTTCAGGAATTGGTTGCCAATATGTTCAATAATCAGCCCATAGTGTTCTCATGCAGTTTTCAAAGTATCCAGTGGATTTAATGGTATAACCAATGGTACAACTGCTCTGGTAACATTTTCGCGACTTTTACCGCCACGTATATATTTCACTGATTTATTTATTTGTTTTTGCGGTCACAAAGGAGTATGAGCCCTTTAAAGAAGTCTGAGCTATCCTAGGAGTCTGAGCTATCGGCTTCTTCTATAATGCGCTTCGTGCTATATTAGGTACCACATTGTATTGTGGTAGGACAGTTAGGGACAAAAACTGCGTTCACGACTTATGTAACTGAGATAATAAGGTAGAATTATTTTGTATAGATAAGCCAATTAGACCCGCGAAACAGTTATTAGGTAAAATGGCTCAGCAGCGGACTGACTGGTAATAATAATAATTATGGTTGAAGATGACCCATGATTTTGTCACGATAAGTGACCACTTACAACACAAAGACTATGAAGCCATTAAATGTGTGATTATGACTGTACGGTTACATACATCCTAAATAGCTGATATAAGTTCAAAGTTTTTTTTTTCAATTAATTACTTACAGATTTAGTACAGATTCTGAATTGTTTTTTATCCAACATAATAATTAAGAACACTCATAACATTTATACATGATTACCACGATAATTTAATATTATTGATTTTGAGAAGACTTAATATTTCGGTGCTGTTTTGTGCACCACCACTAAAAAAAAAGAATTATGTGTCACTATTATAGTGACAAGTGACAACCCACACGATGATGGTGATGTGATGTGTGACCGCGAAAGTTTATAATCGTAATCTATTAATTTTAATATCCGTGGATAGTGTTGATCACACTTTTAAGTGTTGATCATCTGTAATGCATTTACGTAACATAACAAACATAGCCATATCAGGCTTATAATTAAGTTTTCAAAGCACATCTTGTGTTGATTAAAATATTTTTCTTTAGACAGGCGTGTATTTTAATAATCTTAGATAAGTGATGACGAGGTTAAACGCTTTCCGTATTAGGTCATAAACACTTCCTAGTTTATAAAGAGCAACATAAACCAATTAACTGTAATCTTTAATGAAACAGAGCAAAACCACTAATAGCCGTGTTGATGTATAATAATTTGAATTATAAATAGACTGTCTACTAGGCTAGAATATTAACGTGATTCAGCACCTATTGTGAGAAAATTTCTGTTAGGTTGCGTGGACCACTCCTACTTATTTCGTCATCGTATAATGTTTACGTAAATAAGTAATTATTTACAGGTGTTAAACAAATAAAAAGCCTTTTTTGTCTTTTTTTAGCGAAACGTGTAATTTGAACTGCAACGTGAAAACGTAGCATCAACCACTACAAAAATTGCGTTTCCAACTGTACACGTGAATGCAGATTCTTATTCGCTGTCCATTGCTGTGATTGGTTCCCTTTTGGGACAATAAATTAGTACTGCAAGAACTGGAACAGCAATGACCTTTAGTTAACATCCGATATTTAAATAAAGCGCGCCTTATTAATAGGCCGTCTGTTTTAGGGTTGTTCCCGTTCGTTAATACCCCCGACGTTAACACTATTAACGACTGGAAATGATGTGTTCTTCTCGTTAACAGTGTTGACAAACGGGACTTTTTTTCCCACTCGTTAATACCCTCGTCTCGCGTATAGTTCAGGAGTCAGGTCACAGGAAAAAAATGAAGCGTCAACATGGTATGATTAATTGTATTGTACCCTACACGTACCCTACATGTTCCCTATACGTACCCTACACGTAACCTGCAAGTACCCTACACGTTCCCTACACGTTCCCTACATGTACCCTACACGTACCGTACACGGACCCTACACGTACCCTACACGTTCTCTACACGTACCCTACATGTACTTTACACGTTTCCTACACGTACCCTGCACTAACCCTACAACGTACCCTACACGTTCCCTACACGTACCCTACACGTACCCTACACGTACCCTACACGTACCCTACAACGTACCTTGCACTTACCCTACACGTACCCTACACGTACTCTACCTAAACGTACCCTGCACATACCCTACAACGTACCCTACAAGTTCCCTACACGTACCCTACACGTACCCTACACGTTCCCTACACGTACCCTACATGTTCCCTAAACGTACCCTGCACGTACCCTACACGTTCCCTACACGTACACTACACGTTCCCTACAACGTACATTACACGTATCCTACACGTTCCCTACACGTACCCTACATGTTCCCTACACGTACCCTACATGTTCCCTACACGTACCCTACATGTTCCCTACACGTACCCTGCATGTACCCTACACGTACCTTACACGTACTCTACACGTATTGTAAATGTACCCTGCACGTACTCTACCCTAAACCCTGGAATGTTCCCGTGGGAATGAGATGTTTTCCCGTGGTAAAACTCACTCTCCAGCCACCAAACTATCTCCATACAATTAATCATACCATGTTGACGCTTCATTTTTTTTTCTGTGACCTGACTCCTGATCTATACGCGAGACGAGGGTATTAACGAGTGGGAAAAAAAGCCCCGTTCGTCAACACTGTTAACGAGAAGAACACATCATTCCCAGTCGTTAATACTGTTAACGACGGGGTTATTAACGAACGGGAACAAGCAACCCCTGTTTTACGTTGTGCGGTTGTTGTCCTATTTTGATTTATATCGCAATATTATCTATGCTCTCTTTAAATCTTTCTTATGCTTAGTTTTTTGTTTAAAAGACTGTTTCTAAGTTAAAAAAATGAACTTGAACTATAAATAATTTTATTTACATGACATTACATGGCAATGACAGTGTCGCAACTTTCCCAAGGGAATCACGCAATATTGTTGTCTTCACTTGCTGCAGTGAGATGAATGGTATTACGTCACAGCAATGGAAAATTTCATAAAGTTTTCCATGTAGGTACTGAAGCCTGGCTGTTGCATGTCCAGGACAGCACGTGTACACAAGTAATTATTGATTTATTGATCAATAGGGTATTGTTACTTAAGTACATAATTAATTATAAGTTACTATGGACGTCTGCCGTCTGTTAATATTACGTCTTAAGAGATAAGCCATCTTTGGCCCACCGTCCATCTTTACGTCTAGCCCAGTGTCCCGCGTGCCCTTATGATCTGTTCATCCACATCAACCTACGTTTGATAAAGATTAAGAAAATAATGCACGGAGTTATTTTTAAAACAGAACATTGTACTAGCTATTCAGCATGATGAGTAATTCTAGTAATTTTTTACATCGGATATGATTCGAGGCGCGTTTTCAGGGGTGTTTTAATATTTGTACTTTCTCATTTTATTTTTACGGTATTTTTCGAAATTAGCAATTTATCTTTACAGTTTCGTCAAGAATCCCCGGGCCAACGAGCAATTCCACGTGTCATACATCAAAAGCCACACGCGGTTCACGGCGTACATCGTCGGCGTCTTCGCCGGGTATTTCTTCGCCATCTGCAAAGATAAAGGCAACTTGAAGAGATTCTCTACGGTAACAGCTTACGTTATAAATCTCTATAAAAATATACCGTGTAAGTGTTTAATGCCAGTCTTTGTTATACTGAGATTGCGTTTTTGCTAGTTGCGGTGTACACTGTACGTACAGTATGAACCTTCTGTGTATATTGTAGCGCTCAAAATCATTTTTGCAGATAGCATTAAGCCCGGAAACTAAATGATGTTTTTTAAAATAAAATCTTCGATCACAGAAGTAAAATAGATTATTTCAAAAATAAGCCATACACCGATTCTTAAACAAGTCATGCGTATATTGAGCAAGCAAAATTAGGAAATGTAACCTAATGTCTCAATAGAAACGTAAATTATAAGCAAATTTTACTCACCTAGATGTATATTTTGAAGATTTTAAAAATAGACATTAAAATTGAACAAGATACTTTTTTTTGTTCGATATCAATAACAGCAATTATATTACTCGTAATATAATTACAAATTAATTAAATTACATACAGAAAAACTCAATCGTCGGTGCGATCGTGGGCCTGGCCACGATGACAGCGGTGATGATGGTGGGGGCGACGTATCTGTGGCGCAGTTACCACCCCCTAGAGGGCGCCTTGTACGCTGCCCTCAACCGACCCATCTGGGCTTGCGGGGTGGCTCTGCTCATACTGTGTTGCTGTCTCGGACGCGTTCGTGAGTATTATCACTTACTTTGTCATTGAGATGATCTATACTGACTTTTACATCCAATCTGACTAATGATACCCTAGAGTTTCAGACTAGAGTTACTACGTGTAGCGCTTTCGTTCAATATCTATTATTCTGACGTTTGGAATGGTTGGATTGGTTAGATCAGACGGTAAATTAGTAGAGCCCTTTTATTTAGGATTGGCAAGCATTTCTAACGATTAGCTTACTTTCAATTTGATATTTTTACTTTTTAAAGTTAGTCTGTGTTTGAAATCAGAGGATATATTTACTTAAGCATAGATTTCCCCAGCGTACGTGGAGGGTTTCCTGACCTGGTACCCCTGGGTGCCCTTATCACGGCTGTCGTATGGTCTGTACCTGACCCACATTATCATCATCACCAGAAATGTCTACGTCACCAGGAGTCCAAATCACAACGACTACGTGACCCTGGTAAGTTACTGGATTCGTTATCTGAACCATATTTAGCAATTATAATAAATCATCAGATGGTTTTTTGTTGTTATTCCAACGAAATTAAATTTTCATACAAAAGACATCAACGAACTCTTATTTAATTAAATATTGTGTGTATTTTTTTCATTTCGAAATAATGATCCTACGATTTCATATAACTGTGGCAAAGAATCTGTTTAGTGGTTGGTTTTAAATACAGGTTTTAAACAAGAAAAAAAATGCACCAGTAAAAATTAAATCAACAACAAATATTCATATTTCTGATCTATTATGTCAACAGTGGTTTTGGTGCCGCCAAAACTATAGGTAATACCGTTTTTTTATGTACTAGTTATCCTGAGTCCAACTGCTTATTTTTTTTGCTCTAAATGTAGTTCTTGACATATATGTCAAGAACTACATGCTATAGCATGTACTCAAAAAATACTATATTTTACTCATTTTTCACGAATAAGTACTTTGTAAAATATCTTTAGGCTACTTTTGCATGACGCTCCAGCAGTAATTAGTCACCATTAATCGGCCTAGATACCTATTTTCCATCTCTTTTAAATCTTAAAAAAATCGCTCTGCTTATTACTCGAGAAAAGTGCCAAAATTTTAGGGAAATAATATGTCCGAACGGCTATGAATGTAGTGGTGAGACCATATTGTCCCAGATTTTGTGGTTTTCTAACAGTTACACCATTACATCTGGTAAAGAACTGACTTTTGACTTCCTAAATCAATTTTTAATATTTGCATAAAAGTTCTCCAGGCTGCTGACTCTAAATCATCCATTAACTTTTATGCCTTATCTATGGGCTGGGCCTCCATTATAAAATAAAATATGTGGGGGATTTCTGTGTCTGAATGATCTGAAAGGTCTTGAAAAGTAGAATATGGTATATCTGCAGAGTAGGGCAGAGACCATTTCGTGGATACCAGGTCCGGGCTGTAAGGTGGATGCGTCATCAGTTCCACATTTGAAGCAGCCTTCAAATAGGCTACTGTTACCTAAGCGGAATGTGAGGATGCGTTATCGTGGTGAATGAGGACATTGCTTCAAGAACGCTTTTCACGAACTTTTTCTAAGACTTTGGGCAAGCAAGTGTTGACGTACCAATCTGCAGTCATTGTCCTTTGATTTTCAAGCAATATTGTAGTATTTTTAAAACAAACAAATGACAGTCTTGCAAATTAAAAAGTTACATAAGTAATAGTTCCAAAGAGTTCCATTTTCGAATTCCATTTTCGAATTCCATAAATTGATTTTCATTATTTTATTGTAAGTGGCCAGATCCAGAGACTTTCATTCTGGGCATAATACGTACTCGGACCACCCACCCTACGTAGATAGGCACTTTATGACGTGTTTTTATAATTTCCAGCTTACGTCATCCCTAGGGGTGATAGTATTCGGTTGCGCGGTGTCGCTCGCAATCTGGCTCTTTGTGGAGGCTCCAGTTAACAAAATATTCGCAGTTCTTGTCAAACCTAAGTAAGTATCTCACAATTATTCTTTTCTATAATCATATACATTTTTTGGATTTGTACAGCTTTATGTAGGACGCATGAAGTACGCGCAAGTTGCAGGACTTTTGTGCAGTGAGCGAGTAATAAACTTACACACTTGCAAATATGAGTTGTAGTTTTACCAACCGTCAACTGACTATTATAATAATAATAATAAAATATTTATTTCAGAAAATAATTCCATAGTTTTTTTAGTAAATGGGTTAGGAACAAACTGCTTAAAAACTATGTTAGAAGAATATATAAAAAAATGTTAGGCAATAAAATGTTTCGAGAGTATAATAAACGAAAAAACAGCTGTATAAAGGATATTTGACGTTTCAATGATTAAAATTAATAATAGATATAATATTATAGATAGACTTTGCTGCGGACAGCAATCTAATCGTGGCGTGACATTTCAGAAAGAGGGGTGCCAGTCCAAGTGAGGAAAAGAACGTAGGTCAGAGCAGCAGCAACCTCGTAGCAGCCCCCAGCACTTCCAGCGTCGCCAGCTGCAGTGGACACCTGCACGCGAACCTGCCCGGCACCATCGAGATCTCCTCCAAAATGTAATGGAAACAATATTTGGAAATGTATCTTCAAACAAGTAGACTGTCGCAGTTCTCACAGTTAACAAAACAAAATCAGATACCGGGTGTCCAAAAAAAGAATTAGCACTTTTAAATATCAATAAATCGTCTTAATGAGGGTAGATAGCAAAAACAAATGTAAACGTGGAATATATACGTGGAATTTATTGGAAATTTTGTTGAAATGGATTCGTATACAGGAGCTCAGCGCGCATTTTGTGTAAGAGTAAGTAAGTAACACACTACCACACCACCACCACCACTGTGTAAGAGCTTATTATCAAAACAATAATTCGATAATAACAGCTCGCCGCCGCTTACATCGCGCGCAGTTCAAAGTACGGGACATTTCTTTATCTCCTAGTGCGAATATCGTTAGAAAATGGATTAAGACATAATGCACGTCATTTAGACAACATAATTTTTTGACGTAAACTTTCCATTGTATGTACATTTTGCAAATAGTAATAAAATTATGAAATGATATTTTTTTCATATATATTTTTTGGGTATAAACTGCCAACACCTTTTTGGCCACCCTGTATTTAAAGTTTATTTGGGTGGATCAATATATTTTTTTAGTCCATTTTACCTAACCATAAACCAAATAAATATTTGTATCGTTTAGATGGTTATCTATTTTTCTGGATATGACCAGCTTTGGAGTCGACCACGTTTTCTAATGGCCAGTAATAACGATTAGCAGTGACAAGATGAATATTATTTTCATCAAGAAAATAGTTCTAATATTGTTCCGTTCCAATTTAGCATACAACGTGTTTTCTGTATTTACTTTAAATCGCTTTTTTGCTGCCGCTTTTGGTAGCACAGCCCATGAAACTGAATGTATTTTGTAGGAAATAATACAAATTCTCAAAAAATAAAATTTCTATTGAAACTGTGTATGAAAGCTCAAATGTTCGTGATTCGTTAAATGTTCTAGAACAAAAGTGTAGCCCTCGGAAGATTTTAATTGCGTTATTTAGATAACATGTTCTACGTTTATAAAACGAAAGCTACAAAAATAGTATAAGGTTACATTTATTTAGTGTAAAATATTTAGTATGTAGGTTTATAACTCTATGTCCAGTTCATTTGATTTTTATGCTTTGCTTTTTCCTGTCGACATTTTAATTATTTTTAGCATTTACTTAAGGAATTATAAAAGATAATTGATAAAATGAATATATTTGTAAGTAAAAGAATCACTGCTGAGAACAAATTCTAATATAATAAAGCCGATTTTGTAAATAAATGTAAGAACAATAAATTACTTCTTTAAAATTAATAACATTTAATTTGGGTTCCGTTTGTAACAATTACAAAAAATAAACACGTAAAGAAATTGAAGACATTGTGTTTGTAGCTTACGTCCCCACCGAGGGGTTCAAGCCTACACTGAATGCAAGAGGCACGTGCCTCTTGGCACGAAAACGCGTAAGATTAACTTATATAATAAAATTTGAAAAATTTTACTATAGCGCGCCCTGAAGCGTATCAGACACGTCGTTTCTTATTTGAATGTTGTTGAAAGTTATAAAAATTCCTTAATGTGCCTTCCAGATTGAAAACTACACAAGTGTTTAAGTAAACAGGTATAGTAAATATGTCGGTATCTACTCTTATATGAAAACTTTTTAATCGGCAGCTTATTTAGTGGCAGGATACACAAATTATTTAATGATGTGTGGATATTGTTTATTCATTAAAATAAAAGAAAAAGCATAATTTAAAGTCTAAAACTGAGTTAGATTTGATATACCTTCAGATCAAAAACTCGTTCTCAGCGTAGTGCAAGGCGTCCAAGAATCTTTGGCAAAGAGTATAAGTAGACATCGGCACCGCTTTAACCTCAGAGGAACAAACAAAAGACGATCGCTTCGACGCGTGTCAGAATTCTTTGGCTTTAACAAATTTGTAATGTTATCATAAGTACATACCTTGATACCACTTATTTTTTTTGCACTCGAGCACACTGTCGTTGTCCTATTATTGCTCCTTTAGAGGCAAATTCTTTGTTTTGTAAGATTTTACTTTGTGCTATTTCATCATCCATTCTTTGTAAATCAGATAGCTCTAATAATGTATCTTCCCTCATTTCCATCTATTGGTTATCCTCGTTTCCATCTACCTATATATTAATTATCTAGAGTATTTATTTTAGCGCCATCTATCAAATACTTTCAATACTAGCAATAGCAATAGCTAGCAATGTTGCGGAGCAGATGGCAGAAAAATAATATGTGGAACAGTGACTAAGTATTACGTTAACGGTTACATAGATGGCGTTATTTATGATAGTATCATTTTTAAGAAGCCTTATGCTCCCCCGCAAGTCCCCACTCTGGTCTGTGACTCTGGTAGAAATAGCAATTAGTCCGTTCAAAAAAATACGAACATTATCTATTTGGAATAAATACTACAAAATAATAAATTTACTGTACAACAGTAGAACGAGGACGAAATAGACGCAAAATACAAACCTGCTTATTTGCTTATTCGCCTCTATTTTTCTAATTTCTATGGTGACTTGCTTCATTTAGTACTACGCTGTTTCTGATGTTGTCAGTGACAGCAGCGTAGCAATCGTTATCGAAAAATTATATTCTTTTTTTATGAATATGAAGTGCAATACAAAATCTAAATAGGTATCGTTTGTGGTCGTATTAGGTAGTACCACACACACTGTAATGGCATAACATCACATTGAAGAAGTATTGGAGTACCTTTATAGGTTAAGCACATTTCAAAACAAAAAGGGCCCGAAATGAAATCTCGCATAGTTTCGAAAGCTCGTTTTCTAAAAACCTTGCTTGCTACGGTTGCTACGGCGTAGCAAGTGCTACGAGATGAGACGAGTGCCTGCCTACGCGTGCTCAAACTTTTCAAAGGAGAAAACAAAATTAATTTATATTGCTTAGATATAAAAATACTGATTCATAATAATAACATAACTTGCGTGGTCGGAATTTTCCATATCAGTAACATGTGGTGGATTAAGATAAACAAAAACGAAGTTCCTATTAGAATATTCATTATGTAAAAAATTATTATCAATGCTGGTAAGCTGGTAATTAAATTTCTTATTAATTCCGATTTATTCTTAGTACTTCCTACTAGGAAGAACTAAGTATTACTAGATATTCTAACAGTAGCCTTTAAAACTATAGCGAATTTGAGACGTTGATCTGTCAAATCAATACAAAAATACACCAAATCCCCCGGAGCCGTATCGCGTATTCGTGAGAATTCAGCCTGAGAATTAAACGATGAAATATGCTGTTGTTTGAAATATGGTGCTGGAGAAGGACAAGAAGGAAGATAGCGTCGTCAAGCCCATGCGGCAAGCAAGCGATGCGGCGGCGGCAGCGATGCGGGAGCGGCAGCTCAGCAGCATCAGCCGCCGGCCGCCTCGAGCTCGCTCTCCGCCTGTCCGTCCGCCACAACAACCAACATAATGACATAATTGGCGGAGCGCGGGGCGCGAGACGGGGAGCGGGGCGCGGGCGACCGGACGCATGCGCGGGTTTGACGGCCAAGGTCGAGGCCGCGCGATGCCGCGATTCTGCCGCGCGCCGCCGCGTCGGCCGGTCCTCGCGCCGCACGCCCTCTTCTGGAAAAAACTTCCAAGAGGGCCAAGTGCGCAGTTCTCGTGAGTGTCCCTGACTCCTACCACGAACTAAGGTAATCTCCTCACCTGCTCGACGCGCAAAGCTCGCCGTGCGACGATCGCTCCGTCCGCCCCACACCGATCTATTGTGTATTGTTTGTAATCACGCTACCTATGTTATGATGTATGTACCCACACGTATGTAATATGTATACCTATCGGCTCGTGTTTTGCAGATAAAATGTCTAAACATTGCAGAAACCGGGTATTTCGAGCTCATTACGGCGCATGACTGAAAAATTAGATGAAATGCGTGCTTAAATCGAGGACAGAATAGCAAAATGATATCTTTATAAGGTACTCAAAATTGTTGGGCTCACCTTGCGCGGCTCACACGCGTCACCATGTCGGACTCTAGTCGCCAGAACAAACAGCTTGTTGATGTTTAGTGATTTTTACCATACAAATGACTACGCGTGACGACTAGGTAGGTATGTATTTACCTTTATCTAGTCTACACGTTCATACAAGTACTTTCCTAATCTCTCTGTCGGCTATAAATAGTCATTATCGATTCCTGTCGAGCAGCACTTTGCTTGTATGTACTCAGATATACTTACTTAGTGATCTTGTACAGGATTTAAGGGCGTAAACTATCTTTAACACAAATAATAGTGAACTTTATTTTTTGAAGCACCGCAGACATATTTTTAAGAATATTGCTTTCCTAAGTGTCTAAATTCTTGAATGGAGGACTCCAGGTTCTTCTACAATCTACATCAGATATACGTAAGTAGATACAATACGTATTTTTAGTTGTTTTGCAATAAGTAAGTCATCTTCGCAATTTTTCCTCTGTCCGTACGTAAACGAAGTCAGTCATTTGCGATACTTTGACGTACTTACCTAGGTATGTAAAACAAACATTAAGCCTTTTCGCCAGCGTCGTGACGTCACTCGACGCCCACACGACGCTTCAAATTATTCAGAGCGTTATATTCTGTGGCGTTTTATATATTTATCATTTACACATTCTTAGGATTTACGATTCTATTATTTTACCTGTTATCTGATTACTGTGCCGATCATCGGCTACTAATACAATGCTTGTTTTTAAATGTAAATGAGCATAAAACAAACGTATAGGTATCTTTATCCGGTGTCTACAGCTATGTTGTACAACATTACCTATCATAATATATTTTTATTTAAATCTTCAAATTATGATTAATGATCATTAAAATAAACATATATTTTTTTAATTATTTAATCAGATTACTATATGCTGAACCTTTTGATTGGTAGCCGACTGAACAACCAATAGGTAACGTTTTACGATTTGCAAAAAAAAACGTCAATTTCTAGGAGTTATTTATGAAAGATTCCGTTTTGTGAGCTGATCCACCTGAGAGATGTTGTTATTTCATTATTTAACTAATATTATATACGTGTTGTATTATTTAGTTTTTTTTTTAAATAAACAAGTTATTTACTAAGTAAAGGTCAGGTTTCGGTGGATATATTTTTTTGTTAGGATATCTTTTTGTGCACAGCTAGTGGCATTCATATTTTTTATTGTTTGTATAATAATAACTAAGTTAATAAGTGCTTCCAAATCTTATTCATTCATGTGATGATACAATTTTAATTTTACTAATCCTAACTTTATGTTAATATACTTAATGTATATTTATTTCGATCAAAAAAATCATACATACATATTGACACGCTCAACTATTCCCAAAAGGGGTGAGCAGAGCTGCAGTCAAAGATAAAATGAAATTTTAAAAAACAGGTTGTTTCAATTCTAGAAACAACTTCCCGATACGTTTACACACACTAGTAAACGGTATCCAGACGAAACACGCACACATACGTAACCGGGATTATCACACATGCATCACACACCATAGATTACATCTGCGAGCTACAGGGACGACATTGTATACTGTGTACGTGTGTATGTGTGTATTTCATCCATCCCCCATAACTAGGTCACATAGGGTTGTCACCTGCCTGCCACGACCATAAATGGCCCAGTTTATTGCGCGTCTATGAACGTTAAAATCGTCGTCGGAGAAAATATTCAAGATTCAAGTCGGTAACATACATACTGTTTTGATTCATAGAATAACTGTACTTACATACATAAGTAAATAATTATCAATGTTACTTATATTATAATTTAAGGTGTTGTAGTATGCCATTCTAGAATTTGTCTGCGATTTGGCCTTTGATTTGCAAGATCTTTTTTATATGAACAGCTATGATAGAGAACGTAAAATATGAGAGAGATATGTATATTGAAAACATAGAAAACATGAACATAGCGATAACATGGCATATATGGATTATTGAAAGAGCAAGAGTATTAAGTTACGATATTTTTTGTGACCAAAATACTTCCTTGCTTGCTTTCTTTTGAAAACTATTTTTTTTTTATGTAATGACAATATGAAATCGTTTTATTGTGTTATTTAATTAATATGACTTGTAAATATAATCAAATCAATTTAATTTATTGCGTTACATGTTATACAAACAAGTGGATGTTATAAATAGTCTTTAATCGTCTGCTATTAGGTATACAAAACATATTTAAAATCTTTTTAATATTTTACATAAACATGAAATTCATGATCATAATGATATGATTATGTTATGATACATAAATAACACAATATGATGGTAGTTTCGTCAAGGGATTTATCTATGGTTTCGTTGTGCTTCCAACATCCAAGATATAGAACGTTGTTCATATTTAAGCAATTCATTCAGTTAATCCATTTTCCTTCCATACGTTTAAATAGTCATCTTATCTTTTCCGGATTTATATAACACAATTATTTTAACTGTACACAACACAAAATAAATCAAAACGCGCATGACGTAGATGTGCTCCTAACGTAAGTCGAGGGAATTATTCTCGCTTAGCCACCCCTGGCTCGGGGGATGACGGCACGGAAGCTGCGGGGGTGTTGCCACCCCCGACGACGGGCAGGGGGGCGCGTGGGCCGTCTCTCGCGCCGCTATCGATCGACGCCCACAAATAAAATTTGTGTATTGACGCCCGCGCGAAATGTGAACGAGATTTACCTTTCTTTTTGTTTATGAAGAATAGATTAATCAAGCTACTTTACCTACTGATTGGCATATTTTATTTGTATGGATGAAAACCTAAACATTCTTTTTAGTGAGATTTTTTAAAGGTTGCCTAGAATGCTATGTAGCGATAAAGCCGCCTAACTATACACTTTCTAACTCTTTCATGATTATTGTAATTGTTCTTTTTATCCTTAGTTTATTGCAATAAATTGTATTCATTAATTAATAAATTTTATATATTGTTTTGTTTACATTGTTTTAAGTTTACAAGTTTTTTGGTTACTTATTTTATATAGGTACTCCAGTTCACACAATACAAATGTCTATTTTACATACAGCAATAAGAATACGATTAATTTACTAACAAACATATCACACAAACTCCAGTAAACTCCAGTATGTTGATCTTAGATTGATATTACAAGTGCCTGTCATTAAAATACTTAAGTGAATATGAAATATGTAGATAGGCACTTAAGAGTTTATGCTAAAAACGTTTACATAAAATTAGATATAGGTACCTACTTATTACAAAATTCTCTATTCTATAGTCTAGTCTTAGCATTATTTCTTTTTCGTTAGAAACCACAAACTAGGCAATTTTACTATGGGAATCAGACTGCTGTTCTACATAAATAGCTAAATACATAATGATAAATAATTAAACAACATCCAGACCCAATACAAACATAACTGCTCTTCCCATAAACGTTTGCCCCAGGCTGAATTCGAACCCACGGCCCTCATACGTACTATCAAACCGGGTAGGGAGCCAAGTTTAACTTAAGGATTTAATTAAGTACTGATAAAAAAAAAAAAACTTTATTTTAAAATAATGATAGGTTAGGTTAGGTTAATATTTTTAATCTTCCCATTAAAAATGAAGTGTATTATGCAAAAAGAAATGTCCTTACTGGCCTTTTCTGTTTAGCAAGTTGACGAAGAACCGACAACTTAAACTTTACAGGTTACAAACAAAGCTCTTCCTCCGGCTAAAATTATCTTAATTTTCGGATAAGATAATTAGGCAGTGTTCTATAAATATCTTCACGTAAAGTTGTATACACAAACACTGCGTACCAAGGCTGAGTACCCACATCCCGGCAAGCAACGGCGGCGGCGGTTTTCCGTGGGCGGCCTTGCCCTTGCTACAATCGATCGGCGCGCGACGCCGCCCGCCGCCCGCCCCATCTGAGCGGCGCATTGTAAACAAGCCCGAGTTGATCACCAGAGGCTCTTGATGGGCGGCTGACTGCCTCAACAACCATCACGTCATCGTCGTCGTGCACTACCTCTGACGTTCACGTTATTGGTTTTAATTTATAACTGGCCACTTCGCTCGATGCATTCATTCATAAACAAGTTCGTATCTATAGCCGGTTAGACGCGGGACAAATTCTCAAGATAACAATAGCACTTTTTGTTTTAAGTTAATTATTTTCTTAGTAAATTATTAGCATTTCGCGTAGCATATGCATATGCAATGCACGGCTACTAAAACACGACAGAACAGATTACGTGTCGTACTCGTGTTTGTAGATTTTACTTTACGTATGTGATTTTCTATGTTCTTATATTGGTCTCGATTCGGGATGTCACGCTCTAATCCTTAATTTAAGGTAGTCCGTCTTTTTTACATTTTAAAGATTGAAAAGGGACAGGAAATGGCCATCCTAATATTAGAGCTGTCAAAAATCGAATTTGAACCTTTTGGCCGTGTCGATAGCACAATTTTAGAGAGCACTTAAAACATGTGATAACATAAACATAAAAATATCTTAATCTGACAGCTATGCCCTTATTTTAGGTTATCATTCGTTCAAATGAATATCATTCGTTCATCAAATGTCTGTAATATCACTGTTAGCTAAAATCATAAATATATCTATATATTAGTCTAAAAAGTACATCTATATTTTTACTAACCATCGCAGATTTTATTTAATACTTATTGTTAAGAAACAAACAGTCAAATACTTAAATAATTAGACAAGTTAATAAATGTAAACCTACAGTCCCCTATATTAATACATAAAAAATAGGTTTCAAAGTTAAATTGCAGAATAAATCCATATTTTAGAGATAACAAACAAACAAAAACACGTAAATAATTAATGTAAAATTTTGAAAAGATTTAGAAAGCCGAATCAGCGAGGCAGTGAAGAGTCTGTTTCTTAAAAGTATGTATAGACGAGGAAAAAATATCAACATTGGATTCATGCAGCAATTCATTTCATTCATATTATTCATTCATATTATCGTTCTTTCCTGCTACTGTGCAGCGTCACATAAATTTTAATAGGCTTAAAGAGTAAAAATCTGGTTGTGTGGAGCGCACTTAACATTTTAAAAAGTTGTTTGTGCGCTCTAATCCTTATAGTGATTGATATAAAGCACTTGATATATCCTCAGGGCACAGAATAAAACCACAACCATATAAGCTATTTTTTTTTCATCTGCTAAAAACAAATTGTAGTTATTTTGCCTATTAGTAAGGAAGGGCGTAAAGGATAATGCAAGCATGAGGGAAATGTTTTACATAATCTTACAAATCTTCAAAAATACAAAGCGTTTAGATTCTAACTTAGAAGTTAAAATGTATACCTACCTACTTCTAAAGGGTGATTTTTCTTGGATCTCAAATGGACGTAATCCAACATGCTTGATGCTGCTAAGTAATAATTAAGTATACCGAGCCGACCGAGGTAACACAATACCCGAGGTAGTATAAAGTTTCCGCTTCAGAAGGTTTCATGCCAACATCCAACATCGCGCTGTGATGTGACCTTGCTGCAGCGATGTTTCTGATTTCGGACCTACACGTAGTGACGTTTAATTTCTTGTCGTTTTTGGCTTTGTTAAGAGAGTTGGTGGTGTTTGGTGTAGCGGCTAGTTTGGTGTCTAGTGCCGCTGCCTTCCGTCTGGAAGACGCGGGTTCGATCCCCAACCACGTACCAATGTTTTTTCTCAAATTCATATGTACGTTTATTCGACGCTCTTACGGTCGTTGTTACGGTGTAAAGAAAAACATCGTGAAGAAACCTGCACACTCCTGCAAAGAAATTCAAAGGTTGTGTGTGAAGTTGACCGACCCGCACTTGGCCAGCGTGGTCGACTAAGGTCTGATCACCCTAATACAGGGTAGGCTCGAGCCCCTCGGTGGGGACGTATGAGAGTTGATAAAGGGCGAATTTTGTGTTACGCTGATGGTCAGGACTCCGGTCCTGGAGTCAGTGTCAGCAGCGTAGCAATTGCTATGGAAACTTAAGGAAACTTTTAGTGTAGCACTGACTGGTTTTGATCTGATTATTGCTACGCTGTCATTGAAGTGAAGTCGGTCCTCCCGTGGTCCTCCCCGAGTGTAGCACTAAATGGGGCCTACGATCGTTGTACGTTTTGTCATTGTAACAGTTTTCTTCTTTTTATTAAATCTCAATCTTTTTTTTATTAAATACTAAACAATAATTGTGAATCATTGAATACAATCAGAAACTAAATCCTTCCGGCGGGGTTTGAACCCACATGCTAATAAAAATCTAGTAAAATATAAACAAAATTAAATTAAATATTAATAAAAATAAATCTTCTAAATAATTATTTTCCTCCTTACAATTTGTATTGTAGTACCGAATAATTATTATAATTTTTCTTGTTCATAATACGTTCAGATGCACAGGAAGTTTAAAAGTGATGTAAATCTTACGACTTTCGTTAATTACGTACATCCGAAATTGATGCATTGGTGTGCAGATGAACACGATTGGACAATACAATTTTGATCCGATGAAATGCAAGTTTCGGTCGACCGGTCCAACTTGAAAAACCTGTTAGTGAGCTCACCAGGCTGCACAAATTGCACAATACATGCATAATGAAACTGCAATACAACGAGAAAGCGCAGACGTAGTAGATAGCCAACTCAATTGAAAATCTTATTCGTTTGCGTCGAGGAGAAAAGCTAACCACTCTAGACATGACTTTTTCGAAAGAGTCTTTCCAGTCTGATTTAACTGATAATATCTCAATATCAAACATCAAGGACTGAACCTTTGGCATTTTCCTTTTCACTGAAAAGCGGGGGCTTTACACAATGCGATAACTAGGTAACTAGCCTGTGAAAGTTAATATTTTTTGTTGCAATTTACTTCCAAGAAATGTAGAATTTCCATATAAAATTACTTGGTCAATTGATCAGATTTTATAAAAAGTTAAAATGAAGTTTTTTTTTTTTTTTTGAGATTTCGGATAATTTCTGAAAAAAAGTTAATTAGTACCATGAGTTAAGGTTACCAAAGGGTTCGATTTAATACATTATATAGTGTTTATAATGGCCTGTTTACATCTTCGTTGATCGGCAACTACCAGCCACCCGGCAAATTCCAGAGCATGCAATCGTAATGTATTCACAAATATTAAATAAAAGTCTACATCAAAGTTGAAGCATTTTGCTAACAGAGATTAAATTGAATGTGTGTTATACCTATTGAATAATGCATTGGCTGGCGTGGATTATGCAATGTCATTCCATGACGTGGAGCGAGCTTAGTCCGTAGGACTGAGGCGATAGCTCAGCGAGAGAGCCCGGAGCGTAGATGCGCGCGCAGTCCCACATCGATCCCAGATTTCTCCCAACCCCACCTCCAGATATCTCCCTGACACGTGTAGAAGGCCACATCATCCGGGTAACTTATTTTGCTACAACAATACCGAAAGGATCGTAAAATGTTCTGCTCGTAATAAATTCTGTGTATAAAATTTCAAAGGTATCATTAACTTTTTCAATGCCAACGGTACTTAGCTTGAAACCATTTTGATATCGAAATTATGAAATTAATTATCGTATATGTAACGTGTGACGCGCGGACTTAGATTGCGCGAAGATGGCGGATGGTAACCACCTCTCAAGAGCGCCCAGTTTTTGTGCCGGCCGCGGTATTACATCAGACGCGCGCTGTCTGCTCGCTAGCGGCACCATGCCGCGGCTCCGATCATTCGAGTTACCATGTGGTACTAACAAAACCAAAATTAGTTTACCAAGAATTGCACAATGGTGAGGTATATCCCTTTAATTGTGGTAACATCAAAAATACAATACAGACAAATATTTTAATAATAAAAATACCTGATCAAATACTGTCACGTCACGTCCATTTGTGGAAGCCATATTTTCAATTGAAGTATCTATGTCTATGTGGTATTTACGGCCCATTGGGATTGGAACGCTATATTTAAAGGAGTAAAGGGCGATCGCTTGGTATACGGTATACATAGCCGGGCCGGGTCTGGATGACGGAAGGTCGGCGGGAGGGGCGGTGCAGCTGCGGGTGCATCCGCGGGCCGCGCGTGCGCCCCCGGTCCGCGCCCCCCCCGTTCCCGCCGGCCCATTGCCAAGTTCAATGCCAAGGTCATGCGCGCGGTAGTGCGACTGCGCGCCGCATTGCAGGAGCGGCCGGCGGCGGCGGCCGGCAAGCCGTCAGTGCCTCGCCGAACATCGCGACACACGCCGCCTCGCTGATTTCTACACGCGTTCTCTGGTCGGGTCACCTGACTTGTTCCGTTTGCATTTCCACCTGGAATTGTGGATCCTGGAGCTGACCGTCTGTTCGTTGCAGGTGGCTCAATGTGGTGCCGGCGCGGAACCTGGTCGCGCCGGCTCGTCGCCGGGTGCGTGGACGCCTGCCGGACCGACGACGCGACGCCGCGTGTTATGCAACCTCTCAAACAAAACATCCGCCTCGGTAAGTACCACAAACAAACAAATGAATCTAATTCGCGCTCGCTAATTTAGAGAACCAGGCGGTTAAAAAAGAAAAACGTACATTCCAGCGCTAAAGAAACTAATATTTTCCACAATCGTTTTAAAATTCTTAAAAATATTCCAGCAGCCAACACCTGACAAATGATCGTGACGATCTGTAAATTACTCGGTATACATTGTTAACGTTTTTTGCTTTGAAGTGGTATTATGAGGAAAACCGCCTAGGCATCAGATTACGTACAAAGCAGCCATATTTGTTTTAGACATTAGACAAATAGTTAATACCTACGTAAGTGTAATGTGTATGTGTCCTCTAAGTGACTCGGGGCGGTCTGAGATTCCAGCGTTATCAAATTACTGAATCATGCAGTTATTGTAGAATAGGTGGAGTGAGGAAAGGAGAAAAGGGAAATCAGTTTGTTGAATTTAATATTATCGAATGAAATCCACGTAATATTGATTTTATAAACCACTCACGTGTTCCACAATTTCTCATATATATTTCTAATTAAAAAAAAATGCTTTTAAGGTGTTGATTAAGGTATCTTTGAGAATCTTTAGCCGGTTTTCCCAAGCAAAGCATCATACCTTTTTATCCTCTCCGGTTACTAATAGTCTTGCTGTTATTTTTATTTTTTTATGACCTGACAAAGCAAATAAGCTGGTAGGTTAGAGGCACCTTGGCGCTATCCACATCACAGCTACAGCAAGCAACGTTATTCTTCATTAGACCTTCTTGTACTATTACAATTCCAAGAACGAATAAAATAGAAAAAAAAAAATTAAAAAAAAAATACCGACTGCGTGAAAAATTTAAAACTTTCAACTTAATTAATAAATGAACTGAAAAGATGTAAACAAGTTGTTTTTTTTTTGTTTTATTTGAATGATCGTGGTTGATAGTGTTTGACAATAGCAGTGTCAAATATTCACAATAATTATGTTCCATCATAGCGTTTTTGTGAATTATGACGTTGAAGTCTATATGTTTCGCCAAAAATCAGCCATCTTAGTATTTTATAATTTTCATGTACCCATCTGACGACACCTCTTTAGCTAAAATCCATCTAGCCGTTTAGGCTGTAGAGCGTGCCAAAGAAATATAAATACATACACTCGAAAAACATAACCCAGTCAAAAAAGCAGTCAAGTAAAAAAAAAGTAAAAAAAAAAGGTTTTATATAAGCGTAACAGTGCACCTAGTATGGGATATCTCCATGATCAACAATGTCGGGGGCTGGGGCCCCTTGGTTATAAATGTATGGTTCCCAAAGGCTCGCAGCATTCAAAGGGCTACTACAGTCGCTATATCTGGTAACTGACAAAAAATGTGGAGCTCGAGTTCAAGGTAATCCACTCCTGGGCACTTTGGCTCACTTCATTCGCCACTTGTAGCGGGAACTGGATATTTTCTTGGTTACATTATCTTTTGTGAAGCAGAAAGGAGCCTAATAGTTGTAATTAAAATTGTGCTTGAGATTTTTCTCCTGTCATTTAATAGCATGTTGTTACCAGCTCATGTACGGAGCTCCAATGGGCTCAAATGGGTGTTCATAATTTTACAGGTGTTTTGGTAATTTTCAAGCAAACAAAAATCTCACCAATGGGAGGCAAAGAAGAAATGAGAAGTGTTTTACCTATACATTGCCGTTAGATCATATCTTGCGCACACGCAAGCTGACTCACTTGAACACAATTTTATTTATTGTAAACTAATGTACGTAATTATGGTACCTATAAATGAAGTTGTTTTGATTAGTATGGTAAATACACTGCATGCAACTCCAATCTAGCTATTGCTTCCACAGTGGAACATCGTACAGTACTTGTAAATAAATATCTATAATGTTTATAGAGTGCATAACTAAATAATAATGATGTGGCTACATTTCTATAAATTTTAAATCGCAATCATCCACAAAGTATGATATCGATCAATTATTGTAATTGATACAAATACAAGTATATAATGAAGGGATTTAGTGTAATAATATCAAATATTTAAGCAACTATGCATAGTTTTTTTTTTTACTTAATTAAGTATGTGTTTTAATGTGTGTGAGATGTCCCCACATATAATTATGTCCGTAATTTAAAGTGCTTACGCGTTAATCCAGATTTTAAGAGTCGGTTAGTTCGTATTTTTTTAACTTTGAGCACCTGAAATCTGAACACCAAAGTCTATCCATTTTTCGCATCTAGTACCTAATTATAAGGAAGCTATTTGGCAGCTTGCAATCGGGAACAGCAAGTTAGGTTTGTTGACAACGTGTTAGTAAAAGTTATATATTGTATCATCTTTCTTGATAATAATATAGTTTTTATATTAAAACATATGTGTTTTATTATAGTAAGTATAGATCCAGTATTAGAAGCGAATCATTAAGTCGTTAATCTCCAGAAGATCAGAGGGACCGGAATGATGACTGAATTCAGTAGCATTCCCATTTGGTAATTAGCCATCGAACGAATCATGTTCTTAGGAAGACGAGTATCTATTATTAATATACGGAATGTTCAATCTATTTGGAAGATTATTTTTTTTATCACTCAAAACTCAGATTATTTTTCTTTTGGCTGTGTACACATCAGTTTCTAGTATACGGGGATTATACATTCTAGCTTGTGGCTTTTTACATGAAAAGGTCGATTTATTATTGGTTTCATATGATTCCATTTATATCTTGTTAAACTTCTTTTTAAAAACTGGATTTTCCCATCCTCTCCCCCATGTTTTCCCATAGTTAAGAGTTTTACGTACTATTATTTATTTATATTTTTTTTATATTATACTCAAAAAACATATATTTCTTAAATTTTTCGGTGTTAGTTGCCAATCTTGCGCATCCTGTATAGCGTATCTAAGCCGCGGCGAGTTAGCGCGGCCCGGGCCTCCCACATGGCAGAGTCGCCTTGAACCCTACAAGCCCGCAGGCCGCAGCCATACAACAATACTCAGTAATAATACCGTCTCCGTCGCCACTCACGCGCACTATTATCTTTATTATCTGTGTATGGTTGGGGATTTCGGCGCTGTTCGGTTAAGTGTTTGCAATTTTAGGTTGTAGCATCAGGGCTAGGTTTTGTGATAGTATTTAGGCATTAGAATATTTTTGGCGTTTTTTTACACGATTGTCTCAAGAGTGTTATTTGTATGAATAAACGCAATTTCTCAACGATGATGACATAAAAAAAAAACTAAAACAACTTAGGAAGTAAATCAACTTTTGAATTTTATAATAGTTCTTCTTAAATCAGTGGAGCCGATTCCGAGTAAGCAATATTTTATTATTATAGATAAGTAAATAATGCACGTAGGTAATAATGAGTTCGTTTAACTGAACAACTCTCCCAAAGAAAAGAAAATGCATTTCCCATAAAAATGGATCAGCTGGCCGCGCGGTTTCGTGTGTTTGAAAGAGCCAATTTATTCGTCGTATTTAATCTAAGTTCCATTTTGACATTGGAAATGTCTTTTCGTTCGCTCCAGTAGTGTGTAGGCTCCGATTTCACGAAAAAATGCGATCCCCTTATATCTTGGAGAGTTGTGAAGATATTATTATATTCAAAAAAGACGCGTATTCATAAGAGCCGTAAGGTGCAAAAAGAATTATTTGAGAAAGTCAAAAACGAAAAAAGTTATGGCTGAAATAGTGAAAAAAAATAAATCTTTTCCGATTTTTTTATTTTGGCGCTCGATATTTTGGAAACGAAGAATGATATCAAAAATTTGAGAAACACTCCTCTGGACAATTTAGTCAGCTACAATTTTAGCCTAAAACAAAGATCGGGTTAAGGGTTTGCCCTGTAGTCTAACCTTTTTGAAAAAAAAGTCAAAAAGCCAGAACCTAGATTCATTTCAAATGTGCTCGATAGTTGAAATCTGTGAATTTTTTTTTAACGGACTAATCGCTATTTCTACCAGAGTGGTGTAACGAGGCATTCGTTCTCTTTCCGGTTTTATGACTGGCAACCTTTCTTGCTGGCAGCTTTATCTTTCATTTTAAATTCATCTTCAAATTTAGATTTCTTACGTTCTTTACTTACTTTCAGTGACTGTAATTTATCATATTAATATATGAATACCTTTTCGGCTGAACCCTGGTTTCCTTTGCCACGTTTTAAATTTAAAACCTCTATAACATCCTTCGTGTGGTGCTCTGCAGCTCCGTGGCGGCTGCTGAGCCCCAGTGGTAATATAGCGGGCGCGGACTTGATCTAAATTCGTTGGGAAAAGTTGTTCGGGTTCGTGGACTGAACACGAATATTTCAAAATACATTAAGTTTCACAGCAACGTATGAGAATTGCTCATCAAAATAGCTGTGGCTTTTTCCATGACGAATTATTACCTCAATCGGTGGGTCCTGGGGACGTCCTATGTTATTATTATAACATAAGCTGTAACAACAATAAAATTTTACTTTTTAAGAAATTTTTACTACATTTTTGTACACATAAATCATTATAGAGATAAATGTTTAAAAAAATACACCATTGCCTCCTTTAACGGATCATTTTTCTTTTTTAGATTACTGGTATTGCTATAAAATATTTCGTGTACAGGAGTTGGTAGTTTATTTCAAAACTGTTCCATGAAACGGTATAGTAACAAAGCAATGTAATGAATGAGTAATCGCAATCAACGTTTCGCTAAATATACGTACCTATGCCGAGCACCAGCAGCATGTTGTTCAAAACAAACATGTACTGACGACGTCGCGCCGGCGCACAGTGGTGGACGTCGTATGGCGCGGCGGAAATAATTGTTTTATAGAAAGGGAATGTTATAAATGTTGGATATTAGTTCATAAAATAATAAGAAAGCATATTTTTCATAATGTTTTAGTTATATTATAGTATCGTAAAAATCAGAAAAGCAGTAAATGAAAGAAAACTAAAAAATAAATAACAAAATAAATTAAATCATTAATTTTTGTGCATTTTTTAAGACATATACAATAATGAATATATATATACAAAGAAAGCATACAAATACATACACAGTAATGAACAGGAATAAAAATCATTAAATTAAGTTTGAGGATCATTCTTCATTTCCTCCATGCAGCAAAGCTTTTACATCTTCATGCAAGGGCAAATGCTTTGGGCTACGCATAGCCCTTAAACTATTTGTGTACGGATCTGAAGAAGCCAAAAGCATGTGAAAAACATCTTCGTTCGTCAATTCACGTGAGCATTTTCGAGAATGGTTTAATCTGTATCGACGGTAGTCCTTGTTGCGCGCCTCTTGGGCTTCCTCAGATAACATTCCCACTGGCAATGCAGCAGCTGAAATTATATGACTGCCGTGCATTAGAACCTTATGCACTGTATTTGGCATATAGTACCAGTCATATAACCCAACATACAGTCTTGTAGTCTCTTCACAATACTTCCCGAACTTTTCTGAGTCAACTGAAGCCCCGGAGTTGATTGTCTGCAATATTATAGAAAATCGATGAATCAACCTTTCATCGACTCCTGTAATTTCCGCCACTATATCCACATTATCAAAAAACCTCCTTGACGTGTTTCCATCATTCGACGAGCCCATTCCTTGCTTAACGAAGTCCACCTTAATTCCCAATCTTTTGAAAAGCTCGTCTTGTATTTTTTTCTTCTCCTCTTCTTTAAGTGGCAGCGTGTTGGCATTGGTTCTCCAGCTTTTAAACGATTTATTATAGGCAATATGCAAAATACATTCCATAAATTTCAGTCTTGCATGTAACGGACTAAGGCCTACTTTAAAAGCGTCCGTATTTACTTCTTTTGTTTTTAAATGTTCCAGCTTATTCATTTCAGTCGGCTTCGCCTTGCATATATAGCACACTGCATTAGAAGAAGTATCTGTGATTGTTTGTGCAATTTTACCATCGATCATGGTTAAATGAAGTTCATGAGTCACTCTAAAAATCCTGTTGTTCATGGAAATCGTTGTTTGATTTAGATTAGCTATTTCACTTTCCATTCTTGAGATCTCATTTTTACTGACATCCGTTGTTTCTTTCATGAACTGAAACTGTACTGGTCTGCAATACCTGGTTGAAGAAGGAGTTTCATTTTTCCAATACACCAAAGAATTATTTATTTTGTTGTTAAGACGGAGCGGAACTAATGTTGTTAGAAATATGTTGGTATCTGTAGCACCATCTTCGACAAATGACTGTTTGTATTCAGTGTGGCCCGATGAGCCATCGCAACCCCATTTTGATAAAAGTGTTACTTCCTCACTCATACTTGCCAATTCATCGTCAGTTTTTGTTTTATATATCCTCTTTACAGTATGATCTAATAATTCTTGAAGACCTACGTAAGCGTAGCTTTCTGTTGCATCTATATGAGGAGGATAGCAATCTTTCTTTGCATTTAAGACATTATGATAAGCTGGAAAAATATCACATCCAATTTCCTTTGCAGCTTTTCTAAGAATTTCATATTGATGCCTTGTTAATGATGCATCTAACATTAATGCCCACGCTTTCTCCGCACTAAATGCTTCACATCTTGTTGATTGATCGCTTATTCTCTTAGCTGCTGCAGCAATTAATTCAGGTTGGACAGTTTCGCATAGCTTTTTAACTTTATACCTTTTGGCTCGGTCACAACATTCATCGATAGGTTTTTCTGGTCTTCCACTGTGAGATCGTTTTGATGATCCTGCTGCAATATCTTCATTAAGAACCGTAAACTTTACTGACAGCCATTTTTCATTTTTAGCAAAAAAGAACTTCTTATTCCGAGCTGCTTCATTCCACTTTTTTGTAAATTTGGGAAAAAAGGTTTTGATCAAATGTTCACTTATTTTCACTAACATGATCTCCGATAAATCAGTATGATTGCTTTTAATAACTTCAACGCACTTATTGACATCGCGACCGCTTGCGATAGCAATTTGTCGTTAGAAATAGTAAAATTCGCCATTTTAGTGTAAAATTTGTTATCACTGTACCGGTTATGAACAAGTAATGAAAAATAAAACAAAAGTTTATCCCTTTTATAGCCATTACTATTTTTTTTAGGTAATTTACCCTCATTAAAAAAATTAATTCTTAATGTAGGCAATATGAAGCTCATTTACTAATAGGACTACAAAAACAAGGTTAGCAGATATTAGCAGCTGGAAGTGATTTGTTAATTATCTATAGGAATGTACCTATCACGTAAACTACATAAGACACCGCCGGAAAGCGCCGCAAGCTAGATATGGTCGATTGAAATAAGAAATTATGTAAAAAAAAAATGCTTTGTTCTCTAACGATACTACATTAATACTAAGTACTTTCCTCAAATTATAAATTTAGTTTTAGATGCTCTAATGTATGTAGTATTACCAGTAATTTTTATATTTTTTTTAAATACACTGGTTATCTAGTGTAACTAAGCAAAAAAAGTCATATTTTTCAAGAAATAAATAACGTTTCTTTAAAGTCTGACTTTAGCCTTTAATTTAACCAATAACACAATAATAAAAATAAAAATAAATTATATAGCATTGTTTGTTGAAGACTGTAGTATTTATTAATGATACAAAATCTGCCTAAAGTTGAACTCTGAAAAAAGGACTTTTTTCCGCCGATCCATCTCTGTGCGGCGCACCGATGGAAGCGTTATTTTCGGCCATTACTTGAAACCTCAACTATGACCAAACGTTAAAAAAATATTGACTGGTATTTCATGTCGAGTGGTGGCGGTTGTTCGTTGCATAGTCGTGTGTGATGCTTGTGCATGTGCAATGTGCATTTATTTGCGGGCGGGCGGTGCACTTATCTTGTATCGAAAGAAAGAAAGAAAGAAAAAGGGTGACAGGGTTTGGCTAAGTTTGTTCAGTTTCATAAAAAAATCTCGAAATATGTGTATACTTATTATATTCGATTATTTTATAACTTTACTATTATTAAGCCAAGAAACGTATAAAACATGAACGCATATAACAAAAAGTACATTACATTTCGTTATAGAATATCTTTGCAAAGTTATTAAGTTTAGTGACAAAGTGTATGCTTCAATTTCTTAAGATCTAAAGTTTGATCTTTGCGCAACACGTGTAAAGTTTTTTTACAGTCTAGCAGTAACTGTAATGTAATATTAACATCTTAGTTCCATGTGTTAGTCGCGTGATCCTGAGTGTGACCCCAGTATTTATAAAGGTACATGTTTGTACTCGTACTGTTTCAGTAGAATATATTACAGTCGTAGTCAACGTCATCTTCTAATAAATTGCTGGCGTTATCTTTTACGATTTTTGTATTGCTCTTTGTCGAACTTGAAATTTCATCTCACTCCACCATCAACGGCCCGTTACAGTCCACTGCTGGACTATGAGCCTCCTCCACTTAAGTGGAGGGTTTTTTTTGCCATAATCTCCACGCTTGGCAGGCGGGTTGGAGATCGCAGATTAAAAGGTTACTGTATCAGAGAACGCTGCTGCCCGTTCCTTGTTCAATGTATAGACCCTAAGTCGCCTCTTACGGCACCCACGGGAAGAGGAGGGGTTGGTGACAAATGTATTCTACTTTGCCGTCACCACACGGCGTATATAGTTAGAGTTATCCAATCCTCCATAGTTAGAGTTAAATATAAACTTTCAAAGTTTCATCCTAACAAACGAAAAATATATTATAGATTCGAAATAGAAGATATTTTGCTATATTTCTTGAACAAATTTTATAGTTATTCCTTCTCAATAATACGAACTTGTCAGTAATAAAACTTTACTATTCTATTTTATTTTCCTCACACGTCAGTGGTGCTGTTTTATCGCTTTTATGTTATGTTAAATGGTACCAGTAGGTACATTATAAAACCCAAATCATATAATTAATTAATGAAAATTACACAAGCCTCTGCGACACAGGGCGTGGCAAGAGCATTCAACATGAACGGCCCGTTACAGTCCACTGCTGGACTATGAGCCTCCTCCACTCAAGTGGAGGGTTTTGCCATAATCTCCACGCTTGGCAGGCGGGTTGGAGATCGCAGATTAAAAGGTTACTGTATCAGAGAGCGCTGCTGCCCGTTCCCTGTTCAATGCGTGGTCCCTAAGTCGCCTCTTACGACACCCACGGGAAGATTAAGGGTTGGTGACAAATGTATTCTACTCTGCCGTCACCATACGGCAAGAGCATTAAGTGCACAAAAATGCATGTTTTTTTAGAATTATTTAAAACACCGAACGCTTTGTATGACATCATTACGCTCAAGCATTTTAGTCTATTTGAAATTTTAAGAAAGATCATTAGCAAGTACTTTTCAACTTTTTCATTGAGTGTTTGTTGATACGATCGTGCAAAACGATTCGAACCATGAAGCGAGCATGAACATGAAACCATATCATCGCTATCAGCTGACAGACTACGTCACGATGATCTCATTCCAAGATGGCCGCCGCTTGTTTATTTACCTACTTTACCCAACTTTACCACTATCTTTACTACATTCAAGAAATATTGTACTCATGGGGCTGGCCAATCACAGAACACTTGTTTCCTATTTATGATCTTTGATGTTGTTGTTTTTGTTGTTAATACGTCCCCACCGAGGGGCTCTTTATTTATCTTCAACTTAAGAGACAGTTTCTATAGTTTTTCTAGTTTGAGCGATTATGATTTTGAAATAAAATCCTCTGTAATAGATACAAGAAAAACATAGAAAAAAAAGATAGAATACAGGTCATTTACTGCAGCCGTGAGCCACTATTTAATATTACACAATTTATCATCATTATTTTCATTGCATTATACTTTGTAACAGACACGTGTTGGTGTAATATTGACAAATGAAATAGATAGTTGAATGGCTCTCCTGCCAACAACAGTCGCGTACACGCGGCTCGGCAAAACACTTGTTGCTTGCTTTGTTGATAGCATTTTTTTTTCAATAATATTGTTGGCACTCTTTAGTGTTCTTCTTCGTGCTGCGCAAATTAAAAAATAAGCTGTGTAATAAAGTTGTCCTTAGTTTTCCATCATAGGCTGATAATAGATGCTAGTGCCGTAGTTCTATGTTTTGTACTTATATTTTATGCGAGGAGTTGAACCTCTTTTCACTACTATTAATATTACAGTACCTGGGCGACCAAGCTTTGCTCGTGCCATCTGTTGGAAAACTTTCGGACCACGAAAAAATATAAAAGAAATTCTTATTTTTGTAATTAAATAACTAAATGAAAGAATAAAAAATAAATAAAAAATAAAAAAAGAAACATGAACAAAAAAAATCTCAAAAACCAAAAGAAACATTGCAGATTGTTATTGTGGCTGTAAACGGTGGTGAAGTTACCTGTCTCTTTTAATAATAATTATGGCGTACCATTTTTTTTAAGGCTGAAACACGGCGAAATCCCATTTTACTAAAAATAAAACCTATCTAGATCGATTTATCGCCCCAGAAACCCCCTATACGCTAAATTTCATCGAAATCGTTGCAGCCGTTTTCGAGATTATTATTATATATTTAGATATATACAAGAATTGCTCGTTTAAAGTATAAGATTATTCATGATTAAAGGTTTTGGTCCCCAAGGTTACCTGAAGTAAGAGGAAAAAGTGCATAATTATTTTAGTTTCTCATACAGACCATGTCTAGCTAGCCTACCCAATGGCAACAAATGATAAGTAGGTACCTCGGGTCTTCTCATTCGCCCTAGGGCGACGGGAGCCAGCATCAGCCTTTCGGCTCTGGCTGGGGCTGTCCTCGCGGTCCTCTACTGAGGACCGGGCACGGGGTTGGGCTTAAAAGCCGTTGCCATCTTTGGATGGTGGAACTGTGGCCATCTTTGGGTTGTGGTGCTCAAATCTGGGATGCGGTGCTCTCCTCCTCGGCGCTTCTCGCTAGTAGAAGCTCCCTGGGGAGAGCCTTCGACCTTGTGTCCGGTGGGCGTCCGTGTAGTGGGGCAATCCCGCGAATATGTTCGAACGAGGACTGGTCCGCTCGTTCGAACATTGTGGTTGCCAGGCGAGCGATGAAGGCGTCCAGCTGCTCGTGCTCCAGGTCCCGCAGGATGGTAGAGTTTCGCACGAAGCATGGGGTGGATAAGGTACATATACCATCATACCATACTATATACTGTTTGATGTAGCTACTAGCTACGCTGTAAGTAACCGATGCGGCCAATGACGCGCGAGCTCTGCTCACCCTTTTATGTTTAAAAAGAATGAGAAGAAAATAATAACGATTTTATTTTTAGAAAACTATGTCTAATCTATCAAAGATTCAATTCATCTGTGAAAATGACGAAGGAGACAATTTTATCTGTAGAGAGATAGCTTTAGACTTCCTTTATAAGATTTACCATACACATTAACGAAAATAATGTCATATTTCTAAGAATAAGACATTATTCCATGAGTCACTTTTCTTGTTTTCGTACATATTTTCCTGTAGAGAAGGGCAAGAAAGTTTTATAGAGAGAACAAATCGGGGAAGGAAAGGGCAAAGGGGCGGGGGGGTATGTCTAGTCGTTGCCAAAAGTGACGTCATTGCTCACCCCATACTGCAGTGTGACGTTTGTTTGGCCCTTACTTACAAAACAGTACCTACTTATAATCAATCAAGTACTTTATTCATCAATATTTTGAGCCCATGTCAACCCACTGCGCCGGTACAGACATTAAAGATATAAGTAGGTACAATAACAAAAAAACAAAAGAGAGGCGGCCTAGTTCAGGAAACTTTTGATGTTGGGGTATGGAAACGGTGGAAATAAAGAAAGGAGTAGATTGGTGATCATTATTTTTTAAATTTTATAAATAAAACACAAAACTATTTTCTATATAAGTACCTATATTACATTCGTACTGAAGTGACTAGATAAAATGCCCTTATTATTTTTAGAAGAGGCAATATTAGAATCCTATAGTTTCTACATGTTTCTGCAGACTTTGTATGTAGTACTTACACGTGTTTTCTTTAAGATAAATTCTTGTTTACTCGTGCGCATAATTTGGCTCTTTTTCTCTTTGATATAAGGTGTCTTATTAATGAATTATTATTTGCTCAATTATAATTACATTTAATCACAAATAAATTATTATGTTTACGTTTAATTTCCAACACTTATTGCCAATTTGTAGCATCTGCTCTGTCAGGCTCGTGAAATCTGAGCAGATCCAGACTTTCTAGACCTACTAGGATCTAATGTACTTATCTGCATAACAGGTACTACTATTATAAGAGAAGTCTACATTCTACAGTATATATTTAACCATTTATTGCACACAAGAAAATCTATTTAAAGAGGTGATAGACCAAAAATTATCGTAAACTCGATAAGAAATTTGCTAAATCTGCAAATTAAGGTTCAGCTTCCCAAGTTGGCTTGAGTGTTTCCCTATTTCAGTCCACGTCCGACTCTACAGCATCACTCGCGGATGTCACGTCATCCAGTTTCCACATTTACCTCGCCTTGCCACATGCCCGCTCTATATCCATCTACCTATATACCGCACGCCATCATTAATCAACCGTTTACGCGCGTGAGTGTGTGCACGTTTGTGTGACGCACGCACACACGAACCTACCCCAAACACGTGCGCTTGTGTGTGTAAGGTTGCGCGTGAGTGAGTGCAGTGTGTATGTAGTGAGCTGGCGAATGCAGCTTGCACATGCGCGGTGGGGGGGTGACGGCCACGGTCGCTCAGACCTTGAGCGCGCCTAGCAACAGCTACAGAGCAAGCGGTGGCGTTTATTTATTTCTGTTTCACTCGTCTGCATGTCGTCCCTCGCTTTAGGTTTTAAGGGACTTCTACACTACAAAGTATAGGTACAGAGCAGACACAACACACAACAACCCACAAGACACAATGATCCATGACGACAGGCCTGCACGATAAACTGTGGTCCAAACTGTGGTAATTACTTTCATAATTTTACTTCTAGCTTCTATTTTAGTTTTTAGTTCTGTTTATTTTTTTGTTTGTCCATTTTTTGTCTCTAGCTAGCTACGTGGAAAGTTGAGGGAGGGCCAGTCTAGAGGTAATTTACGAATTTATATTAATAGATTTTTATAGCTACTCCAATCCAATGATACTGGTAATAATAAAAAAAATATAAATATCTGGAGGCAAACCAGTGGTTAAGCTTCTTAATTTTTATATATAACAGAGCGTTTTATGGAGTCATAATAGCGGGCATGCGACCTTTGTCTGACGATCAGATGTTCAGATGCACTCCTCCCCTGTGCGCAAGAGTTTCCTTACTTTACATTGTTTTATCGCACTTGTTTATCTTTACGACGACGTGAGATTCGACTGTTGACGACTTGCATGTGCAGTGTGCATCTTGAAACTTCGTGTGTTTTATTATTTCTGGACAAGTAAACTCCTCTTTAAATAAATACTTCACTATCTATTTTTTTAATTCCTACTAAAAGATAATAAATATCCTTTGTGTTTAATGAAATGATTTTGTTACTTTTTCATGAAATTAATGCAAATTTAGTCATTATTTTGGATTTAAACAGCCGTTTATGTCTTTTTGAACCTAACATTTTTTTGTATTCTTTTAATATTTTGGACTTGTAATTATAATGCCCCTGTCCCTGCCTGCCTACATTACTTATCAAACAGGTGCATTTGGTATATGTATTTTCTTTACGACATCAATTTTATAATTACTGAAATCTATTTTACGTTGAAAAAATAATTTAATAGAAGGAATTCTGAAGTAGGTTACAAAATAAAATTACCTGAGGCACATAGGTCTCAGGTGTCTCTGTTACCGACCGTACCTACATAGAAATATATTAATTTATCGAGAGATAATGAAAAGATCAATATTATCATTTTCTATTAAAAAAAAATACTACATAATTTTATTACAGTAGTTCTTCTTGGCTGTAAAAACTTTTGTTTCATTAAATTCTAAAGACTTAAAATCAATGTATTATTTTAGGTCATCTAAAATTTTACGAATTACTGTGAAAACTGTCACTTTCATGAACTGTTTGTGGAAAATAACGGACATATATTCTTTATTGCAATAGTACACTATACAGAAATGATATTATTAATAGCTGTAGCAAAGGCGAGCTTATCTCTAAAGAGAGATCTCTTCCAGCCAACCAATGTGTTGTGTGAGACACTTAATTAAAGTGGGATGACAAGAACGTGTACTAGAATTTAACATACTTAATTAATACATATATACATACATATATACATACATACCAATAGACTACACAAATACATTTATATATGCCTACCCAAATATAATAAACATATACCTACTCAATATGTCTAACAGTACTGTGAGAAGGGCGAAAGCCAGACTGAAAAGGACATAAGAGATTGTTAGAAGTCAAAAAGGAGTAAAGCTGCTTGTGAGCAAGGCTTTCTAGAACTTTAGATAAAATGGGCAGAATGGATATAGGTCGATAGTGAGAAAGTGAAGATGGATTAGATATTTTAGGCAAAGGAATAACAAAAGCCCTCTTTCATGCTGATGGGAAGATATTGGCCATTAGAGAATAGTTAATAATATCTGTGATAGGCACAATATCATCCAGCACAGGTTTAATCATATCCAGGCTTAGGTTATCATCATCTACGGCCTTCGTAAATATAGAAAGTATGCTCCTTTTAACTTCCGCCTCTGTGACTGATTCAAACTTGAAGGGAGAGCAGTCAGGTGTGGCAAGTTTAGAGAGGTTATAGAGAGAAGTGGACTTAGTTGCACCATCAAGGGTGACGGGAGGCGCAGAGAAATGTTTATTAAGATTGTTTAAATCCACGGTGCCCACAGACAAAGAAAACAAAGATCACATCTTTTGTATTTTATTTTCTATTTAGTCAAAAATACCCACCTAAGTTCACAAAAATCTATTCTTAGATATACAATAGGACCTCCGAACGTTCTGTTCTTCTAAATGTCATTTTCGAAACGAAATTTTCAATTTTTTTTGTTGTGATCCCTATCACGACTACGGACAATATTAAGAGTTTTATTGCAACATTATTCATGAAGAAAAATTGTACTCCTGCAATTTATTAATTTCGTTGTAATGGTTTCTAGTCTACCCAGACGTGTGCAGAACCTGCTTATACATGAATACAGTCCCTGGATTCTTTTATTTACTTATCTATCAGCCCATTCATGTATCATGTACTGGAGTCGACCTATATATATATATGAACTATAGTTATTAACGACCGACTGACGCGACACGTGTAAAGTAAATAATGAGATGTTCATTGATTATTTAATTCAAGTGGACATTTCTGTAAAGTCGAGTGAATACGTTTTCCTGCGATGTCTTTCAACTGTAGTGTTACTCCAACTAATAATTTAAGAATCATTTTAATGTCATATTGCCTTGTTTATCTTTCTTTCTATCTTTAAATTACTATTTCTTGATGATTTTCTACTTCTTTGATGGGTTCTAAGGTCGTAGGTAACCTATTGACATTGCCACGTTTCCTTTTTGCTAAAGCAATATTTGAACACTTTTAGGTTAATCGTGGTAATAACCCGGTAGATATGTGTGTTATTTAAGCAATATTTGGTAACAACGTTGAAAAACGAGTCTACTTCTATTGCTTTTTTTGTTTTGTTTTGAGTAAAATTTGTTGGCCCAGGGGTCAAGTTTCAGAGTCCGTATAAGGTCGAGTAAGGCTCTATTGTCTAGGCCGTTATTGATTACACAACCACAGTTAATAATGTGTTTGTTTGCTAGTACATGTCAGGCTCATTACACAGAGCTATATAGCTGTTTACCATATGGTAAACAGTGTAAGATCCAATAATATTAAAGATCTTGATGCATGATCTCTCCTAACCATGGGTCTGTTTTCCCTCAACTTTTCGGAACCCCTCAGTGGTAACATGCGAATTGCTAAAAGGATTAATATAGGTCCTTAGCAGTGGCTGCGGTGGTGTTGATGTTCTTGGAAAATATTTTAGTGAAAAGTAACAGAAATTTTAATGAAGACAATCTGGGTAGCAATTGTGAGGCTCAATTTTTTAATCCATAAAACACACAACAAAACTACATATAACTTTTAAGCCTATATCAACATTGAAAACTATCTCATTAATATTATAAATGTGAAAATATATTTGGATGTTTGCTTCGCCTTAACGCTTAAAGTACTCAAAGGATTTGAATGTCTGGAATGAAGAGTTTTTTACTTGGATTACCACATAAGATACTTTTTACGGGAGAAAATCTTATTCCCACGGGAAAATCTTACACAATGCGAGCGTAGCCGCCGGCGGACTGCTAGTGATAAATAATAATCATTCTTTATTAGTTTCGATTAATTTTGCTACGGAAAGTCGATTTTTGATTGATCTAAAATTATTAGGAATATTCCTACTTACACAATAAAATACAAATATACATACACCACTTATACAAACACGTTTTGCAAAGCAAAATTCGGGTAATTGAATTCACTAGTATACCTTTTACGTGCAGAAAGCAAAAATTTCAGATAAAAGCTTAGATGACCTAGATCCAGTTTCTTCGTAATCAATTTACCAGAGTTATCAGCTAGCATCCAGGCCTGCCCGGGATTGCCCTTTGACATTTGCGTAGGCGGAAGCCGCGCCTGCGCCGTGCCTGCTCCTGCCCCCCATCTCCCCTTAGACTTTACCCCCCATTTCCCGCTGCCCCCGGCCTGTGCTGTGACGCACGACTCGGATCCTATCTGAAGCTAAAAATAGAACCAGGATACAAGGCATTTGATTCCAGGAATTTAACACCACCTTCATTTGTTTACGAGGCGCGAGGGGCTCTTATTTTGATGAGCCGAGTAACTTAATTAGGCATACCTAAGGAATACAATATGAAAGTTTTGAGTAAAAAAGGTACATATTTTATAACGAATAGGTTGAGGGGTCCCCTCGGTGGGAACGTATATGAGCGGTTGATGATGAGGTTGAGGTTTGGTTAGTTTAAAAACAGCAAGTTAGACGTGCTGAGAAAACTTAAGCCATGATAAAGATAGGAAAATCATTATGATCATATTTACCCTACCTACCATAACGTAGCCTACAATTTTTTGTAAACAAAACTTGACTTGGAATTTACATTTTGTATTTCGTAGCATACCTCACTTAGATGTTGTAATGACCTCATATAAATTCAAACTAACGTTCATAAATCTCAGCTAAAAATACATCGCAAGTGTTGTATTGTATGTAACGTGACGTCACACAAGGCGCGACGTGACTCAGGCGCCTGATTCATCTGCATGTTTACATACATTATGTAGTTTATTGTATACACTGATGGCTTAAGATACGAGTACATCTCTTAGATAAGCAGTATTTTTTAGCTTAGCTGCATTATTTAAGAATACGTGAACTAAAATGAGGATACTACTGTATTTCGTATTTAATTTAACATTACATACAATGTAAGCAAAGTTAAAGATCCATAGTTTATGTTGTCCAATTAATAAATGTAATGACTGAAAAAAAAAACTGACCGACTGATGAAAAGTAAGAAAAAAAATTTACTAAATCCTTCGAACATTTGATCGTTTTATAAATATTCGTTATCATTAGAATAACTAAATTTGTTTGTGTGATGCTAGATGATTCAAATACTACTTTACCTTTTCACGTGGAAGACGTAATAGGAAACCTAGGGAATAATTTATCAGCGTACTACGAATTTATCTACTTTTAATTTGAATTTTCTACCCACCTGCCAACATGCCGATTATGATACATCCTACCATAAAAAAATACAACAAAATCTCCAGTAAATATTTTTTTTCTGTGATGATGATGATAATGACAGTATACTAGTGTACAATAGAACAAGCAATGTAGTGAACATTATACGTCCTCTGGTTACTTTTCACGAGTCTAGAATTAGCTTGTTTCCGCCCCGAGATCACTTCAAGGATGTTCTCAACTCCAGCAGAGGCTATTTAGCTATTATTCAAAAATACTATTATTTACCATATTATTGTTGTAGTGGCTGTTGTCATGTGACATATTGCTGCGAGAATAATTTAGACGCACTGCAAAATACGTTCCGGTTCTTTAGGTTTGAATAGGCTTTACAAACGCACCGTGTCGTCATGATCAAGTCAGTTATCACGAGTTTAGTTGTCATAAATGTGAAAATATATTTGGATGCTTGTTTCACTTATACGCCTTAACTACTGAACGGATTTGGATGAAATTTGGAATGGAGATAGTTTGTATCCTGGATTAATACATAGGATACACACACAAAGCGAGCGTAGCTGCGGGCGGGCAGCTAGTCTATCATAAAGAACCTTAATTTTATAAGTCTGTCGTCGTTGTTACTCAAAACGAATATTTATACTACTTCTAAGTTCTATTATACATTTGAGTTCATTATCAATAAGTTATTTTAAATTATAAAAAGAGATGAGTACCTTTTTCCTCCTCCTCCCTCTTGCGTCGCTAAGGTTCTGTCTGATCCATTTATAAACAATTTGTCTCTTTTTGTTTACAGATCATACATCTACTCTGTACTGCTGATACACATCTATCGACGGGATTGCAGGAGTCTGGACTTGACAGATCTTCAATACCTCATATACATGCTGGAGCAAATATAGGTAAGTTTTATGTTCTATTTTAACATTCCATAGGGTTTAGTAGAATTGCTGAGCGCCAACACAACATGAAAACAACACTTTCTATATAGTGGTTTTAATTTTTAATTCTATTTCAATTTTCACCCCTTTTTGTTGCTCTGAAAAAAGGGACAGAATGTGACAGAAGGTTGGTTCTATTTAAAATGGATATAGGTATTCGACAACACCAAACAACGTTAAAAAAGTTATTTTTAAGTATCGTAATAGTTATTAATATAACGGTAAAAATAATTGCACTATTCATGTTCACGTTCACGATGATTTATCGAACCAAAACGACTCTTAGTACTTGCTAAAACCCTAAACCACATAAACCACAAAATTAAATACAAACTTGAAGCGAATTTTTAAACAATGATTCACTCGAGCGACTTATACGCGCGCAAAATTACCTTTGGCACTAAATATAAGGTGTACAAGGAAAACTGTACTGCATCAGCAGCAGGGCCCCGTTTCACGAAGTTACAAGTTACAAATTACAAGTACAATTCGAAGTACATTGCGTAGACATTGAGATATAACGATAAAGGATTACAATTTAGGCAAATTGGCTACGCAATGTACTTCAAATTGTAACTTGTAAATTGTAGCTTCGTGAAACGGGGCCCAGGTAATATAATCTAGTATATTCACTTACTACTTACTAGCTACCCACATCTTTACAATAAATTCAAACAACACTGTCAGTACCTAGTGAATAAAGTCCAGACGCCCTGCTGGTCTCCGACACGAACATAGGTACGGTGGATATGTCAAATCCATGAAATTCATCATCATCGTCATTGATGAAAAATGTATTATTCTATACATTTTAATGTATAAAAATCACGTATCGTTCAATAATAAAATCATCATCAATAGCTCATGACAATGTGCGTCTCACTGAGGGATCCGATGAAATTAATAAGTAGGAATAGGAATGCAGTTAGACCACTTGCATCGTTCACAAGAAGCCTGAAAAAAAAAAGATATTGCCTTTTGTGTACACGAATATTGTTACAAAGGCAATGTAAATTTCGAGTTTTTGTGCCCACTATAATGGAGTTCATAACAAAAATATTACCTATAGACATTGATCGCAATGTCTTTCTGTTTTATCATACAGATATTTAGTGAATATATTTATCTTAGTATTTAATATATTAGGATATAATATATTTATCCCAGCATATACTAACGAAATGTTAATTTAATTGACCTGAATTTGTTTTTGGAAAGGTGGTTTTGCTGTTGATATAAATGTGATTTGTTTGGCTGCGAACGACTGTGAAATGTTGTTTTGTTATTGTACCTACTCTCATGTAAGTGACTTTGAATGTCTTTCATGAGAATAAAGAATCTTTAAACCTAACTATGGAATCTCGGTCCGATAGATGATGTATGCTATACTAATTTGACGCCCACATGCACAATCGCCGCGCATGTGCGAACTCTACGTCAATATCGCTGAAACAGTGGACTTGCATAATTAATTTCCCTTCACATTTGTCTGTTGTTTTTACTAAAGAAAGCTAAAATAGTAATTTTAGATTTGAATTTTAAACATCATTCAATTTCATTCAATTTGTACAGAAAACTGTTTAACTTCCCTGAGTACTATTAGATAGATATAGGCGCTATAATCACAAAATCCAGTTTCTGAAAGCTTTCTTGTATTACTTATTAGTTTATTGTGGTATATTTACACTATTTGGTGTTAAATAAATTTCTTATCCAATTTACAAGAGTACTTATTTCTGTGTGTGCAATAAAATACTATTGGGGTTTTTATTTTAGTTCTACAAAAGCCTGCTATGTGGCGCTGGGTTCCACTTTTGCAAAACTTGAACCTTTTGGGGTAAAAAACCACATTAAAACAGTTTTATTTTTATCTTTGTATTTAATCATTATGTAATTGAACCCCTCGGTGGGGACGTATATGAGCTGTTGATGATAATGATAATAATTAATAAAGTTTAGTAGTAGATAATGTTATTTAATAGCTTATGTCACACGTGTCATGAAGAAAAACCAATAGAGTTTACTTGTTAAGGGACTTTAAGTGGAAAAGTGAGAACCAAAAAAGAAGATGAAATTCGCCCATTACCCTATGACAATAGCGTTGGCTGATCTTATTGTGTATGGGAGATTTGAAAATATTATTCAGTGTAGAACTTATTTTTTCGGAAAGATATTTAGTTTCATGTATCAATAGACAAAATTTGAATAGACAGAAAAAAAAAAATATCCTTTTTTTGCCAATATTTGAGATCATCATTGTGTGTTTATTGGTTAGGTAATTCAAAGTATTATAAACTCTATGTCGTAAAAATCTCAAATTTCCGCCAAGGCCGGAGTATCAGTGTTATTAGTTGGTATTAGGGTGAGTGAGACGCTCACGAAGAGTGCGCGTGTGTGTGTCTATGTATAAGTAGGTGTATGTTTTTTTGTGCGTCACCAGGCGGGCGTCACCAAGCCGGCAAGTGCATAGTGCAGTTCTTAGTGTGCGCTTCAAGGTCAGGGGGGCCTGAAGTAAGGGGGGTACGAGGACCCTCCAGAATACGAATACTTTAATACCTATACATATATATTTAATATACTTCTGGCTAGAAGAAAAAAAAACCCACATTAAAAATAAATTACAACGTAAGCGAAGAATACAACGGAGGTTATCATTTAGAGCAGTATTTTGCATCCTACCTACCAAAGATGTTTAATAATTTCTTTTTCTCAACTTTTACAAAACTCTATATCTATGCTAACTTGTAAAGAAACTCTGTCCCTGTAAATCCCGCCATTCAGCAATCCTTACAAAAACTTTCTACCAAACTATTTTTAAAAGTCTAATCCAGCCAGAAAAATCTGTAAATTCAAATAACCTACTAAATAAAACAGCCAACGTCTTGCACCTTACACCGTTGCGTTCAACGTCAAGGTCAAGGTGGCACGTGGCGCAGCGTTCAGCTCAGCCGGTCGAGGGAGAGGCAGGGGGACCGGGACGGGACCCTCCGGGGATTAGGTGGCCCAAATCGGCAAGGGTTTTCCTCATAGCATTCTTGGAAGGTATCGTACACCTTCCTTATTCCAGCAAACGTTTACGCATTTCTCAAGAGGCCATTTATTTTCTACTGTGTAGAATTCTTGTATTTTTTTAAATATTGTTTCCATTATGCAATGCTTTATATGCCTACTTATTCATACAGAAAATGTTTGAATTCAGTTTTTTGTTCAAAATCTTTAAACACAGAGTACCTTTTTCTTTTTACCTTGCCGTCGCCGCCGGACCTTTCTGCAGTTTGTGCAGAGCCATCTGTAAATTCGTGGCGAAAGTTGTTTGGCAACTTGGTAGTAGTAACAGCCATTGACAATGTAGCTCGACGTGCAGCAACGTGAGTTGATGCTGTAAGTTCATGAATAAACCAATAGGTGGCAGCATCAAAGCTCAGCTTTTGAAAAATAATGCAGATACTATCTATAAAAATATTTATCAGAGTAATTTTAATTTAACATATTCAGATAAATAATCTTTTTCAAACAAAATGGTACTTTGTAACGACGATAAATTTCACATTTAAAGCGTGCAAGAACCTGTGAGAATATTGAAGAAAACCAGAAGTCAAAATATTTTTAAGAGATTGTATCACGACCAACATCCCATTTTAGCTGAGCACTTTTCCATGAGGTTCATTAGCATGATAGCTGCGTCGTTAAAACGTGTAGCTGTGGCTTGTTGCACGTACTACAATCTTCTAGTCCAGCATCCTCCAGAAGAAAGAAGGAAGAAGCAAGACTATCGAACGACCGGGTGCCACGCTGTGCTCGCTCGGGTTTCGCGGCGAGTGAACACAGCTGGTGGTATCTCAGTTGTTCTCTAGTTCTCTCCAACTTACCACCAGGCACAAATTAAACAAAGAAGATGAAGAAAACCATCAGCAGAATAAAGGAAGTTACTTTACTTGAAGATCGAAGAACGAAGACTGCAAAATCTGGAAGAAAGTTGAAACCTGTTCATCGTATAGCGTTTTAAGTGTACTGTAGACTGTTTTAAAAATTCCAATTTCAATTAGTATTTGTATGCTTAATTTGTATTTAATGTTTCTTTTTTCCTCTGGTTTAGACAAAACGATACCATACATTAATTTTTATAGCCAGTCAAGAAATATTTTAAATTGTAAATATTTATATCTTTCTTTCTTTCTACATCCATATGAGCCATTGGACTTAACTTGCATGAGAAAATATTCTCTAAAAAACAGAACCTTCATTTATATACCCGTAACGTATGAGGTTTTTTACCCTAGATGATTTTAAACTACTACGTATAAACATATTACAGAAACGGCTATAAAATTAATAGGTTTAAAGTAATATTCGTATAGTGTCTACTGTCTATACAACCTATATTCCTACTTGTACTTATCAAAAAATGAAAAATATCGTTTCATTAATCACATTACATTTTATTCCATTAACCAATCTGGGCGAATGCGAATAAATTGGTTGATCTTGTAGTTAGTAATTGAGGTTTTGGATGCGAGCTCGCACTGTGATACTAACTTAAGTTTTGGGTTATTACCAGTGCATCTATCTCTTCAACTTTTAAGAATCATTACTCCAAACCCAACCGAGTAGCTGGAGATTTTCTATAAGAGCGGTTACGGATTTCCAAAAATGCTCAAATACGTAAAATGTTCATTTATTTTTGCGTTGAGTCAATCTGTCAGCGGATTTCTTTTTTCATGATGTAAGTAATTTGCCCATTACATTTTTTGCCGGTTTGTTCTGAGCGTAATCACGATATTATTATACTTGAATACTGAAGATTTTTCTGGGATGGGCAAACGCCTCCATTACATGCCTAGGACTTCAATTCAGAATGTGATCTTGGTCATACTGTCTCATTAATTTAATACAGTAGAATAGAAAACAAACAATTTACGCGTACGACAATTTAACATGTCATTCACGGCCATGCGGAGACATGCCGATCGGTACGTTTCCATGTTTTTTTTACTTAAGCTTAGAGCAGACTGGAGACGATTTATAACTTGCTGTGGTGCGGGTATGACGACATATAAATTAAATAGTAAGCATTATTGCTAAGCATACTCAGTTTAAAATATAGGTACATAGCTGGAGTTTTTAAGTTAATGATTTTGCCCTATCCATCCTACGGGTACTATTTCTTGTAATCTATCGTCACAACTGGACAATCATTCAAAAACTAAGTCCATTTGGTAGACCAAAGTAGTTTCCTTACATTATATTTTTGCAAACCAGGTTTGCAAATGATCGCGCGGTGTGCACGTGATGTGTACCCAGCCTTTCACACGCGAGTCACACGCGCAACTTGCGTGCTTTTATTTTAGCGAGGGAAAGTTGCGCTATATCTGTTTACCGACAGACCCTCACTGCTTCTTCTTTGATTTTCTACCGAGAAATACGTGAAATGGTTTAGTTGAATGTTTAAATGCAGTTAGCAACAATTAATCATCATTGTTTCATGTCATTTGTTACCCCCTGCAGGACATGTCTCCTGTTTTTAAGAATCTAGCAATTATTATCCACATAATATTGTTTGCTTTTTTTTCAAAATAAATAAAGATTAGGTTTTTTTATATTCCTCTTCTGCTAGAAAAGGCAATCACTCTTTTTATCGACGATCTCATGTTTAAATACTAAAAAAAATTATAACGCCAGACTATATCACTTTTACTTTGCACACAATAAACAAAAAACAAATTCGAGCTAATAGAATCCGCCGACTTACGTAACACATCTACAAGCTGACCACTAAACGCTCTGCTCACACCGCAGTCGTAACCAATGCATTTCTGATTCAATCAAACAAATTCAGATATGCTAAGCATTGGTTGCGAGCTGTCTAATTTTGAAATCTACTAGAGCTTAAAACACCTTTAAAAAAATATATTATTCCAATTATAAAGGCCCTTCATGGCGTTCACTAGTCGTAGCATTCACTAGTGGAGACTATCAAAGAAATTCTATAAATAAATACAGCATATTTTTTACAAGTTTAACAAGCATATTTTGTATTTATTCTTTATCTCTGTGGTTACTGAACATTTTGTATAACGTAATAGGTACGACATCTCCATTCTGTGCAGTAAAAATATAAAATAAAAAGACAAGGTCGGTACATTAAGTTTGTGATTACGCTACGCTATCCTTAGTGTTCCCTACTACCTGTGCTACGGCGTAGCATAGCGCGTAGCAGTGCTACGCGGGATAAGAAGCTCGCATTTACAACTCAAAATAAATAATATATGAATATTGCTTTTGTTTTTGCGTTGTTTTAAACAAATTCATCTACAGTTTTGCTTAGTTGTGGTTGATAAAATAACACAGCCACTTGCACCGTCGGAAATGACCGGTGCCGACTACTTTCACTCGCCCGAAGACATATACAAACGACACACAACATTAACTCGGTGAAGAGATATTATACAACATCCATTTATGTCTTAAGCCCGATAAGGAGTTGAAATTTTAAAAGGCAGTATTAACAGCAGTCATGCATACAAAGTAGTAATAAGTAAGCGTATTCGTTATGTGACTTGGAAAATAGATTATTCGGGACTTAGTACGAACATCTCTTTTCATTTTATATTGACAACCAGTTTAGAGGTAAAATGTAATGTATGCTTTCATTTAAATGATGAAAACTGTTGAAGTAATAGCGCAGCAAGTGTTCTGAGCTAAAAAATATTATTATTTTCAATGATTACCTTTAGTGTGTAGATAATTTTACTCGTAATTATAGAAAATACGATCTTGCTACAACAGGTACACAAGCGTTGAATGAGCGTTGAATATAAAGATACGAGACATTTAGTCATGACTAATCTTGAAGTTAACAGAGTTTTACATAGTTCTTTTTTAATCACAATTAACATTTAAACTAAAATGATTTATCAAATAAAGATAATTTCATTTAATAAAATGAACGATTAATTTTAACGCAAAATCCTAAACTTAATAAACTGTAACTCATTTATAGCAAAATTACAAGCTTTCACGAATATGACGCAGCTACGCTCTACTCCTGATTTACGATCTTCACTGTGAAAATAAAATTTTCTTTTTTCTTTCTTTATTCTTTTCTAACTCTTCTTGTAGTAGTATAGTTAAGTTAGCTAGTAGCAAATTGCTACACTTAGCTAGGCTTAAACCAATCATTTATCTAAAGACCAAGATGAGATTTCAATTTCCACCTAGGTTCAATTTGTCCCGATTACAGCTACCAGCCCTGACCTGCCCCGTCCCGTTCGCCCGGGTCCTCCAGCCCGGACGTCCGTGACACGCCAGCCTCACCCGGGAATCAACTAGCTTCACTCCTGGTACACCGATACTCGTATTTGCTCAGACGTGACCTTTGGCATTTACAGGTGTACTCGTATCTAGGGCAATCTAGGCTTTATGATGGGGAACTAGGCGTTAAAATCCGGTTGCAGCCTGCCTTGACCTGCTCCAGCCTGTTCCGGCCGGGTCCTTCAGCCCGGACGTCCGTGACGCCCGGGCTGCCCGGGAGTCGGCGCAGTACACCACTATTTGATGCAACTTGACCTTTAGCATTTAACATCGATTTAGGTCGAAGCTTCCAAAACTAGGTTAGGTCCTAAAACTAGATCTTAATTCATTTAAAAGAATGTAAAGATGCTATTGCATTTAACCTAGTTAAAAGCTTATTGGTTTCCATTAAGGGGTGTACCCATGCTAACTCGCAGTTTTTGAAGGCCTAAGGCTCGTAAACGAGCAAGCAGAAAATTCCAGAAAACATATATATTAAACTTGAATATATAACCTTTATTTCGCGCAGACTGATTTTTATTAAAAACATTAAATACTATACTAAAAACGCCATTGAAGTCGAGCTGTTACTATTGTTAAATTCGCTACTGCTTCTAAACTACAACAGACGCGGACACGGTTCCTACGGGATATTATTGGCAATTTATTTATCTTTCATCCGTGCAAAAAAAAAAAATCATAGGTAGTTTAAGAAAAAAGCAAAAAAAATGTTTTTTTCTCACGATTCCTGCGCAGTGTCGGACGTAACTACCGTGAAGCATCGCACGCTAATATTAACGTTATTTCAGTAGTGCGTCGGTTGAACTTTCAACTAATGCGCGTTGAGTTGCTAATTTTGCCATTGTATGTCCCTTAAAGGGCAAGACATGACCTTTAAAGTGATTACGTCTTTGGTCGATCAAGTTGAGCGTAGTGCACTACTAGAGGTTAAGTTTGAGTTTTTATATTTGCAATACTTCTACGTTCTTCTTATTAGTAAAAGATTTTTGCAAAAGTATGTCTATGCATTTGTCTTTTTGCCAGTTTTAATAATATTTATTTAGCTGTAAAATGATAATAAAGACATAGTTTTCCTTCCCTTCAGCCGCCTACGAAATCAGTGCTTCTTCAACATGAGAAAATATCTTATTCTCAAAGAAAATCATTAAGTAAACCACAGTAGCTGAAGTCGTAAAATATATCCGAAGTAGTGTTCAGTTGTCATCGCTTAGGTTTTGAATTGGAATGCTGTGGGACAATGTGCTCAAACAATAATCACTTTGTGAAACTATGCCATGTTTGGTTAGGATAGGATACGGCATACAAAATCACCTGATTGTCCGAAAAGTAAGATATTAAAAATTGCGTGCTTTGAAACGCATGTTATGTCGTTACATGGGGCAAATCAAAAGCCATTGATTGGCGACTCAATAATTCTGACTCAAGGGCTTGTGGAGTCGGTCGTCGACCTTATGTCCCACGTGACACAATGAAGATAGGTCTCGTAGTCAGAACATAAAAGAATAAAAGAAAAGGCAAAGTGGGCATCCCACACCACGTCAGGGTAGTGGAGTAAGGAAGATACCTTAGGACCCACACGATATGATGATACGAGGGCTGATTGATAAGTTTCCGAAACGACAAAGAAAAACTTTAAAAATCTATTTAAAATAAATTTATTTCTCAACGTAGTTTCCTTCTACCTCGATGCATTTAGTCCAGCGCTTCTCCAATGCCGTTACACCAGTTTGATAAAATGTTTTCTCCAACCCCTCAAAATACTCGTCCACGGCAACAATGACTTCTTCATTTGATGAAAATCTCTGGCCACCTAACCATTTCTTCAGGTTTGGGAATAAGTGGAAGTCACACGGGGCCAGATCCGGGGAATAGGGTGGATGCGGTAGCAATTCGAACCGCAATTCATGGAGTTTGGCGACTGCAACCATTGACGTGTGTGCAGGTGCGTTGTCATGGTGGAACAAAACTTTTTTCTTGGCCAAATGTGGTCGTTTTTTCTGGATTTCTTCACTTAATTTTTGCAGCAAGCTTGCGTAGTACTCTCCATTTATTGTTTTTCCTTTTTGCAGATAATCCACTAAAATAATCCCTCGAGCATCCCAAAAAACAGTCGCCATCACTTTGCCGGCCGACAAAACCGTTTTTGCTTTCTTCGGCGCAGGTCTTCCGCTCTCAGTCCACTGCTTAGATTGTTCTTTTGTCTCGGGAGTATAATGATGTATCCAGGTTTCATCGACTGTTACATAACGCCGCGAAAACTCGTTAGGATCTCGGTTAAACAACGCCAAACACTCCGATGAATCGTCCACTCGACGTTGCTTTTGGTCAACAGTGAGCAAACGCGGCACCCATCGCGCGCAAAGCTTTTTCATTCCCAAATGTTGGTGCAAAATATTAAAAACGCGTTCAGATGAAATGCTCACCATCTCTGCTATCTTTCGCAACTTCAAGCGCCGATCATTCAATACAATTTTGTGAATTTTTTTGATCATGTCCGGATTCGTGACTTCATTTGGACGGCCAGACCTGTGGGCGTCTTCGCAGCTCTGTCTTCCACGTTTAAAATCAGTTACCCAGGTGTGAATTGTACTCAATGCAGGAGCAGAATTACCTAAAACACTGTCTAGCTTGGTTTTAATCTGGGTTGCTGTTTTCTGTTTTAAAACGTAAAACTTTATCACCGCACGAATTTCGTTTCTTTCCATTGTTAAGAAAATTTACGACAGAGAAAGTTCTACGTCCTATCAAACAAATTCCACCAGTTCGATTAAATTCAAATTTGGCGTTCTATTTTCAAAAAGATGCCAAAATATAATGTAATAATTTTTTTTTGCGTATCATTTTTTTAAGTTCGTCGTTTCGGCCAGTTATCAATCAGCCCAGGTAGATCTGTCTCGTAGTCTTATTTTCTTTAGAAGAAGACAAGACTGGGTGGGCATACGGTATATGTTTGAAATACAAAATACATGTAATTAAAAGAAATACCATTTGGTATTAGAATGTGGGATTCGTTTGAAATAAATCGGCACACGTTCTATTCCCGGTTCCCACAGCCGCAAAGTCCTGATACTCTTACTCGATACTCTCCACAAAGTAACGGAATTTGATTCACGACAAATTCACTCTCTCGCGGGAGATTGGCTAATATTGGAAAATATCGAACAAAATTGACAATATCAGACCAGAAATTTCCGGAAAAATTATTGATGTTATATTACTTTATAGGTAAAGAACATGTAATAAAGTAACCTATTTAATAAAAAGGAATGTAAGATGCCGAATATTTTTAAGTTTCTGCTAGACACAAATTCAATAAAATCAACGAATGCAATTCGTTGAAAAAACGTATTTCCCATGGGCGTTATTTAAAACTAACAGCCTTTAACATTCACATAGTGATAGTAGAATATGAAAATGTTTTTGTTTATCAAGGACTGTAATACACAATAAATAGACCAGATTCATAAGCACTGATTACGGAGCCTCGTCCTAAAGCATGGTACACTTGTGTTCTTGTTCGTTGTGCCCTATCGTAGGTTGTGTCCCTCCTTGAGGAACTATTATGTAGAGAAATCTAACGCCACCGTAACTGTGCCAAAGTAATGAAGATAAAAATCTAAGTTTGAATCGTCGTCGACGCAATGAAGAAGGGTTAGATATTTGTTTTGTGACGCAACCTTCTTTATCACTTCACGAAACAAAATAATATCAATCAGGTTTTTTCATTGGAATGTAAATTTATGTTCTGCCTTCACAACTTTTATTCTTAACTTCAACCTTATCAATCAAGTCGGCCACAATGGAGCCCAATAATTATATTTGAAGACTTCTTGGCGCCTTCTCGTCTAAATATCTTTGGCTGGGCTCCTGACTTGCCCCGCCAACTGCCTTGCCAACTGCCCTGGCACCCTACCTGCATGAACTAATAGCAAAAAATACACAAGGAATACGTAGAAATGGCATGCGTTATGTGACTCGACCTTGACTCGTATTTTATTTAAGTATTTATTGTTAAAACGGTAAATTTTTTGAATTTAAATAGGAATTTATTGCAGTAAGCATTGCAGTTATACGAGTATTCTAATAAATTCCAAATATTGATCGTCCCTTTAAACTACGGTTAATTTTAACATGTCTAGGTGGTGCTAGTTGATAGTTGCTATATGCGATGGACAATACAATTGTTTATTAATTAATTACATTATTGCAAAGTGTTATCGTACCTATAGGTTGTCTCCCAATCAAGTATTGCTCAGAATCACATAAAATGACGGCTTTGTTACAGAATTTACTAGATGTCATTTCTATCATTATTTTCTTATTGTTTTACTTGATCATCAGCATCACATACAAATCACAATAGGCACTTATATATCGGGCAAGGGCACGTATTGTAACTATTATAGTACCGCATGTGCTAACACAGAATTGACAGGGGATTTGTATGATGTCACAATCTTCATGATCTGACTGTCAATTTCTTCAATGTAATGCAGTTATCTGATTCTCGATTTTTGCGTTTAATCATATAGAAGATATAAGTCGGGAAATTAAAAACTTGTATCCTAAGAAGATAAATCGAAAATATATTATACAAGTATATTTAACGCAATTATCACTATAGTTCTATCATAACTCGTAGAAAAAGCGAACAATTTTATAACAGAATTAAAAGCGTGGGTAAACTCCGAAAACATTTAAAACACAAAAAATATAAAATTATTTTGAATAATTTTCTTGTTGTTTTGAGCTGTACTTATTTGGTGTGCCTTATAAACGGTTAATTCTAAACATTACACGAACCATATTAAAACCATAGTATTAACATAATACACCTCGATAACATGCTAACTCCTGATCTATGCTACGGTAGCTACGGCGTAGCGCTGGCGTAGGCTTTGGCTACGACTTTGCTAATTCAGGACCGTGAGGGTTCGTATTGTTTCTATTTACATAGTAAATTTATGTGCCGACTTTTACTTTTTATCGTTTAAAAAGAAAATAATTTTGAATGCCAATTAGCAGATTATTTCAGAAAAAAAATATCCTTAATATTGATAATTCTTGAAAATTATTAGTATACATAGCGGACGCAAAAGACAAGTTTAGACTTTTTCTTCACGTCACGGAACGGACGAACGTTTAACTACTATATAATGAATACCGTTTGTCATCAGTTGATTTTTTAAAGGCTTAAATAAAATAAAACGATAAAATCACACTATTCACATCTTCGTTTCTGGTTTTCCTTATCATTAACTTTTATACGTGTATTGCATTGCATCAAAGTCCGCAATTCTAGGTATAGTTAGTTAGTACGATGATCTAATCTAATGTCCACTTTGTTTGAGAATGCATTATTCTCGGCCGTGAACTCCGTTTCTGCCTATGCTTGTCCTACATATCAGCAACTAAGAAGCAATCTTAACTTAAACTTAATCTTAATCTTAAAATACAATCTTCACAAGGTAATCCCGTTAAAATTAGTACCAAGATTAAATATGGCATCAATTTCGTCAAAATTATCTTTACGATATTTATTATATTACAAATTAAATTTACGCATCAAATATTTTATCCCACCTCATCAGCACATCATTATTCAATTTGCGAATACCGGCTAAAAATTCTCTGGAACGGGTGGACAGGAAAGGGAAGAGCGTTTTCTCTGGAAAAGGCTGGAGGGTGTCAGGGTGAATACAGTGGGTAGTCCAGGCTCCCGTTTTCAGGGCCCAAGTTCAGGGTCACCTGGAGCAACAGCTGGATCGATAAGCGCGCGCTGCAGCGGGCGGGCAGGGGGCGCGGGGCGGTGCATCGCGCGGCCTCGCTTGCTGCCCGCCCGGCTGCAACGCGAGCAGTTATTTCGGTGCAGCTGATCCGTCGCAGTCGCACTCCGCGCCTTCGAGAGCGCGCGCGCGCCCCTATGTTTAAAACCGCCTACCTACGCCCCAGCGCACTCTGCCTGTAAAAAAATTAACGTTTGTTTTTTAAACCGTGATTTTTTATCAAATTTTCTTCACTTTTTTTTCTTGAGTTTTATCAGTGCCAGCACTTGTTGCGCTCTCGCGTGGTGAAACCGCGTGGAAAACTCTTTTTCTCGGTAGCGGACGCGTCTACTTTCACCGTTCACATTCCGCGGCTACAGCCTACGGCGCGATTGCACAAAACCAGTCTTGGCGATATTATATTTTAATGTTTGTTACGTGTTAAAAGCTATTAGTCAAATGTGCTCACTATTACAGTGAAACTAAGGAAGTATTAACTGTTAGTTTTTCTATCGGTACCTAATGCGTATTTGTTAAGTAGGTGTCAAATGTATATAAGCTGTTATTGATCGATTAGCATCCGTGGATGCGCACTGGAAGTATGGAGAGCTCAAAATTGCCATGGCAACGCCAGCCCGGGCTGAGACCTAATAGGTAACCTAGATTCCCCCACCCCCCGCGGCCCACTCGAAACCTTACAACAAGCATAGCTTGTTGGTTGATACGTAGATAACGTTGAAACTTGAAACATTTGTCAAGTCTAGTTTATTCTTTCATATTTATTAAAATCAAGAAAAGAAAAACATTATCAATATTTAAAATCACATTTATCTCATAACATAGATTTAATAAGTCTCCCAGTAACAAAAAAAAAACAAACAAGTTGTCCTTATGAAAAGATTATGTAGGAGCCTTTACTTGCAAGCACCTTTCAAAATATTATCTAAAAGGTGAGAAGTCGGTGAAGTATGCAGAAGTAGCTGGCGTTTGGCCAGGGATGCAGCGCCGAAGGTCAGCGGGGAGCGGTGGGGCGGAGCGCGGGGAAACGCAATGATTGAAGAGCGTACCGCGCAGGTGCATCCCGGATAGCCTCCTGTCGATAAATTATCCCGAACCTAGGTGGCCTAGGCATTTCAGCTCCAACCTCCGACTGGAGTGACGGTCAACTAGGGCCTCTGCAATCACACACAAAGAACTCAAGCAATAAATACTAAGCAGAGTAGTTTAAAAAAAGAGAAAGTGCATTCGTGTTCTACAAATCCTCGAATTTTGAACACTGTCTTTTTTAGTGACGCGCTCACTTGATTTTGAATCGTAAAGATAAGATTGAAAAATGGCACTTGAGACAGTAATGATAGATTACCAATAGTTGATAAAACTGAATACCAACTTGTGACTACTCGTTGATGCTCGCAGAATTGAGTAAGTTTGATGTAATGAATGTATGTGGTCAGATGTGGTCCGCCATTTTGTATTATGATTTCATGTTTATTGATTTTGCTATCGTCAATTGATGTATTTTTTTTTAGAATTATTTATTTAGCTTTTAGTCCTTTATTTATTGGACGTTTTTTGTTGCAACTACAGTTTATCTGCACTAGTCTAAGTATGTGATTCTAGTAACAACTTATCTGTAGCGTAACAAATTTTTTTCGTCCAATTTGTAGAGATGTGTCATCTATAGGAACACGGACGTAATTTTTTGTCGGTTCAAAACAACGTAAGAGTCGTTCAGCAAAAAACAAGAAATCGACCAAAGAGGTCCGCCAGGTAAACACTATCACTTTCATCTGATGGTCGGTCGCCGTACATGCTCGCGCGCAGCGTACCGATTGCGAAACATGCGTGCGCGCCGAACTTTCGCCGGGAACGATGACCGTGGCTCCACTTTCTAAACCGTATTGTAACCACGTAACCGCCGATCGCCGACCATTGTAATTCACGATACGCGCTGCAAACACGCAACGTCATTATACAATTTTTTGCAATTCGTAAATCTGTAGAAAGTCTGCGAACGGTATTTCACATAATGTAGACTTCTTCGGTCGTAAATTTTGTTATTATGACGATAATTGCAGGCTAAGTGGTGATGCGTCGGGAAACTCGCGTCCTTGGTGCGGCAAAGCTTTTCATGCCGCACCTACAGCGTCCGGGCGATGTGCCAATAATAATTTGTAGAAACGCAAGGACGGAGCGCGAAATAAAAACTGTTTTCTTCGTTTCCACAAACAGCTTTTAGTCGGGCTTTAGCTTTCTGTCATTTGACAAACAAACATCATTATTCACTTTTAAATTATTTTTACAATTTGGTGTACCTGACCTAACCTTGACCGGAAATCCTAGGTCACCTAGGTCCGTCCTTGGGCACAATGCCAGCGCCCCTCACTCAGAGGGGGCGCATTGCGAACAGGAAGCGGCCGATATTGCCAATACCCGGTCAATAATGTACTCTATTGCCAACCCGACCTCTTACTTCTGCATTCCGGCATTTGAAACGCATAGGTTACAGCGCAGTACAAATTATTTATTACATTCTAGTGCCATTTAATAATGGGCTAACTGTAGCGTTTATCGTTACAAATTGTCGTGCTCATTTCAATTAGAATTTAGAACGGTTTAAACTGAAACTTTATAAGTTTATGTTACGCCAAAAAAATTATTATTATTATTATACTCAACATATTCTCAATTGGAATCAATGAATAGCTTTTCGGCGTCTTAAAGGCACTTGTAACTCGTTTAGCTGAGTATCACTGAAAGATTATTCCTGAAAGGTCTTTTAAAAATACCTTTGCAACAAACCGATAAATACCTACATTACTAAAATAACAGCATGCTTACCTGTCGTCGTGAGCGAGTAAATGACACACGACAGTAAGTGGAGCTGCGCGACGAAAATACCGCGCCAGCTCCCGAATTACTACTGTAAGGTTTGTAGGCTGAACCCAGCTAATTGATAGCACTTATTTCGAGGTGTACGGTGCATCTGAGCTTGTCTGGAAAACGTCAAACTTTGCCAAAACTGTTTAATTTTGGTCTCCTTTGAGTCAATAAAACACCTTGAAAGATCGCGCAATCTGTAAGCAAATAGAACAACCAATAAAGCTTCCAAAATATGCTTGAAAGCAAGAGTTACAAAACTGAAGTTTGCAATATTGCAGAATGCGGTATTTTCTAAACAGCTCGCTCGCTCGTGTCGAGTAATATCCTGATAGACAGCTTACGTAGGTTTACAAATTTCCTAGTTCAGCCAAAACAATTACTTTGATGGTGCTGTCGTAGCAACAGCCAGGTAGAATAAACCAAAGTGGGGTTTCAATCAAAATATTCCACTATTATTAATAGCGGATAACAGAGAGTGCGGCTTCAAACTGTGATCTGCGAAAATTTGATATGGCATTGTTGTTTAGCTACAATTTTAAAATGTATTCGATTTTACTTTCATAATCATTGACAAGACTGGTTTTTGTTATAATTCTTGCAAAACGGTACAATGCAAGTCCTAGTGTACAAATAAAAACAAACAGCAACTGCGGATCGTAGAACATGTACTTTAATAGTTAGTACGACGGGTAACCTACCTAATGGATGCATCCGCAAAAATGCTAAAGTACATATTTCCCGGCGTCCACAGCCATTTAATCTTCCCGTGCTATCCTATCAGAACAGAGAGCGTCTTGAAACAATAAAACAAACAGTATTGTGTAGTACTGTCATCGAGTGTATGGATCTGCGCACGTGTCATGTCTATTGGTGATTCAGTTTCGTAGCTCCGCAGCATGACTCACCCGGCCTTGAGCCTCCACCACACGCGTAAACTAACTACGCTCTAATATTATTTATTAGTTCAACACGGAGTGACAGAACTGAGGTCGCGTTGATGAATCCCATTACTTGCTACGTTACTGTCGTTGATAGATTGCGGTTAGAGTTGGACTTAGCATTGAAACTAATCTCTAGTTGAGCTAACTAGAGACGACCGCTCGAGTCATACCGATGCTGCAACGCTCATTGCGGTCTCATAATGTTCTCCCAGCAATCAAATTGACGTTAAAAATAAGGACGCCGTTGCCGTTGGACCCTGAGTAATAAAAGATATAAAAGTTTTGTAATGTTTTCGCGTGTCGTCCGAACGTGAGTTGACTGTCGAAATGGAGCGTCTATTTGTGGCACCGAGGCCCGCTGGTGACAATATTGTAACGACATACGAGCCTTACCGCGATACGATCATCTCGGTAGTCTTAATCTCGCTTGCGTTTCCAATCGCAAAACATAGGTACTTCAGCGAACGGGCTATAATCGAATCGCGAATAGAATCGCGTTGACACATGCAAACAACGTCAGAGTGCGTGGTGGCCTAGTTGTCGGTGCATCTGGCTGTATGCCGGCTCTTATCTCTACGGCTCGCGTGCTGCGTGAAACTCACTCCGAAACCGATCCCTGAACGCGCGCTCTATGCGAATACGCTTGGGAAAACCACGCAACAATGAGACAAAGTGGAACGTGGACGCGGCGAGGATGAGAGCGAGCTCACACGCAGGCGAAAGTGAATATTGTGTGAAATCAGTTGGAGAAATGTGGAGGGGTGGAGAGACAGTGGCGACGGCGCGGCGGCGTCGTCGGCGCATCGGGCCCGCTGCGGGTTGCGTCAACGCGCGCTGCGGCCCCGTTGGCAGAGCGGGCGCGTATTTCAAGCCCCGCGCTGCACCGGCCGCTTTGCGAAACCGGCGGTTATGCAAGGCGTGCCGCTGCCAACTCGCGGCCGTTCGCGCGCCGCCGGAAGGAAAAGTGGAACGCGGCGCAGTGGAGCGGGCGCGCGCGCCGCCGCTGCACGCCCCGCGGACCAGTGAAGTGCCAGTGTCGTGCAGTGTCGCTTCTAGAACGTTGAAATTGTGTGTTGCGCAAGCCCTACGCCTACCGCGGGATTATTTTAAACTAGTCCGTTAGCCCGGCCTCGGCCTGGCCCAACCCCTGCAATCTGTACATAGCGGCACGTGTCTCTACGTCACGTGCTGCAACCTGCGATGCGTACCCTCTCATTTCTGCTATCTCCTGAAACTGCATGCATTTCCAACTTGTATGTTAAAACTTAGATTTAAATCATTTGTGTGCTATTAACAACGCTTGCTGCTTATTAACCGCACGAATCAGTGTATCTTCATTTGCATGAGAAAGAAGCAGGGTTGTCGGGTCCACGGCGACCTTCACGGTGGAGGAGTGAATCGCACCGTCTGTCACCATAGGATTGGCATGAAAATAGATTGGAAATCTAAACTAACCGCGGCGCTTGACAGCTCCCCGTTAAAATGTAGAATAATTTTTCCTCTCGTCGCACCGCTCGACAGGTGCTTTCATTTTAGAAGCGGAACCCGGTCCGACCACGTCGCGGGGCGTTGCGGAAACGCGCCTATTTCAATTACGTGTTTTTTAATTATAATTCGTATTAATTTGTCGGATGCGATGATTGAGAGGGAAAGTATTCGTTGGAGCGTGCCTTCCTCACTCGCAACGGCATCAGTAAAAGTAACGAGCACCGGGCGTGCCTGCGCGTACGCGCCTCATTGCTATTCATACTGCTTACTTATAATCTTAAGTACCTCGTCGTTGCATTACTGTGCGTTAAGGCTCACGTCACGCGTCAAGCCTAGCCAAGTTGAATAAAACAGCACGCTAGCTCACACACCCGGTCCTTGGAACGCCCATGCATCCAAGGACGTATTAATAGTGTGACAATCAAGCGGACGCATTTATCATGCTGGTCCCATGTTAACAATTGCACAATGCAGCTTATCTAGCGCATGAGAGTTAACCAGTATTGTCCCACTTTCTTAAGCGAGTCTACCGGGACCGTGGACCATGGTATAGTTCTGTAGAATAATGGCTGGATTGCACGATGCCAGTTACTGGCTTCAGTCAGTACCGAATAGACGGGCACTCTATACGTGTTAGATTAATAACGCAAACCTTTCAGGTGGTATTTCAGCCTATGAAACGAAACAACTTGTGTTTCAAAACTTTAAAAAGACTAAAAAACGTAGCGTACTTATTCATCCAGTTGACTCGGTCAGTGTAAACGCAAAGTCAAACTTTAATTTTTAAATTTTGGAAAAGTTCTAGAACTAAAGTTGTTCAGTTTTACGGACTTAACAACCGTCTACGAGGATTTGCAATTTGCGTTAGGTTAACACCTAGTAGAGTGCTCGTCTATCCAGTACCCTCAGATGCCAGTAGGTGCCAGTAACTGGCATCGTGTAATCCAGCCATTTTGTACAGTACAGCGGACTAACAAAGATGCGCTTTCAAACGATGTTGGACTCGATAGACATTTCGTGATATAACGTTGGATCGTGTAGAGTCTACCTACACTGTAGACGTACTTCCATTCACGTTACGTTCACTTCTCATGCTTGCTACGCTAGAGAGAATGTCTCATCCATCATACTTCAATATTACTAACATGCATAATGTTCCAATCGTGAATTTGTAGTGTTAGGCTCTCAAGAATATATAATAACAGACTTAAACGACAGGTAACTTTAATTGGCTTATCAAAATTAAATTAATTTGTGATCTAAGTAAACAAATTAAGACAAAAAAACCATAAACATGCTATTAGTTGATATTCTAAATATTTAGAAATATTAAAAATATTAATAAAAAAAATATATAAAATAAAATATTAATATTTTTTAGAAATATTTATTTTCTAAATGTTTCTATATAGAAACATTCTCAAACAAGAGACGTACTTAGAACCCTTAAAAAGGTTTTTAAAATCTCCAAATTTCTAAGTCTAGTATATTTATCTGTAGTTTAATCATCTTATAGGAATAGGAATCGCACGATAATTTATCTAATCTATTATAAGGTTAGTGAATGCTAGGCATGAAGGTTGGTTGCTTCTGCATGAGATTAGTGCAGCGCCCACGCACGCGGTGCAGCGTCATGGCTACATTCGTCCACTGCAACGCCAGATCTCTATTATTTTATTATGCATCACCAGCATTACATCACTTGCTTTATTCTGATTCTTAGTACCTATGTGTCTTCCTTACACTTCAGTCCGGTATCATAAAGTAGGGTTTAAAGGTGTTGCAAAGAACTCAGTCGTCTTTCATTTTAAGTTTAATGATTTAATGATTCAACTTGATAAAATTGTTGCTAAATTAGTCACTATTAAATAGGTTAGGTAGCTAACGTGACAGAATGATAGATTACCCATTTTATAGTTTAATAAGGACGTAATAAAAAATAAACTACCTATGTGAGTTCAAATCGATTGGTTACTTCGATGAGTTTAATAATGAAACTGCGTAACTCAAATAAAATATGGAATGTAATCCTGCCAGGAATTAATAATTTGAGCGAAGCGCTGCTGGTAAAGGAGTTATCGAATCCACTAATCACAACATTAGTATTTTTCAGTTCCACCTGTTAGCTAAAAAGCAGGTCACAAACCCACGTAGCCTTATCAACAAATGCAATCAAAACCAATTGATTTGTTCTTAAGGTTTTATTCTGCTATTAACGTCAAATATTGCATGTCTAATAAATATTAGAGTATATAGCTGTGTTGCACTTCGTTGCATTCTCTATACCTGACGCTTAGTCCACCATCCGTAGGGAATTAGGCTAACCTTGACATAAGACGCGACTTGCATGCAGGGAATTACCACTCTTACATAACAATTTATATTATAACCTATGTTTATTTGTACGGAAAAATACGTATTTAATATGCAAATAATAATATAACTAACGGTACGGTCGTCGACTACTTTTAATTTATGAATTTCTCACAAGCATGCTTTGTTTAAGAATTATAGTTAGCAAAAAGAGAGAATGCGGCATAACTACGCTTTGTATTTAAATTTCTCGAAAGAAAATTACGTAGACAATTTAGAATGCTTTTTCTTTGAATCACTGATGTTATTAGGGTGTCATTTAGTTTTTTTTTTTAGATCTAATTGTGTGCTATTAGTATTGTTCCCCGTGATCGTAGTAGACACGGCGTGCGCTGCGGATGGTGGACTACGGCACACAAGGCCGCTTTGTGACCTACTTGCGTTCACCTTTGTTTCACATTGCTAAGCCAAACTATGGGCTCTAACTACTGACATTATTCTTGCAAGATCTGCTAAGTATCTCACGGTTAAAACATTAAATACATATATTCGAATTGAGTTCCACTTGTATATTCACTAGTTTTTAATTTGCGTATGAAACTTTCATATTTTGCAAGATTTGTATGCTTGTCTCAAACTAATTCCTCTACCTTTTGTACCTACCTTACAAGTTCATATTGTAGGTATAAATATTCTATCATTTCAAAACTTCTATAAACGAACCATTTTTTTTTTCTCACATTGCACATGCCTCTGAAAATCGAAGTTGCATTGAACGATAGACTGTAAGTTCCAACGGATATAATTATAATATTATAGATAGTTAGTGAGGTATACGTAGTAACTTGGCTATTAAAATACACGTGTCAACAAGGCCTACGTTTCCATTGCATTACACGTCACGATACATTATGCATGTAAAGTTTGTAGACGTTTTACATTCGTATTGAAAATTATAGGGATTTGAAGAAGAAATACGGTGCTAATCATGAGTGTTGAAATGATAAACACCAGGTTTGTAAAACGTCACATAATATCTGTGTGACAAAATACACGCTAGATTTTTCATATTATCTCAAAAAAAGTATTACTCAACATTCGTTATGTCGAGTGCAACGAACTCAAATAAAAATATTTTTATCGGCCGTTATCGTGTGACAATGAAAACGCACTTGCAATGCACCGGAATGAGCGTAGTAGGTAGTTGTCTACAACTATCTATAGTTAAGTCTATTTACCTTGATCTATGGCGCTGTGATGAGGCAACGTAATCAGAGAAACACATTCACGGCTGGTTATGCACACAAGCATCCATACAAATGTTTATAGTTGAATATACTTCATTTACGGACGTAGATAAGAATCGAGAAACATATTTCCGAAGATTTTTACTTTACGGCTGAATTCAATGCTGAAAATTATAGTTTATTTCTTCTAAAAAATCCATTCTTAGTAACAATGACCTTTAATATGTAATTCTACACGAAAAATATAGGTATGTATATGATTCTAAAACTAACCTAGCGCTTAATAAGGTACTGTAACTGCACACTTGATCTCTATAATAATTAAAATTGGCCAATGATCATCTAGTAGCGGAATCGTACTACTTTGTGTGAGTAACCCAAGCTCTTTTAGAAGATTACAGTGAGCTCGTTTTTCTTGGGCATTCTAACTACGAAATTAAACAAAGTGTCTCTGTACAACATCTATGTAATTCCTAGCTATCAATTCCTCCCTGCTCGATCATCAGGGAAGTTATAAAAAGTAGGAAATATCATTGAATGAACAATGTATTTCCTACATAGCGTATCGCCCCTGGTTTTGGTCTTTTATTGACCTGAGCTTCCTTGGAAGCTCTAGCTCATTATGAGCTTCTAGTTCTCATAAGAACTTTCGTTGAGTCTCTCTTCCTCAACAGAATAGCCGTGCTCCAAGTCTCTCTAATGATACTGCTCGGAGACGGCCATCCTTGCCCTCGCCCTGGGCAACCTTCTCCTTAAGCTATGTCAACCGTATTGAAAAATACAGTTACATAATCTCTCTGTGTCTTCCTTACTACCATCCCACAAGAGATCCAGCAAGATCCAGCAAGATCCAGCCCTGACGAAGGAACTAGTTTTAGTTCCTTCAGCTAGTTGATTGCTAGACCCCAGATCCCGAGCAAGACAACAGCTCAGAAGCAAAGACCCGATACGCTCACACCTTTACAGCAAACCAACTGTTAAAGCATTTACGAGGCGAGCGAGAATAAACGCCCCGCCAACGCGCTCTCTGTGAGACACTGCCCATTCTGTCCTCCAGAACGCTCCTGACCTCCCCTCACCACAGAGGTGTAGGAAAAGGTTAAAAAAATAGACAATCCCGAAGGATTGTCTACAGCGGACTCTGGTCCGACCGGTGCGCCTTAAGCGTTGGTTGGAGACCAAAGTCTCTTCGTTGAAAGCATAAGCTTCTCGTGGTAAGCCGAAGCTAGTGGACTACGTCCAATCGATACTAGCCGTAGCGTTCCCGATACGGCTGAGCCGCTGTGGTAACCTTTTAGGAGGCTGATCCTGGTCTTCCACCGAAGTGTCCGACGTATTGCGTTCGATGGGAGTGAAGGGAATATAACCCCTTATATATACATTTAAATACTTATTTAAACATATTAAATAACTCCCAACTCTCTGCTCATCTCCTGCCGAACTGATCCACTGGTTCGAGTATGCTCCATGTTCCCTTCGCTGAGTGCAACAATATTTCTCTGAAGGGAACGGTGCTATATGCACCCGGTCCTTTTGGGGACACTACTCTTTTGGGCTTGCATAACTATCCCTTGTCTAGCGTGATCTAAGCCACAGCAGCATGTGGTCATAGATTCATTCACCAAAGCCCATTTAGCAGATGCATTTACAATCATATGCACTGATATCGCTTTACGATATTCGGGTCTTATTCTGCTTTGTGATTATACATTAATTAGAGCATAACTCGAGCAGCTTCACGTCCAGAGCAGAAAACTTCACAGAAAGTCGCTCCGCAGACTTGCGTCTCAGAGGAGTCATTAGCCTTTGCCGATGCCACTACCGGGGGTAATACTTGAAAGACCTTCATCGATACTAAGCATCTTGAGGTCCACAGCGCACAGATGTGGACAAGTCCCATCGGCGAAGATGTATTCAAGTTGCTCTACGTGTCTCGATCAATCAGCGGTTCAGAGCTGGGCATGCAGTGTCAACATCAGCTAATGACGGGTATACCACATCTTCAAGCGTCAGACATGGTTTTGAGTGCCCATGTCCGGGGTAAAGGGTCGCGAATCCTCTTCCCTAGTCATGGCCCTCGTTAATAGTTAGAATACATTGCGGATGGGCCTTTGCCATTTCCTCTCCCCATTCTGCGTGCTTGGGCGACACGTGAGGTGGTTCTTATTAGGACAGCGGCATTGGAGACAACGCGGATTCGTGAGAGGTTCCAGATCCATAATGCGTTGCGGCCGATGGTCTACGTATGCTTGTCCTCTGTTAAGTAACTCTAGAGGTATAGGCTCCAGCCGGCGTCTGTATCTGCTATCTAGCATCATCCACTCAGCCACCATAATATATTCTACCAGGATGTGCAGACCACACTGGTTAGTTTGGATTAGTCAATAAAGGTTTAAGGGTGGCCCCTTTGCCTCTCAGGATGCCGTCGTCTCAAGCTAGGCGGCGTAAGAGACGAACAGGGGAAGTTTTTAGCAGCGCCTGTAACTTTGGTTATAGCAAATATTTTCATATTTTCCAAACCTATATTGAACTTTTCAGTCAATATCCAAACTTTAACATATTATGATTTTTATCATTAATACTTGTCGCCTCCGACCATCACTGGCCGACGGCTGCCTTCCCCATACATATATTCGAGAGTCGCATCGACGGTACGCGTAGGGTCAACACGGATTTTCCAACAAAGTTCCCCAATTTTGCTGAAACTCACAATATAGATGTAAGTCGGTCTCGGCATCACACATATGCTCTTAGTTTGGCGCTATCTCTTTTAGTTTTTGAGTTATTCGAAAAAGTTCAATACAAGAACGTATAACGGAAGTGAAAAATGTCCAAATACGGTTTTAAACCTTGTATTCGGAGTTCCCATGCACAGGGATAGCTATTGCTCGTTCGTTGGCATCGTCTGCTCTCAGCCACATATAAATAATTCGCTTTTTAGGAAACATAAAATTTTCGGCTCCGCGCCATGATTTTTATTCAGCCTTATTTCGATTTTTTTTTTTCTATGCCATTCAACAGACACACGTTGTTAGACATAGTTTTATTTTACATTAGGGTTGTGGGGTTACATCCAGCCCCCAAAATTTGACGGAATTTATGAAGAAAAATTTTAAATAGCTAAACTTCACTTCATCTAAAACTTCCAATCAACCTTTTCTATGCCATACAACAGACACACGTTGTTCTACATAGGTTTACCTTTTAACCCTTAGGTGCAATAAATTTCATTCAATAGGATTGTGTGTTTTACAACTTGAACTAACTATTATTTCCCTCACTCGAGGTACTGTAGTTCAATAACCATCGCTCTTCATCAATATTGATCCATCTATTATTTCCCTCGCTCGAGGTACTGTGGAACAATAACCATCTCTTCTTACTGATCCCCTCATCAGTTTTCGAAGACTTACTTAAAAGTTCTTCGTTAATGTGCACAATGTGCATCATTCACTTGCTTGCAACTACTTCTCTTCCATTGCAACGACCCAAGTGTTAAGCCAATTAACCCTGCGAGTTTGTCGAACTCACTGAAAACATTTGTTTACCATCAACAAGACAAAAACGATTCCGCCCGGAATTAGATGAGTTCCACATTAAAATGACAAACCGCCACTAACCTTGTAGTTGACGCGCAATTCGCTAGAGCATCGAAAACGTAAACGATACAATCGTCAGTACGCTCGACACCCAGCTTTTAAACGACTTCTGAATTTAGCTTTTTGTGATATACATCCGAAGCCGTAGAGGCCCCTGAGACATCGCTAAATAAGTCGACATTGTTACAATAATTGTTGAAGACCGTTTCCGGTCTTCCTTCTCCCAATCTTCATCATCAAATATTTCGCTTTTCCATTGTTTATTATTATAGTACAATGACACTATTTATTTTCAGCTCAAAAAAAATAGAGAACTATTTCTGTTTCCCCTTTGCAGGGTACTTATAGTTCTCTTTTTATGCCTTCGTGATTTTTCCCTACCTATACTAAATCTAACTCTTAAAATCCCTAAATGGAATAAAATTTATTTGACTACCTAACTACTGATACTATAACACTAATAATTCCTAAATGACATAAATTCTATTCCTTTTCCTAACAAACACAACTATCTACTAATAATACAAAACATTACAGTACCTAACTCTACGTCCCTATCCTAAATTCTAACCTATTAATTCTGATTTCCTACTCTTCCCTAAGTGGCCGCCTCCTTCCCCAACAAACACTTCGATTGTTTCACAATCTTCATTAGTCCAAGCTAATGACCTGGTGAGACGCGGACATAAGTCCCACCTTTGTCTTACTTAATATGCTACTCGAATTTAGTCTTTTTTCAACTTGTACTAAATTCGATCTTCCACAATCGATTTGATTGTGCCACTCCCTGTCGCCAACGGCTATCCTTTTATTCAACAGTTTTTTTTTTTTTTTTTTTTTTTTTTATCTTGTTTTATTATTATAAACAATTTTTCTCTTAGATTAGACACTGATTTACCAACCTTGAGTTCAGTGTTTAATCTTTACAATTCTCTTACCTACTAAGTACAAATTTGAATATGTTATACATATTCCATTGTTTCAATGTACTTGGGGGTTTTGTAACCCAAAACTCCCAAGTAAATTGACACAATAAAGACGTTGCATGTCGCCTTTCTTTATAATTCTGACATTTCAATTTAAATATTTATTAATCACAGGGATCGTGTATGTTAACCACGTTAGCATTTAGCATAACACTACTCAGTGCACTTGTACTTATTCAAGTTTCTTATAGCACAATTTTAATTCACAATAATCAGGCATTAAAAAGTAAATATTTACAATCATTTGCAACAACAACCTTAAACATTCACAATAATCAATTTGATTTTCATTATTTCTATTTCACAATAATTAGTTTGATTTTCATCATTTCCAATTCACAATAATTAGTTTGATTTTCATCATTTCCAATTCACAATAATTAGTTAAGACAAATATTTTTATTTATAATATTTGGATAAATGTATAGCATTATACTTTCCTCGAATTCGACCCGATTCTAGATCCTCCAGAACATACACATTGTCGAAGGGGACGGAAGCAACTCGATAAGGTCCTTCGTATAACAAATCAAATTTGCTTATGTGTTTTTGCAACTTGTTAGAAATATTTAGCCGCCGAATTTTGACTAGGTCTCCAATATGATATTGCATCAACTTGTGGCTCCTATCGAACTTCTCTCTCCGATATTTGCTTTGCTTTTCCAAATTCATTCGAACTTCATTTCTTATCTCTCCCACATCTAAGGCTGAGTTTTGGGCTTGCAGATCTTCGTCAAATGAGAAGTTGATCGATCTTCCATACAAGATCTCACACGGCGTAAACCCAGTGCTATCGTGTCTAGTATTGTTATATAGTACTTCAATTTCAGGTAATCTAGTGGCCCAACTAGAATGCTTTTCATGACAGTATGTTCGAAACATCCGTCCCAGTTCTTTGTTCACCCTTTCAGTTGTGTTTGGTCGAGGATTTCTTATCGTGGTGTAGACGGTCTTTACACCTATTCCATTTAATGTTTCTTTCCAAAGTTTACAGTTAAATTGCCTTCCATTATCAGTCATGATTACTTTGGGTACAATTATCTCCGTAAACTGCAACATTTTGGTAATACAAGCTTTCGCCGTTGCTTTTCTTAGCGGAAATAGTTTCACAAATTTACTGAAGGAATCCTGGACAACCAGAATGTACTGAAAACCAAACACCCCTGAAGGTAGTGGTCCATACAAATCTGCCATTACCAAGTCCCCAATATTCTGTGTAACTATTGATTTACATGGTCCCACATATTTGAAATTGTTGCATTTTGCTAACTGACAAATATGACATCCTCTAACTTGCTTCTTAACTTGCCTTGCCAAATTGGGCCAAAAGAACCTGTCCTTAATGTACTTGATAACCTTATAGGCTCCCTGGTGACCCATTTCTAGATGCACTTGTTTGATCAACTCCTCTCTCATAATTTCCGGCAACACTATCACCTCTCTTTCTCCAAACTGAATATACAATTTACTTTCTTTTATAAAATATCTGGACTTTTTGCCTTGTTTTGTCAATTCGATCTTTTTGCCACAAAACTCATCTTCCTCTTGCATTCGATCTAGTTGCTTGATTTGTTCGTTCAAACCTCGATTAGGTCTTGTTCCCAGATAGGCTATCTCTGGGCATACAGCTTTTTCTTCCTGTATGAACTCACTACTAGGCAAATATCGAGAGAGCACATCTGCTGCTGTGTTCAATCGCCCCGCCACATGCTCAACAGTATAATCAAACTGTTCTAGGTATAATATCCATCTTGTTATACGGCTGTTATATAACTTCATATTCTGCACGAACAAGAGTGCTTTGTGGTCAGTTAGTACACAAAATTTCGCCCCTCTGAGATAAGTCTCGAACTTCTTGACTGTGCTAATAACTGCGAAGAACTCCTGTTCCGTGGTGGTCCAATTAAGTTCGGCTCCTCTTAAAGCTTTGCTGTTAAATCCCAGGATCCTTGGGCTTCCTTGGTCATCTTTCTGAAACAACACTCCAGCTAAACCTATTCCTGAACAATCCGTTTGGATATAATAAGGTTTGGAAAAGTCTGGATGATGTAACATTATTGTATTAATGAATCTCCTTTTCAGATCTTCAAATGCTTGATGTTCAACATCTCCCCATATCCAGCTGCGTCCCTTTTTTAATACCTCGCAGAGGGGCATTATACTTCGATTATAATCCGGAATAAACCGTCTATAGAAGTTGCATAAGCCAAGGAACGCCCGAACTTGTTTTACCTTCTTTGGAATTGGAAATTCGCGTATCGCACGTATCTTGTCAGGATCAGTCCTTATCCCATCGGTTGAAATAATGAACCCCAACATCTTTACCTCCTTACAAATGAATTCACATTTCCGTAAATTACAAGTAAGTCCAGCTTTCAACAACTTCTGTAGGACTGTTTCAACGTGCTCAAGATGTGTATCTAAAGTCCCTGTCGTTATAACAGCTAAGTCATCAAGATAATTGACACAAAACTCTCTAACTTCAGGACCCAGTATCACATCCATGGCTCGAGAGAAACTTCCAACTGACGTTCTTAAGCCCATCGGTAAAACATTGTATACATAGCTTTTCCCATTAAATGTAAAGCCAGTATATTGCTTCCCTTGTTCGTTTATTGGTATCTGAAAATACGCATTGTTCAAATCAATGGTAGTAATAAACTTCGCTCCGTGAAACGAGTTCAACACATCCAATTGCATTGGTGGTTTTTCTGTTTCGGGTACCATGTACTGGTTTATCCCTCTCGCATCTAATAAAACGCGCACTGAACCATCCTTTTTCAGTGTAAACGTCAACGGACTAGAGTATGGCGTTGATCGTCTTGAGATTATCCCCATTTCTTCCATCTCATTTAACTTCTCTTCCAATTTCGCTTTGTAAGCGTATGGTATAGGATACGATTGCTTAACAATCGGTGTCCCATGTTGCATAACAATCTTATGTTCATAACAATTTGCTCGACCCAACTTTGCCGAAAAAAGCGTGTTAAACTTGTCCAGCAAAGCTGTCAATTTCTCCATCCCCTCCGACCCTATGTCTGCTCCAGTTTTGATCTCAGTTCGGTCCAAATTCGCGCTTTCAAAACAATCACCTTTAATCGAATTAGAATTTAATGAATTTAGCTTTTTCGTTTCTAGACTCTCTTTATAATGTGCAAACGGTACAAATACTGGCTCCACGCCACGTCTGACATACATTCCAACGGCTTTATCTAATAAGATTCGGATTTGATATTGGCACATAAAATCAAAACCCAGAATCATGGGTCTTGTAAGACCTGGCACCACTAAAAAGGGTATTTCCATGTCAAACCCCTTCGTCAGTTCAACTTTAAGATGAACCTGTATAGTTATTTTTGACGATCTTTGACCGACAGCCCCCTTTACTTGGAACCCTTTGACTGGTACCACGGGGACTTTCTCATTTTTCGATTTTAATTCCACATATAAGTCCTCTGAGATGCATGTAATCTCTGACCCCGTATCTAACAAAGCCATGATTCTAAGTCCTTCACAGATCACAATTATATCAGGCCGCAGCCCTTCCATAAGTTCTTTATTTCTTTGGTCATCATTAAAGACCGTACTGGTCATTGTTGTGGCATGTGCTTCCACGACCTTTTCCATTGATAGCAAATCAAATCGGGCTGTAATCAGCTCTGATATAATTTCATCTTCGCCAGTATGATATCCGATTCCGGCCCTCCCTCTCTGGCCTCGTGCTATGATCGGTTTTAAGATTCCTTTAAAGGTTTTTCCTAAAGGTTGGCCTGTCTTCCAACCTTGTTTTGACATGATTTTATAACCGACCGAAGTCGAGTCCAAATCGGTCAGCCCCCCGTCTCTGATAACATTGACTACCTGCCCGGGGGTTGGACAAATAGTACTTTCTAGTTTAAACTGGGCTTCTCCTTCGGAGTCTCCACCTCCACGACTGCTGCTGAACTGGTCGCGACGAATGGTTTCGTTGCTTGCACTCCGCCTCGGTCGCGTGGCGCCCCTCCTCTCGGTCGAATCCAGTTCTCGAATCTCCTCTTGTATTGTTTAGGGTCCTGTCTCCCTCCCGAATGGGAGTTCATCGACTGACTCACTATTTTGGCTGATTCCCCTTCTGACTGATTGATCATATCCATATTCCTTAGAAATTCTGACGCTGCCAGTATAGAGTCCTCTCTGGACAGCGCCCATAGTTGTTGCACTTCTTTGGGATAGTGGCGCATTATATCAGCCACCAACTGTCTTTCGGGGATTGTAAATGTCAATAAGTTTACCTGGCCTGCTAAGCCTAGGAAATGACTTAACATCGTGGGATATTTCCCTTTATCCCACTTATTGGAGACTATGTCTCTACGGACTCTGTTCTGTTCCACTTCACTCCAATATGTGTCCAAAAAATCTGATTTAAAATCATCAAAAGAATGCCAACGACTCATGTATATACGCGACCAATCCCTCGCTTGGTCCATCAGACATTCCTGAACTATATCTAGTTCTCTTCCTTGGGCAGGAATCTTCCGCAAATACGCGGTCAGATCTTCTAGGAATGTAACCGGGTGCACTATTTTCCCGTACTTGTCTTTGTTACCAATTCCTGAGAACTTTGGTTTCTCAGAATTGAGATTGGTAATGCTATAGACAATTTTCTTTTCTTCCTTCTTGTTCCCTAATGGAGATAGGGTGCCACTACTGGCCTCACCCCCCGTTCCTTTCTGAACTTCCACCTCAAGCGCCTTGTGCGCTGTCGCTGTTCGCGACATTTCCTTCTCTAACTCCTCTATCTTATCTGTGAGAGTTCTAGTTGTCTTTGTCATGAGTTTGTACAAGAGCATAAACTCCCTACTGTTAGAGCCAACGTCCTCCGTTGGCTCAACCACCATTCTCTCCCTTCTCTTTTGTTTATTGGCCTTTTTGGCCTTCTTGCGAGGAGGTTCTTGCATTCTCTCTTCTTCCCTCTCCTCGCGGCACTCCTCATAATCGGATCTACTGCCCATTGTCATGCACCAAATCCTATTCACTTAATTGTTCTTTTAACACTTTTTTTTTGACTTTGTCAATATTGTTTATATGCACTGTTTAATTATTCTTTATTTCTGTTGCAGCCAAGACTCTGTAACAAAAGAAACGCACATAAGTATTTTTCTACTACAATCCAATTTGTTCTACAAATCTCTACGGGTATTTTCAACAACCACACTGTAATCTTCTTTCCATTTCACTAGCAACAAATTGTGGCTTAAGGCCACTGTTCTTGTTACGGTCCTAAAATCCTGGTTTCTAGGCACCAAATTGTAACTGCACACTTGATCTCTATAATAATTAAAATTGGCCAATGATCATCTAGTAGCGGAATCGTACTACTTTGTGTGAGTAACCCAAGCTCTTTTAGAAGATTACAGTGAGCTCGTTTTTCTTGGGCATTCTAACTACGAAATTAAACAAAGTGTCTCTGTACAACATCTATGTAATTCCTAGCTATCAATTCCTCCCTGCTCGATCATCAGGGAAGTTATAAAAAGTAGGAAATATCATTGAATGAACAATGTATTTCCTACATAGCGTATCGCCCCTGGTTTTGGTCTTTTATTGACCTGAGCTTCCTTGGAAGCTCTAGCTCATTATGAGCTTCTAGTTCTCATAAGAACTTTCGTTGAGTCTCTCTTCCTCAACAGAATAGCCGTGCTCCAAGTCTCTCTAATGATACTGCTCGGAGACGGCCATCCTTGCCCTCGCCCTGGGCAACCTTCTCCTTAAGCTATGTCAACCGTATTGAAAAATACAGTTACATAATCTCTCTGTGTCTTCCTTACTACCATCCCACAAGAGATCCAGCAAGATCCAGCAAGATCCAGCCCTGACGAAGGAACTAGTTTTAGTTCCTTCAGCTAGTTGATTGCTAGACCCCAGATCCCGAGCAAGACAACAGCTCAGAAGCAAAGACCCGATACGCTCACACCTTTACAGCAAACCAACTGTTAAAGCATTTACGAGGCGAGCGAGAATAAACGCCCCGCCAACGCGCTCTCTGTGAGACACTGCCCATTCTGTCCTCCAGAACGCTCCTGACCTCCCCTCACCACAGAGGTGTAGGAAAAGGTTAAAAAAATAGACAATCCCGAAGGATTGTCTACAGCGGACTCTGGTCCGACCGGTGCGCCTTAAGCGTTGGTTGGAGACCAAAGTCTCTTCGTTGAAAGCATAAGCTTCTCGTGGTAAGCCGAAGCTAGTGGACTACGTCCAATCGATACTAGCCGTAGCGTTCCCGATACGGCTGAGCCGCTGTGGTAACCTTTTAGGAGGCTGATCCTGGTCTTCCACCGAAGTGTCCGACGTATTGCGTTCGATGGGAGTGAAGGGAATATAACCCCTTATATATACATTTAAATACTTATTTAAACATATTAAATAACTCCCAACTCTCTGCTCATCTCCTGCCGAACTGATCCACTGGTTCGAGTATGCTCCATGTTCCCTTCGCTGAGTGCAACAATATTTCTCTGAAGGGAACGGTGCTATATGCACCCGGTCCTTTTGGGGACACTACTCTTTTGGGCTTGCATAACTATCCCTTGTCTAGCGTGATCTAAGCCACAGCAGCATGTGGTCATAGATTCATTCACCAAAGCCCATTTAGCAGATGCATTTACAATCATATGCACTGATATCGCTTTACGATATTCGGGTCTTATTCTGCTTTGTGATTATACATTAATTAGAGCATAACTCGAGCAGCTTCACGTCCAGAGCAGAAAACTTCACAGAAAGTCGCTCCGCAGACTTGCGTCTCAGAGGAGTCATTAGCCTTTGCCGATGCCACTACCGGGGGTAATACTTGAAAGACCTTCATCGATACTAAGCATCTTGAGGTCCACAGCGCACAGATGTGGACAAGTCCCATCGGCGAAGATGTATTCAAGTTGCTCTACGTGTCTCGATCAATCAGCGGTTCAGAGCTGGGCATGCAGTGTCAACATCAGCTAATGACGGGTATACCACATCTTCAAGCGTCAGACATGGTTTTGAGTGCCCATGTCCGGGGTAAAGGGTCGCGAATCCTCTTCCCTAGTCATGGCCCTCGTTAATAGTTAGAATACATTGCGGATGGGCCTTTGCCATTTCCTCTCCCCATTCTGCGTGCTTGGGCGACACGTGAGGTGGTTCTTATTAGGACAGCGGCATTGGAGACAACGCGGATTCGTGAGAGGTTCCAGATCCATAATGCGTTGCGGCCGATGGTCTACGTATGCTTGTCCTCTGTTAAGTAACTCTAGAGGTATAGGCTCCAGCCGGCGTCTGTATCTGCTATCTAGCATCATCCACTCAGCCACCATAATATATTCTACCAGGATGTGCAGACCACACTGGTTAGTTTGGATTAGTCAATAAAGGTTTAAGGGTGGCCCCTTTGCCTCTCAGGATGCCGTCGTCTCAAGCTAGGCGGCGTAAGAGACGAACAGGGGAAGTTTTTAGCAGCGCCTGTAACTTTGGTTATAGCAAATATTTTCATATTTTCCAAACCTATATTGAACTTTTCAGTCAATATCCAAACTTTAACATATTATGATTTTTATCATTAATACTTGTCGCCTCCGACCATCACTGGCCGACGGCTGCCTTCCCCATACATATATTCGAGAGTCGCATCGACGGTACGCGTAGGGTCAACACGGATTTTCCAACAAAGTTCCCCAATTTTGCTGAAACTCACAATATAGATGTAAGTCGGTCTCGGCATCACACATATGCTCTTAGTTTGGCGCTATCTCTTTTAGTTTTTGAGTTATTCGAAAAAGTTCAATACAAGAACGTATAACGGAAGTGAAAAATGTCCAAATACGGTTTTAAACCTTGTATTCGGAGTTCCCATGCACAGGGATAGCTATTGCTCGTTCGTTGGCATCGTCTGCTCTCAGCCACATATAAATAATTCGCTTTTTAGGAAACATAAAATTTTCGGCTCCGCGCCATGATTTTTATTCAGCCTTATTTCGATTTTTTTTTTTCTATGCCATTCAACAGACACACGTTGTTAGACATAGTTTTATTTTACATTAGGGTTGTGGGGTTACAGTACTGGCTGACGTTTCTTCCATTTTTTTTATTAACTTGCATTTATTTTATGTTTAATTTCATTGAACTTCATTTTTACTACGCTTCATATTTACAGTCAAATATGGGCATTTTAAAAAAGAATATAGGCTAGGGACCGAATTATGAATTTTAAAGTTAATTTAATCTAAATTTAAATGTAAATTTTATGTATCATTAATTCTTGCAATAATTGCGAACGTATGAGAAAGTAAAAACACTTAAATTTAACAGAATTACCTCTACAAAGGTGACTGTGGGATTTTTTATCGCTCATTATTTAAATGTCATGCTTTCTCTTAATCTTTCTTTACTTCTGTATATTTTAAAACAGTCGAAGCTTTCGAATTACGTGTGAAGCGCCCAATTTCCACTTTGAAGTTCTTGAATTTCCATTGTGTGACGTTAATTGCTTTATATAATGATTACAAGATATTTCGTTGTTCCAAATAAAAAAACAAATGAGTTGTTTAATAACGAATATTTCTACAATTTCACTTCTGTGATAGACAATGCTTAAATTTGGCACTGAAAAAAGCTCAATTAAAAACTTTCAGCCTTCTAGTAATAGATAGATAGAGAGATAAAAAGTTTATTTATCAGCCAAAGCTAATAATATTCACGTATTATCTATTAATTAGTTCATAAAATATTTGCTAGGAAGGTGCTACCTACGCACATAAAATAATATAGTAAAGAGATTACACTGCATACAAACAGCCGAGCTATGGTAAAATATCCATACGAATAGAAGAGGTTGGAAGACTAATTTAACTAAATCTTCTAGTTTTTGAAGCGGCTATAAATGCATTCAGTGCGCGTTATGATTAGGACAGGAGTTCTAATAATATTTCACTTAAATTTTCTCCTGTGAAAAACTTGGTCCAGTTCAAAGTCAAACTACTCAAAGAAATTATATTGAAGAGTTTGTTACTAATAATGTAAATTCAAATGTACTTTATTCCAAATCTATTTTGTATAAATTATTGTACACGTCTTCTTAACACGTCTTTGGACCTTGTCTGTTATTGTGTCTGTCCGTGAGATGACAGAATAGCTTACGTTGACTACTGATTAGTTTTAGATATAGCTATCCGTTTTTTTACTACGCACCTATATGATATATTTACTCTTTTAGATATCACAGTATAGGCAGGGTGACGGTCATTGTAGATATCATCTACCTTTTATTAAGAATCCACTAACTTTGCTCATCGCACTAACAAAGCTTTTACTCACCTAACTATAAAATAAATGTAACATACTGAAATGGATACAAAAAGTGTAATAGGAACATTAAGTTGTGCCAGTAAAGACACTCCGCTGAAAGACGTTATAGTGATGCGCCACGTTGGTGAAAATCGATATCGAAGTTACGCCCCGGAGTTCGTGCCAGGAGTGCGTTTGCAAAGCACGCGACAAGTTTGCGTTATGGCAAAATTGACATGTAAATGCACTATCTGGTACGACACCCCGGGTCGTGTTGCGACGCTCCTGACCTGCCTCACGGATCAACACCTCTAAACAATTTCTCTGACAACCTCCTTAAGGACTCTAAAGTGCCTCGACCTCTGTTGAACGAACCCACCATCAACCTCTTTCGTTTTTCAATAGGTGCATGTCTTGTGCCCTACTATTTGCTTGTCACGAGAAAACGGGACGTCACTGTTTTTCCATACCAACGTGAGTTTGAGTTTTCCAGTAACAATCGATCTGGGCACAAGAGCATCTTTATTTTAAGTATCAACCTTTCTATATTTCCAGGACTATTTTATTTATCTGTTACAAATATTGTTAACGATATTATTTTTAGTATACCTATTAGTATTTACGCTTTTTATTTTGTATAAATAAGTAGACAATACTTAAACTTATTTTTGGTAGAACTCTGATTATTACTATTTTATATTATTTTGATATGTTTCTTTATTATTTGTGCAGTTTACCTACATGAACTTTTTTATTACAGCTTACTTTGTCAACTAATTGTTTTATTTTAATTATCCATATAAAAATCTCGTAATAGTACTTCGTGTAGTAAGAATATTATGTAGATTTTCTATAACTAAGTACCTAGAGTTCTGATCTTTTTGTAGTTTCTGTATTTGATTAGACTTTATATATTTTTTTAATCTATCATACGAGTATACCTGTGCTATATACCTATACATACATTACATTTATATATTACAAAAGAACCTAAAATTTCAGGACTCGAGAATTAGGACTTTTAGGACCTAACTAACTACTTTTGTATTTCTAAAAAAAATTATAAGTAGGGAATTGGATCATGGAGGGTTATCTGTAAATTTTAAGCTGAAATTATCTGAAAAGATAAAATAAATAAATCAGTGCTGTTAAAGCATCTTTAAAATCGATATTTCAGAACTATTATTTGATCAGCGTCTCATATTTGTTAAATAATAACATAGATAAGACGAGGGACGAACATTTTAAGTTTAGATCGTTCTTGTTAGAAACGTGGCATCTGTCTTCTCCTATAACTTTCAAAATTGTAAATCTTGAGATCTAAACAAGACAATAAGGCAATCTTCAGAAAAATTACAATAAAATTTTAACATTGCAGAATGGTGGCATTTATACAGTACAATGTAGTTAGAACGCCTATTGTGGCAAGTTCCCTCGTTCAGCCTTCATCGCTAATTATCATTTACTCTCTCGAGCGAGGTCTGTCAGCAAACACGCTGCGACTACTCTGAAATACCTACTGACATTGCAGGCTTAGAAACATAACCTACAATATATTTTGATTATAGCAAGCAATGTACAACGAGACGTAAGTATACATGAAATATGTCTTTTAAAAAAGAAACTGATAGAAAACACGCTACTTTTTATTAGCTAACTACGCCGATAGACTTGTTTCTTATTGTGTGAGTGATAAGTTATAAAAACTCAACAATATACACAATGAATGACTGCAAAACGTTTAAAATTACTACTTATTATTATTTGAAGCATGAGAATTAAAGTTCTTATTTAGAAAGTTATGCTCAATCTGGAAAAAGCTAATGTTTGAATTAGAACGACCTCTTTAGAGATAAGTCAGGGATAAAAAATATTAAATATTTTGTTGATGATGAGACTCGAAATAAAACGAATACTTAACTTAGTTTTTTCTGAATATGAATCTATCTGTAGCTTGAATTTTACATAACGTACCCGTGTCCTCTCAGCAGAGTGTTTTTGACAGTCGTCAGCTGCTCAAGACATACTAGCAGCTTATAATTAGAGCCGCGCAGAAATAGCTGCAAACAACATTGTGCCAGTATAACACGGCCAAGTTAACTTGACATTTTCATTCTGCAATTAAGCCGTTGGTCCCGGCTACTATCTAGTCGTATGTCAGTGGCCTTTAACGACTCTATAACACTGACACCAGGGTTTGTGAGGTCGGTTGATGATGACGATGATGATGATTCTGCAATGGTTCATAAGTATTAAGTCTCTTTACTCGTTTAATTTAATTTATCGCTATTTTGTTTAAATATTTGATAGAAGGCAACACAATAACTTCAGAAAGTTTTCTACAAAAACTAATTTATCTAATTCCGACTAGACGTCATCTTAATTTGGTTAGGTTATGGTCGTAGTACGCTATTCTCGTGCGGCCTTGGCTGTCTTACCCAGTTACGCACAACTACTGAATTGTTTTCAATAGTTTTTCCTAGCGTGTCGTTAGCAGCACGCCTTAGTTTTCCACAACGTAACTAAATAAAAAAGTAAACAACGACAACAGATTTGTCATCGTGGGATAGAAAAATATTTTTGTAATGTAGTCAAGGAAAAATATTTTGTTAGGAAAAAATGTCAATACAGTATTATTTTATTTAATAACAAGATTTGGCACTAATCTTTCTAAAGTATTTCAGTAACTATGAGTAAAATAAATATTTCATCGATAAATATTTAAATAAAACTATCAATGTATTTACAACACTGATCCTTGATGGACAAGTTTTGCAATATGTAGGCGTAGAAGTAGAGTTGTTCAAACACCTACCTAGAATATGATTTGGCATCTCAACTAAATAAGGTCCAGTCTACTGCAGATAAAACAAATAGTACACTTTATTTCTGAAGCAATATTTGCTATGAGAAGGCTTGCTATGAAACATTGTAAGTAGTTTAAAGATTTTTCACGGCGGTTCTATCCTTATCACTCTAAGCTTGGAGATTTGAGTAGGTACAGTGGGGAGAGTAGCCAGGCTCTACGAAAACGAAGGACACAATTTTACGAATCAATATTATTATATTTTCTTTTTAGATTTTCATAAAAACAAGAAACGCGTGTTGTCTCTAGCGCGTCAGCACTCGCAAGTAAAACAAGAACAATTCGCAATTCAAAATATATAAAACTTTTGGAACCCATAGCCAACAAAGGAGGCTGAACCTTACAGTACTTCCTCTTATGTACAACCTATTGTTAATTTTATCTAGTTTACTAGAAAAAAAAAATAAAGCAATTAATTTTAGATGCCGATTATACCTATTCTGCCTGTGCTTGGGTCGTGTTCATCACGATAAATTAATATTGCAGCAAAACCATTACCATTAGTAAAATGTTAATTGCCATCTAAGATTGGAAAAAACATCAATTATACTTAGTAGATTACTGACAAAAAGCATTAGCCTTAAGATGATTTTAGCTTCTTAAACTGATAGGAATATTTATAGACTCTTATTCCATTGAGAAAATTAGCTACAAAATCTATCTCTTTAAAAAAACATAATATAATATTATCATGATAAGGGTGTTAAGAAGTTAGGACTTAAAGTGCAGAGTAGAGTAGACAAACAAGTCAGTAGGTCGGTCAGTGGTAAGTAAGTGTGGTCTCCCGATGAGCGCCAACGGTTGGGAAGCCCTACGCCGCGGCCTTGCATTGTAATCGCATTTCATTGTCGGTCGCCGTCTACGTTCAGTAACAACAATAGAGCATTTGACTTTATTTTTTTTAATTTCTATTGGGAGGAGTAAAGCAACGTTTACATTCCCCTAGATCTCGTTGCTATTCGGATTACATTGCTTCGTTTGGGTCGTACTTGGGACGGAAAATTAGTACTGCAACAGCAACGAACGGTAATTGGCATTCGTTAATTAGCAAAGTATAATCGCAGTTTAGAGCTGAAACTGCATGTTCGTAGCGTATTACGCAGATAGCAATACAATGCATTGGAAGCTGCAGTTAACAAAAAACACAAACTTGGTCACAAATTACCTTTTTTTAAATTGTAAAAGCTAACAACAAGAGATAACTACGAGTATCAAATACAAGATGTCACATACATCACATGACACATACAACTCATGACGTCATTGGCCTGGCCATAAAATGACAAAGAGTAACAGACAGATAAAGCTGCTGACGATCAAGTCAAAATATTGTTTTGCTTTTTATATTTTGTATTTGGTCTTTATTAAAGTTTGCTTTTGGAAAAAAAGCTTAGAAAATGTATTGTGATGGAAAATGGCGGGAAAAATCTTCTGTCTCTAAAGTTAAAGGAAAATTGTCTAAAAAGTTTGAAAAACAAACTAACACCTTATAAGTTTGCTATAGCAAACTTCGAAGATGACAACGACGACGTGGACATTTTTTAAATTTTATTATGTGAAAAAATATAATGTTTTTTTTTATATTGCTTAAAATATCGAAATAATTATGATGTTATGTACAGTCGGCCAAGAAAGTGGTTTAGCATTTTTTTATTAGATTCCTGGATAACGAAAATTTTAATAAGGTCTATACTCGGTATCTGACAGATCGATCTGCAAACAAAAATAATCTGTGTCGTTCTACGATTTCAAATGATATTCAACCTTAGGGTGGTATACCAATTTTTTGGCCGACTATACATACGAGTAAGAGCTCTTTTTTCCCAAGTAAGTCTATGTAGCCCAAAAGTATTTGATCGAGGTGTCTCACTCGTACGAGAAAGGGCAATTTATTTCGGTGTTCTTAGCGAAATTATATTTGTGTATTTCTTTGATGGTTCTCTTGAATAACATAGTAAACATCATCAAAGTTTGAAACGAATCAGAGAGACAATCAATAAATTCAAATTCTAAATGATCCAAATTTTTATTTACTTAGAATTTTATTGTAAATACTTTGCTATTGTTATAATGCGTTATCTTTTTCATTATGTATGTACCTAAATCATAATATATTTTGTAGGTTATAAAATTAACTATAAAAGAATTTCAGAAAAATAAACCATTTTGTTTATTTAGGTACTCTCCGTCAACCAAATACAAAATCTGGTATTTGGAATCTAATTTATACTATAGTTTTATTGGGTTATTTGTTTTTGTAAATATTTTTGTATTTTTTTTATAATGAAATTTCTTTGTGCGCTATCTGGCGTCGAATAGCGTTATTATTTATACTTAGGTTGTTTTATTTTTGCTTTTTAAATAAATTATCTAATTTGAAACTGTTTTCTTTGTTTTATTATTTTCCTTTTAGTGTTGCTTGAATAGTTTCAAAAGCAAAAAAGATCGAATGCATGTTTATATCACAAGCTAAGCTAGAGCTATAGCGATATGTCACTTTCCTCATATTATGTAACTGGCACTTGACGTTTTTGAATTATTTTCTTTCTTTCGATATTTTTCACCAAGTCATTTCAAAGATGTAATCTCCACCAAGCTAATATTCTGTTTTTAAACGGGTAGAGCTATATTAGCCTATTACTTGACATAATACTATCCAACCGTTTGTTTAATTTTTGACAGGTCGAGTACTAGTGACGTCACTAGGCGTTACCAATTCGATTTTATATAACAATTGATTTTCTATTTCACTTGCACTCATAAGATATGAAGGAAGAGAAAGTGAAAAAGTAAATTTCGCATACGTTTTGTATCCCACTCAAAATGTGCCTAGAAATGTGTTCTGTAAAAGATTTTTCTAGACACAAGGTATAGCAGTTTGATGTTCTTTTCACATTTATGCAAAGATTTATGTCTGAAACAAATTATAATCAATGAATGAAATATTTATCATGCTGTCGGAACAGTTTGCTAACACTCAGCTCAGCTTGTGATGTAGATTGCCCTTAAACTGTGACATTTTGTACTCAAGTAGAGAGGAAATGTCAAAAGCTACCTACGCACTCAACATCATGCCAGCCATGTCGCAAACCGGGTCACACCAGACCACACCAAGCGAAAGTATAGCGTGAATACCTACCTACTAGAACTACCAGCTACCACAGAATAAATAGTAGTATTTACTAGCATAACAACTTTCTTTATTTCATATATAGGTACTGACTTATTTAGTAGATTCTTAAATTCGAAAATACTTAGCCGAAATTTGTTTGTCTGTTGTATTGTGTGTTTTACAGTGAATAAATGAGTTTTCTATTCTATTCTATTCTAAATTGTTACGAGATTACAGATAGAAAAATTAAAAGCAAGATAGATTAGATTCGAATAAAAGGGTACCCCCTATTGATGACAGAAAATAGAAAAATTCATAAATCCTGCGTAAGTAGGTACCTTCTTAATCTATGATGATAGTTTTTTTTCTGTAAAAATAAATTTGAATATATAAGGCATTTGTTTATAGAACACAAAGAAGAGAGAAAAAAGTAGTAGGAAAGAAGAGAAGGGCGATAAGAGAAGATGTAGAGTAAATATTATAGTTATTGCGTTTCGAAATACGCAAACTCGTGCACACATACTTTATTGCACACAAGGAAATATACAAATATAAAAAAACAAGGTGTACAGGTGTTCTTATTGGTAATGAAGAAATCTCTTCTAGAACACATAATAATTGCAATAAAACAGTAGGACCAAAGATAATATCTTTGTGTGGGACGGTGCATTCAAAACGACAGAATTGCTACTAATACACCCCTTTAGTAATTGTTCTGAGATCTATAGACCCCAAAGGAGTAAGAATAAGTATATAGGCAGATTATAGCCAAACCAAACCAAACCAAACCAAACTAAGTAGGTACGAAACATATCTGATAATATTCGCTACACGAATAAGTAAATAATTTAAGTCAAAGAAAATTAGAAGCGGTGGCTTTCAGTGTCTTGGTAGCATAAGTTTATTGGTAAATGCGCCTAAGTCTGGTCTGGATTGCCGAGGGGGCAGGTTCAAATCCTGTCCAGGAGCAAGAAAATATTTCACTTTTCGCTTCGCTAAAAAGTTACATCATTAATTCCTGATTTGAGCAGCTTTACATATTCAAAGAAGATAGGTCCTGAATATCATTGAAGGCATTCATCTTTCAATTACATAAGAATAGAATATACACACACACGGAAAAATAACAATACAAATTATTGAAAACAACTAGGTAGTGATTTTATCCCGGTAACCTTTGGTTATAGGAGACTTTACAATTGTAATACGATATATGAAACATAAGTTTCGGAATAGCCGAATAAATCATATTATTAATCATACAGAACGTTCGTGTACTGCCAGGCTAATGGTGAACGTGCACATCTGCACTCCGACCGTTATCTTAATTGTTTTCTGATTCTGTCTACATTTATCCTATCCCGGTCACGGCCACTTTGCCTTCCAGTATAAGGCTAACTGATATTTACTGACAAAACAATCGTAGAATCTATAATAGATACCTAATCTACTGCACAAACATGTTTTGTCTCGACGCGGAGATATCTATCAGAAGCTATGAAGTTTATATTTTTTTTTCTTACTTTTATCATTCTTCGTCATCATGTTGATAAACGCCCGTACCTCGGAGCGATCGAGGTCCTTACAAACCCTGGTGTCAGTTTTAGCAGCCAAAAACCCGTTTGTTCTCGCTCTCCACGATGAGTTAGTTCATACTAACATGGCTCGTATAACGACTACCTCCGGTGATAGTTGCCGAGACCCACGGCGTGCCTTGCGAAGCATGAAATCATCTTTCTTTTCAGACAATCAGGTGATTCAGTCTGCAATGTCCTAACCAAATTGTGGAAAGTCTCAGAAAGAGGTTATTGCTTCCCCACCGGGATTCAAACCTAGAACCTCCATAACAAATGTAGAATGCTAAACCACACGCCCACGAAGTCTGTTAAAATTATTACTGAACCTAGTTAAAGACTAGATAATCTACTTATTGCATTTAAGTAAGTATCTTCTAAAATAAACAAATACAATGTAAAGGAGAATCGACCGATCGATTTTGTGGACTCTTGATTTGTCCTTAAGTCTAAACAATAGGGTTGTTAACCCGTGTGCATCTTCATTGAAATCGGATACGTATACCGAGTACCTACCTGCTAATAAAATAAGTACATAAAACTAAAAGATTTTTGATATCTTGCCCCATAGCCCCATATAGGATTCACTATTATTAAATAAAAATAGGGTCACAAGATAAACATACAGCTCCACCATCGAGTTCAATATAACGATTCGTAGTAGATCCTGATGAGGTCTGCAAGGTGTTGCAGTGCATTGAAGTTTGCCGAGGCCAGAATACCTAATAACCTAATAATAGAGCCAGAGACCGCAGCATCCTTCGACTCCATACGTCCAAAAATACAATCATCATGACGATGTGTGAATGTTTAGATATACCTATAATACAGAGTGTAGTGACAATAATATGTATGTATGTATGTATGTATGTAAGTGACAGGTCTCCACAAAATAGTAGGGTACATTCAGCCCTCAGAGGAATAAAAGACGATCGCTTCGCTCCGAGGCGACGACGCGCGTCAGAAATCTTTGATTCAGCCTATGATTCTGAGATTCTTTATGGAGACCGGTTGTACTTGTAAGCCACCTACTTACATAAAAAAAATAGACAAGATAGAAATAGTAAATAACGAATAACAAGAGTAAGCTCTTGGAAAAGTTGTTCAATATATGACACAAATTAAATTAACTTATAGAATATATCTCTACTTTATTGCACACACGGAAAAATAAATATAGAGAACATTTAAAATAACAAACAAGTGTACAATATTGTATACATATGTGTTTTAAGATTTTTGTGGTTGTTCAATACACTAAAATTGGCACATAAAAAAGAAAATAATAATAATTAACAATAGTAATCAATAATATTAGTAATAATAATAGTGTATTGCTCGCCTTCTATTAATCTGTTTTATGAGCAGAGCCTCATAATTTCTCAAGTTGGGGCCCAACAGGGAGATTCTTTTGGTCCACTCGCATTTAGCCTAGCAATCCATGAGGTTATAAATGATTTGCAGTCTCCATTGAACACATGGTACCTCGACGATGGAGGTAGCCCGGATATTGTGGGAAGTTACCTCGTTTTAAACGTTTGGGTACAAATGTGAAACTATTAAGTACCAGGTAGGTACTTAATAGTTACCTACCTACTTGTTTACGTATATATTCACATTCTGCCAACATACCAAACCCTTTGCTATTTTATATACATAAATGGAATATTCTGAATAAAGAAATATTTTCTCGTTGTTTTCAGATAAGGAGATGGCAGCTTGAAAGTGAAATGAAGAATGCAAACAAAGACGCAATAGGGGATCGGACTACTTTTTTTATATTTTATAAATCCAAACTTCTTCGTTTCTGCTATCAACCACTAAAAGAATTTTTCCTCTATCTTTAAAATTGATAGTGTATAAATGTTTGAAATTCAAGATTAGACAGAGAGGCACATACCCACTTGTGACGTCATTTGTTAGTAACGCCATGTAATCTCCATACAAAAAATCGTTTTTGAAAGAGACAGACATATTTAAACTTTAAAAATTCACTGTAAATTCGTTTTTTAACCGATTCTGTTTTTTTCTTCGCGAATCGTTTGCTACTAATCTATATTTTAAAAATAATTCATAAAATATGGTGAACAGTCCGATCCCCTATTTAAAATAGACTGTTTACATTATAGTTTCGAAATAGTGTCCCCAGAACGGAATGCAAAGCGCTCCCCGCTACACCTCCGATGTGATGCTTTAGATTGTGTTTTGTTATAATTATTTCAATATAATATTAATAAGCTTCATAGAAAATCATTCAATTTCGAGATATTCTATGTGACCGAAAGGGTAGGTACGTTTAACTTATTTATACTAAAGTAGTCAGAGGCTTCTCGTTTAATTATTTTACTTACTATTTATTGCAAGTAGGCACAAAGCAAGACCAGAAGAAATGAAGACTACTCAAGAACAGACGATAACCAAATAACAAGTGGGAAAAGTGGGATTTGTAACATCTTATCTGATTGACCGAAGAGACTAAAGAAAAAAATACGAGTACACCGAAGCTGGGAGCAGAAGAGCGAATAGGGCTAAAGCGCGTTGGCAGTGTGGTTAGCTGGTTGTGTGATATGGAAACAGCCAGCGACGACACTGCTTCTGCGTGCGCCTACCTCAATCTCACCAGCAAGACAGCACAAGAACTCGCTAGAAGCAAACCCTGAAGATGCAAGACCGTTCAGTTAACTGTTCTCCTGCCTCCGTCTACACAAATGCCGGATTCGAAAAGCTCGATCCAAATAATTCTTTAACAATCTATAAAATTTTGCACGACGACGCACGCGACGTTTATTTTTGGTCATGACAATAAAGCAATAAAGAAAAAAACTATAATCGAAGTTCAGAATTTCAGATAAGTAAGTTTTGTATCGACTGGCATTTGTGAATATGGGCCCTGTAATTTTATAGAATTTATAATGTGTGTATATTGATTGTCTTCGTTAGGTAAACCTGATCTTGTACGAGTACGTATCATAGTCAGAAGAAAATTAGAACACAAAATGGTTTCCGATTCTTCAACTTTTACTGCTTTATTAATGACGTGGTAAGTAATTATATGGTTAATAATATATGTTTAATTAGAAATCAACAACTGTTGGGAAAAATGGCAGGACAACGTCTGCCGGGTCGACTAGTAATAAATAAATAAATATGCGGGGACATCTTCACACACGGCCATCTGATCTCAACCTAAGCAGAGCTTGTATTATGAAAAAGAATCAAATCAAATCTGCCTTTATGAGAAAGAATTTTTAATCGTTTTCCGACCAATGTCCATAATTACCAAGTGTTATACTTAGATAGTTTATGTTTTTCTGTTACAATTTCAAGTATGTGTGTGTATTAACTGTTTTTGTATAGGTGTATCTAGGTCCAAATACCATACTGTTGAAACGTGCGCACTTTTGTACCTACTTCTAAATTATAATAAATAAGAGAACATTTCATTAATAGGTAGCAAGGCGTGTATAAGTGTCCCCGTGTAATGCCACTTATACATTAAGGTGCAAATGTATAATATGGGATCGTAGCCAACTCGTGTAAGATTATTCAAACTTGTTTATGTATTTACTTGTCTTATTGTTTTGCTAATAATTTATAAGCAGAAATAATTTGGTAGGGACGAAAATTGTAGTTGCCATGCCAATAACTCGTTCATATACCACATCGTTCGTATACCACTGTGATTGATAACACCTGGACCTTCTCAACCGGCCAAATTAGCAACTGCACAACAGCCACGCATATGAAACTAGACATAATAATAGCTACCTCTTTTTTTCAGGTACCTCTGTAGCAGAGCCACGCAGAGCAGCGTCCTCTGTAAACATAGTCTCCTCCTATTTGCATTTTTTTACAAATTGTTTCCAATTGTGACAAATGAAAATTAATAAATATTTTATTATTTGTAATGAATGTGCCTTTTGGTGTTATGTGAAGCCCTCATTTTACAATCACTCGAGAGCAGTATAAATTATAAATGCTTTCTCTGAATTTCAATTGAACTATTTCTAGTGACTGATTCATTCACGTTGCGGCGCTTGATTCGCACTTTGGACGGTCACACTCACCAAACTTTCACGCTACTGAACGGATTTGGCGAAATTTGGAATGGAGATAGTTTGTACCCTGGATTAACACATAGGTAAGGATACTTTTTATGGGAAAAAGTCTTATTTCCACAGGAAAATCTTACATAACACGAGCGTAGCCGCGGGCGGAAAGCTAGTTGGGACTAAAACAGCAATGACCGGTAGTTGGTCAATAGTTTTTTTTTAACAAATTCGCTATTTCAACCAGTGGTTATATAGCGGGCGCGGACTTGAGAGTCAACAGAATACTATACGTAGTAGCCCCACCGAGGGGCCTAAGCCTACCCCTAGATTAGGGCGATCAGGCCTCAGTCGACCACGCTGGCCCAGTGCGGGTTGTTCGACTTCAGACACAACCTTTGAATTTCTTTGCAGGAATGTGCAGCTTTACTCGCGATGATTTTTTGAATAAATTTACGCGTCTCCCAAACGCTGCGGCCATAACCACCATACCGCCGAATATCGGATGCGACCGGTAATCACAGTAATTAGCATCTGATATTTAGGAAAATGTACGAGTAATGGACGATGCTGTAGTATTTTCTTTGATATGATTTTATTTCAATGAGTGGGTACAGTCAGGTTCATAAGTGCATCCATATCACGTGCGTCTATACTTTGAAATAACTAATTTTCTAAAAGCATTTTCTTTTCGGTCTTTGTATCCACAAGAACAAAAAAAATACGAAAAGGGTTTATATCAGAGTATAGACAAAGTAGATATAATATTTCAAAGTATATATAATAATAATAATGTGGGGACATCTTCACACGCGGCCATCTGATCCCAAACTAAGCAGAGCTTGTACTATAGGTACCAGACAGCTGATATACATTACATTAATATACTATAAATACATACTTATATAGATAAACAACAACCAGACACACGGCAAACATAAGTGCTCATCACACGAATGTTTGCCCTGGGCGGGATTCGAACCCGCGACCCTGTCCGTCGGAAGCAGATACACTACCACCTGGGTTACGGAGCCGTAAAGTATAGACGCACGCACGTATAGACGCAGGTGATATGGACTTATGAATTCGACTGTATAGGTATGGTATCAAAATATAGTCGGTCTGAACATGTCAGAACCTTAGTCATGATGAATAACACCTACAACACTGATGATGATAATGATTGTTTTATTGTACTAATGAAATTACCATAAAATAAACAACTTTTAGAAAAATGTTATTTTTTTACTAAGTACGTAAATTACAAAGTGAATGGTGTCCTGTTTTCCTAATTACAATGCTGTACAAGTCTTTAAACTAAAAATGCGTCTTCGATTATAAAATACCTGAGTCTAGTTTAACCCTTACCAATTCACCTGATCCAACTATTGTAGGGTCAACACAATACCTACAAAACTATTCAGTTGTGTGTAGGATATAAATACAGAGTGTGTCTGAAATAAACCCAAATAATGTGTTTTAGGTGTACCCTAAATGAATAGTCAGCATTCACAAACATACACCGCGGTTTCGATAACAGACACGCAACTTTTTATCGAATCTGTCAAGTCCAGCAGTTACGAATCCGAAATACGATTCTCTCCATACAAAGTGAGACTCCCGACCGACTCACTTTGTATGGAGAGCACAAAAATATTTTTGTCGCAGGATTTTTTTTTCGTGAAAAGTTGTTCAGTTTGACGGGTACTATAACTACCTGGCGGGAACAAAACGATGTTTTCATGCTGTATAATAAAGAGGAACCCTTTGTATTTTTGTATGTTTTTTATTTAAAGTAACGTTACGTTACGCCCCGTATATCAAGATGTGGACAAGAGAGGGAATATCGACAAATAGGTTGCTCTCAACGATCCGCCCTACCTTTATTCCCGTATGCCACCCCCTGGGATGGGTCCAATTCAACTTTCAATCCACGACACTAATACTATCCCAAATGTCCCAATCAAAATAAACATCTGCCGTGCTAAGACGTTGCGAAAAATGCGACGTCATATCGACCATGAACAGGACTATCAACGTTTGCTTCTCCACAGAGGGCGTACACTGGTAGTGAACGTGCCTCCATGATAGCTTTGACGTCGAAAAATGATTTGTAAAAATCTTAATTCGAATAAAAAATTTTGACTTTTGACTTTGACTTTGCTCAGGATGTTTGCTAGTCATGTTGATACTCGATGATTTGTAAGTAGGTATGTATGATGTATTCGGCGCAATTTTATGAATGATGAAACTTACGAGAAAAAAGATAAAGATATTTCTTGTAGGGTGAACTTTACAATAATAGATGTTCGATCGCTTCTATTTGGTTCATATTTATTAAGGCTTCGCCAGGTGACGGCGTCGAATACCACGGCCTTAATAAGACACATATGTCTGCGTCGCCTGTCTTTCCTTATATAAATTGCGCCTTTTCCTAAACCGGCAGTGCCTTTCCATTACATTTCTTTACAGGTATTTAACAATGAACTTGTATTTAAGCACTAATAAAGATGGACCACCAAGAAACAACGAAAAACAAAATAATATTTGGGTAAAATAAAAATAAAACTCAAAGCTAAGTTAAGAGTCAGTTTTTCTCCGCATTTATTTCATTTTTAACATCACGACATGAGACTTCCTCTCTACAATAAATGGGAACAATTTCAGGCATTCGGAGGTAGCAGTTTCCTATTTTAATCACATAGACACAGCAAGATGACGTAGACTTCTGATACCTATACCATAATTATTTCTTCGCACTACGTCCTACACCAATTGTGTAGATTGTTGGATTTCCCGCCATATATGCGGCGTAACTAAAATAAATCTAGTTACAATGATACAAGCTGTCTGTTGAAAGACAAACCGGCTAAATGCTTGATTATGTAAGAAACTTCCTATGACATATTAAGACAAAACTATACCTACCGTCTGAGTAAATTCACAAACCCTGTTTTGATTATTTCATATGGAAGAACATTGAACACTGAACACTAAGCTACAAAGCCCCGGATGGTATAGCTGAAGTCTGCATCACCTTGCAACAAACATTTTTTTTTTACATTTTCGAACTGCTAAACACCAACACTTACATCGAACCTTTTCTAAATGCCTACAAACGATTGAAAATTCTACATTCCAAAAAGACAGTCGAAACCAACGCTTTCTAATTATACTGTTAAAAATAAATCTACAATAATGGGTCGAAATGTGAATCATGTAACATAAGGAAGTCAGTTAATTTCACAATGTTACAATCCAATTAACGATTTGTTGTATTCTTAGATTTCTCATAGTCTTATAAACAAGGATAGAACCAATTTTTTTTTTTAAATCACCCGGCAATATATTATGAAAACAAAATACAAATATTTGTGAATGAATCTCGTTACGTTTATGATAAATAAAATTAAGATATTTCACATTGTGTAAAACGCGTCAATGCAGGAATAATTATATCTTTCCTACAAACATCTTTCACAGTTTTTAACTCAATAAAAATTCCCACTACTACCACCCAGGTTCTTTAATTTAGACACATTCGAGAACAAAATATCTCTAACTTCATGGTTTCAAAGGTTAATATAACTTTTTTTAGATTCCCGTATTTACGCCCACTGGAAATACAGCTAAATGATTATCGCTATATTTTCAGGGGCCTGGAATCGAATGAATATTCACAATGCTTATAAATGAATTAATTAACGAATATGCTTCTGATAATCAGTTACAATAACGCTGATTATCTTACACGACTATCCGCGGCAGTTAGGATTTTTTCATAAAACTATGATGAATAAACATCATCATCATCATCTATTATTTTGTTTATATTAATGATTTTACGATTATGCAGTATTTCACTAAGCTGTTCTGTTGTATTACTAAGATTAAAAGGAATACAATGCGATTAAAACAACAACTCGACGGGCTTGTGCGAACTTCACTCGAATCTAGATTCTGGATTGTACTGTGTTTTTATCCCCTGACTTTAAAAACCGAGAGTCTACAACGTGTTAGCGAAATAACGCAAAATCTCTCGGGTCTTTAAAATATGCAAAAAATCAAATTTTTCTTTCATAGAAATTAACTCCATCAGTTGATCAGTTGACTCCATCAGTTGATCAGTTTTATGGAACAAAAGTTGTTCAGTTTCATTGGCTGAGCCACGACCTGAGGTTTTGCGTTATTTAGCTAGCACGTTGTATAGCCATACGAATAATAGATTTAAGTGAAGTTTACACGGACTATTGTTATTTTGATCGCGTTGTATACGTTATCCTGTTTTTGTGATCACTATTATCGGGCTTGTTTTTTGATATTTACTAATTTGATTGTTTTCCTTTAAATAAATTGGTAGATAAGTGAAGTAAGATATACTGTTTTATATAAGACTTCCAATTACATAAAAACTAATAGCCGCGACGACCTACGTAATGATAATATCAGCTGAAACTGCCGCGAATCCGCTACCTATGCAATATGCTAACGTAAACGAAATTCAACTTGTCCACCCTTAACCGAACTCAGGCTCCGCATTCTAACTAGCCTTAAACTAAACGTGCAAATATTTACTAAGCGCAGTTAATTCGATATTTTGATCTACAGTATAAACAATAAATAACTAGCACGTAAGATAGATACATACAATTATTACAAGTTCCTAACGCTATTGTAATTTGTATATTGTTACAAAACGAAAGAGCAGGTACCGCATATGGAGAGTTAAGCGTATATGTTATCTTAAGGTGGGTAAAGTGATGGCTTACCAAGTATATAAGTAGTTTTTTATTTATTATTTTTATCTCATTTAGTTTAAAACGTTATGTTCTGCTTTATATTTAACTTCGTTTTTTTTCAAGCAGAGGCTTATGAATATCGTTAGGTTTTGTCAATAAACTAAATAATAATAAATAAATGGGGACATCTTCACACACGGCCATCTGATCCCAAACTAAGCAGAGCTTGTACTATGGGTACCAGACAGCTGATAAACATTACATAAATAGATAAATACATACTTATATGGATAAACAACAACCAGACACAAGGCAAACACAAGTGTTCTTCACACGAATGTTTGCCCTGGGCGGGATTCGAACCCGCGACCCTGTGCGTCGGAGGCAGATACACTACCACCTGGGCTACGGAGCCGTCTGAAAGGGAAATCAATGTCTTTTCAAGGAGTTATGTTTACAAATAATAATTTAATGTAAGCCCTCACTCACTCCACCTGCTATACTACATAAGTCTAGTATGAGACGGAAACCAAGTTAACAACGTTTCATGTGACTACAGATCCGATTTTACCTAATACATAGTTACTGTAGCATCCACATATAAAGATACTTGTATACTTGGCTTCCATCTAAGAATAATTATTAAAATGAAAAGGTCACGTCATAACTCTATACTAGCGAATGTTTAAATCAGTACACAAACATACAAATATACAATATCCCACTACAGGCTAATTTATTGCATGGAATATACCGCTATGTTCACTAAAGACAATGTTGAAATGCAAAAATATATAAGTTTTGTAGATTAAGTAAACAAAAATGTATTACTTTTAAACGTCAGAGTTGGTAACCCAACGAAGATGAATTATTAACTAAAACACCGATCGAATACTACTATAAATGAACGTAACCATTTCACCCACAAAATAATCAATCACATAAGATTTACACTTAGGAACATAAAGATACAAAATATTTTTGTTTTTTGGTTCTGTATAAATCTATCGTATAAGAAAAATAAAAAGTGAAAACAGAATAAACTTCGGGATGATTAGATTAGTAAGAACAGGGTTACTTACAGAAGGTATAGGAAATATATGTTTACATCGTGTTTTTAGTCATACAATATAACGCAGCTGTATTTTCATACAGTTTAGCTCTAAATTATTGTTACTGCTATGCTAACATCTGGCAGGTTTGACAGTCAAAGGATTACATACCATCAATTATATCACTTTATTTTGTAATAAAAAACTATCAGCTCGACAAAAATCACGGTATTCACTGTAGCCTGTAACACAGTTTTTCCATAACTACCACAGGCTACAGGGCTTCATGTGAATGACCTTTTGAAAGAACAATAAATACCTATATATAGGTATATTATTATTATTAGTTAAATACGAATATGTAGGCACTGTAATGAGGATTTGGTGTTTATTTCAACAATGACATTAAAACGCGAAAAATGCTTTTAACCAATAAACATCAAAACTTACAAAGGACTGGACCTCCTTTTCTGTTATCGGTACAAACGATGCTGTTCGGATAGACCACGACACATCACCCTCTTAACCAGACTACTACGTTATGGTTTATATAAGTACATATCACATTAAAGGAGGTTAAATTTCATTCATCGGGAAACGACAGGAAATTAATTTCTTAAGCTTTTTGAACCCTTCGATTCATTTTTCTACCATGACAATTATTGCTTATACTTACTCATTCCCTCACAACACATATCTAACTAGTCTAAAACAACAACAAAGGAAGGCTGCACGCCCGGCGCCCATCAGTCAATCGAGTTTGCATTATGCTTACTATATCACTAATTATTGGTTGAACAGAAAAATAAAATAAAAGCAACTTTATTTTTTGTTTTCCCGGACCTAATCGTTATTTCTACCAGTGATAATATAGCGCGCGCGGCCTTGGACTTTATTATATGCTGCAAGAATGGCTAATTTCATCCATCCAGCTCATAGTAATTAATAAGTAAAAAAATATATTACATCAATAAAAAACTATATCTATAAAGTATTTATACGTCAAATAGTTCCAGATATATTTAATTTATTAAAAGCAAGATTCAGATGTAATCCCATACTATTCGAGAACGGGCTGTGACAAAACGCCATCTGACGTCACACGGAGGTTAGATTTATCGGAAATTTCAAAAATAAGAAATGCAAGGTAGTAACTACTAGGCTATTTGAATGAAACAAAGGTAATGGGGTTTCAATAAAACTGTAACTTGGTTTCAAACGTTTAATAGAACTGGAGAATATCCCATAAATATTCTCCAGTTCTATTAATTTTCACAATATTATTAAGATGCGAGATTGCAAGTCCGCACCACTTTGGTAGAAATAGCTATTAGGTCAGACAAAAAAGATGCGAGATTGTTTACTTTTCTAGACACCCTTAATGCCCTTTACTTTTATTGTGACTATCGTTGTATTAATTTTTTGCTCGATGACAGTAGATAGAGAAGATGAAAGCTACAAATATTTGCAAAAAGCTGAATAGCATGTGTAGGTCCCGCGTCATATTTTGCTAAATAATAAGTCTTGTCTACAGATTAAATAAAATAAAGATTTCTAGTATTTGTGACGATTACTTAATGAAACAGATGAAAGAAGAAGACAACAACTAACATTACTACTACTTTGATTACTTAATGTCCACAAATTCGAAAAAAAAAACTTGAAAATTAAAAATAGTAATGGAATTTTACAGTGATGATTTGTTAGATGGGTCCCACAATAGCATTATTTACATGTAGCTTTTTTCCGAGTTCTCAATCGCCATACATACTCCTATAAAATTGAAACGTAGTGGTATAGTTCCTAGCTCATGAAAATAAATACAAAAGGACAAGTATTTTAAAATGCTCAGAAGGTAACAATAACGTGTCTATATAAAAATAATCCTTTGAGAAAAGTTATTTGTTTCCATGAGAATAAGTATGCCACAGAAACCACCACGGAATTTTACGGCACACAGACACGCTATACTATATTCCTCTATATTTTTGTCTATAAAAATCGGTTCGAGAAACACTACACATTTACTATTACAAAATAAATTATCTTTGAAAATTCTCCACAACAGCACTGCTTACATTACTGAATATTGTCAATATGATATGATTAAATTATTGCGCCACATTCTGTCTGACCCTATAAAAACGCACACACAACCAATTCCTAAAAATCGCACATATTAATAATACAAACGTATTACTTCATCCATACAAACTAATACATTTACACGTAAAAAAACTTAAAGCATGAAGAAATATATTTCAAATGTTGAGACTACGAATATAGAATTTGTTCCTAAGGTTTGTAGTACATAGTTTAGTTTAGCTTACGATAAGAAGTCTAACATTAATGTGTTATGACGGCGCGCTCGACTGCATGCTCGCTGGCGGCACTTCCTGAATCTGAAAATAATAACTATTCTACAGATTTGTCACAGGTTACAAATTATCAAAAATGTCGACTGTAAATTGATGATAAAGTAGCGTGCACGCATATGTAATCAATCTGTACTTTCTGAAATGATTTTACGCAGCAAAGTACCCTCGCTCTTTGATAATGATGCGACATCAAGATTTAGACGCTCGTACTTTGAGAGTGGATGGCACATGAAATCTTATCCTCGTAGAGATAAAAAATAGCACCTAAACCACTTCAATTAAAGATAGGCACTTTGAAAGTTCAGAATAGTACATTACGATACGCGGATCGTAGGTGGTAAATTACATACGAGCTGACTTAGGCGAGGGTTTATAATGTCACGCACGAGTTTGTTATAAAACGTAGTACGTTGTGATGTTGTACGACGTTTTTTCAATACACTTGTGAGAAAACTGGTAATAAATAATTAAAATAGAATGGCTAAGGAAGGTACTCCTACAAAATCTACAGGTAAAATTTGTTCATGTAAAAGTTATAAAAACTAACCTTTATTATATCGCGCGCAATCTTTGTTGTTGCATTATTTACATTTATCATTAAATACCACACACTTGATCACTCTTAAAACATCAACCAATGTAACACAATTAAATATATTTTTTTATGAGATTTCAGGCTAAAAAGAATTGATACGCCATATCTTTGAAATATAAATGAAAGTAATTTCGCTACCATACCACGCCACGATAGCTCAGGCGGGAAACCAAGAGTTTGCAAAGTCTATTTTTTCTTATTTTGTTCATGTTCTTTTGAATTTTTTATTTTCTTTTTTATTCTTTTATTTAGTTACTTAAATACAAAAATGAAAGAAATTGAAATTTCTTGTATATTTTTTCGTGGTCCAAAGTTTTCCAACAGATGGCACGAGCAAAGCTCGGTTACCCATGTACTAAAATATTTCTGGTTGATAAAAAACTTCATTATCCCCTCAACTGTGGCGGCCATTTTGCAGGATTTCGCGCATCTGTGGAGGCCTTTCTCATCAAATAAAAAAATATGAAATACTTTTCTCTTTAAGAATCGATAAAAAAAAGAAGATATTAAAATTATCCTGGCTGAATAATAATTTAAAAAAATGTAATGAATATCACACTAGTTTACTGCCTTCGTAAGTTCAATTTTCGATCAAGGTGTTGTATTGAAAAAATATTTAACGTATAGATCGCGCGAGACTGTACAATTATAATTTATAACTATAATTTTGCAAGCATAAGAGCGTCGGTGGAGTAGTGACTGTAGGGTCGCTGCCAGTCGTCCGGGGAATGCCCTGGTTCGATCACGGCGATGCAGTCAGCTATGTGCGAACATGAACCCTGTTGCTGTGGACATAAGGCTACCTTGGGCTTGGCGCGCTGGTGCGGCGTGAATACGCAGTCGGCGATGGAGTCGAGTGCGCGTTCGTCCAGCACGGCCTCCAGCGCCGCCGTCAGCTCCGAACTCTCTGCGAACGGAGCTGAACCTTCCGCTGGAAACAATACCACAGCATCAGTATTAATAGGCCAAAAGCCTCTACAGGAATCCCTATGGACACACACAAATGAGTACAAATCAATATCAGATCTTGAACTCACTAAAACCAGGCCAGCACCTTAACTTACCACAGTTTTTGTCCAATAGCATTAAGGTTAAACATCAGCTGCAGTAACGCCACCCATTGAAATTAACTGTTAAAGGTGGCACTTTTAACAGTTACGACTTACATTATTGATTATATTAAGGACTGTTAAACACAATAATTTCGATCAAAGTCACTGACAATAAGTAAATGATTTATTTCAATTGGTGGCTCTACTGCAGCTGATGTTTAATGCGAGTGTTTAGTTTCATGTGCTGGCTAGTATAGATAAACCTCGATGCTTAATTGCTTGGACTATTTAATAAAAAGGCTAAGTAGTAAAACAACAGATTGACGAAGCGCTCTTCTGACTTCCAATATCTATATTTTACTACCGATTATATAAGAAAAAAACTTATCTTACCCTGATTAAAGAACTCGGTGAAAGCCTCATCTGGAATCTGACTGAGAACCGCTGGATCCAGAATGTCGTCCGGTGGAACTTGACCCACTTCTACATCTGCAAAATATAATAATAAAATATGTAGGTTTTAACATTTTTAGATATTAAAAAAAAACAATAGAAAAATTACATTTATTTTTATTTTGTTGGACGATTTTTTTTTGTTTCTAAAACCAACAACGTCATCTGTGAATACGGAGGAAGAAATAATTATAGTTCTGAGCCAGATGACGCTGTCAGTCTTCTTAATGAGAAGGTGTTGTAGGGGTAGGAGTAAGACATTTTCCCGCGGTACACGTGCATTTATAAGTAAGGAAAAGGATAGAGATAACGGTTTTACCTAATTCATGCGAATTTCCTGCGGAAGCGATGTACTCGTTCTCACTGAGGCCCATTGAAGTATCTTCGGAACTGTCGTAAGTGGAAGAGTTCGAACACACGTTGATTTCTAAAATAAGAAACGGTTGTTTGTTAGCAACACATTCTCTGCTAACATTGATAAGCTAATAAATTAAGAAGTTTTTATTTAATAAAAAACCTTTTATATCATTCTCTCCCAAGCAAGGACAGATAAACATCTCATTTTAGGGCTGTCAAATATAAGAACTTGTATGTTACAGAACATCATTTGCATCTCCTATTTCACACAACAAAAAAAAACAAAAAAAAATTTTTTGAGCAACATTAAGAAGCATTACAATGATGCCTAACCTCCTTGGCTATGTTTGTGACGCACTTGGGATGGTTCATTAATACTGGACTGAAACAGTACTGATCAACATTTAGAGGCATGTAAAGGGATTAAATGACAACAGGTATTTATTTATTTTCAATGGCAGTTCCACGTTAATTTTGATCGGGATGGAAGATCGTCTTACCGGAGAGCGAGTGGTGCGAGCTGGGCTTGAGGCGCGGCGCGGGCGGGCGGCGGCGGCGCTTGGGGCGGCGCGGGGGGCGGGGCGGGCGCGGGGGCGGAGGCCACGCGCGTTTGCGCACCGGCAACGGCTTCTTCGGCTTGCTGTCTCGGTTTATTTTGTCGTAGTTATCCTGGAGACAAAACCAATAAAAGTTTGATGTCTGTAGCAGATAAAACATATTCGTGGTTTGTTAAATCCAATTTACATTTTTTTTACTGCCTCCCGTCTAGTCTCCCGACTATGTTATGACCACAATACAAATCGAAGACAACCCAAAGCAGATAGCTTTCGAATTTTGTGTTTCCACAATTTTTATTGCGAACAGTGCTACATATCAAGGCTTGAATACCTGGTTGAATTTTCAAACCAGGTTGCGCGCATGTCCATACATTTTAAGAAGAGCTTTTTCATTACAATTCTGCTCGCAAGAAGCGGTATTTTTTTCGGTTCTGATCATAGAGCATTTTCATTTTGATTCCTGCTCGGACGCGGTTGACTGGATTCAGATCGGACAGATTAGTTTTTGAAATTAAAGAAAATGGGTAAGTATTTAGTTTTAGTTAATTACGAATCTATTATTAACTTTTATTCCTAACTATAAATTCTACTATATTCTGACAATTTTCTTACTATGTTAAATAGGGAGATTATCGTTTCAAACTCAGTTCTGGGATTATTTTGTCGTCTTAGACTAAGAGCGGGCGGTATGCAACCCTACCTCATCGAGTAGCAAGATGCGATCTATTCAGGGTGTTGCCTATTAAAAAGGTAAGTCTTACAGTACAGGGTTGCCTGGGCCTAACCTGGAGCTTTTAGTACAGTAAGCAAAAAAAACATCACTTTTTGAGCGTAAATTACCTCATCGAGTAGCAAGTAGTTACCTAGTACATTCGATAGTACTTATCAAGAAGTGCCAAAATATACAGGGTTGCCTCGCCCAAACCTGGCACTTTCGCGAGTCAGCCTAATTTTAGGGTGGCTAAAAATTACAAAAAATACGTCATCGGGTAGCAAAATGAAACTCGTGCCATTCGAAAGTTCGAAGATACTGTTTATAAAAAAATTGGGTTGCCGGCCCTATACCTGGAGTTTTTCTTAGTCGGCCGAGTTTTATGTTCAAACTTAAAAAGTAACGGATGTAAGAACAACGTAGAAATAAGTCGGATTGAGGTTGATTTGATGTGATAATACATTACAGGTATAAATTTGGATCGTCATTACCTTAAAAGTTTTGCATGGTTAGCAAAAACCACGCTTCAACAAGACAAAAAAGCTACAGATAATTTTGAAAGGCGTGTTTTTTAAATTTTACGCGAAATTTTTACTACTTACCACAAATAAATTTGGACCGTACGGACCGGACCGGACTTGACAGTAACTTAGGCTTACCTACGCAAAACATACGCAGAACTTTCTCAGCAATACCCCGTGCAATGGAACCGTATTTCAAAAAACCGAAGTTATCGACAACTTTAATACCTATCGAGGAAATATTTAACAACTTGGATATCATTAACGACGCTGTCGTTAGAGATACTGTATGAGTGATGTATTTGTCAAGACTACCAGAAGTAACACCTATGTGGGCAGGTTATAATGTCAAAACATGTACTGATGAGAGCACGATACAAATAATTGACTACTTACCACAAATAAATTTATCTCCGGCTTCGTATGCCGTGGTACAAGAAACCATGAAATATGCTGAAAAAGTTCGTCTGTCATGCGATGAGAATCATATAATCACTACTCATGACTTAGCTATTACCAAAATGGCAAACCAAATTAAACATGAAGAAAGTCCAAAGTATGATAATCTGCTTCGAGAAATGGATGGTACGGCCGTGCCGCTATTTTGCTCGACTTGGCGGGGGCAATGCCATGCCCCCAGATCATTTGTGTTATCCAGGTTACAGACTATCTCCATTCCAAATTTCATCCAAATCCATCAAGTACTTGAAACGTAAAGGCGGAACAAACATCCCAAACATCTAAACATCCAACAACCTAACATCCATACATCTAATACATCTAAACATCTAAACATCTAAACATCCAAATATATTTTCACATTAGTTATAATATTAGTGAAAAGTGTGATAGTGTCATCAAGTGCCTAAATACAAAGTTTCATGGTGTCGTCTTCGATAATAACGAACTTCCATACTAACTTTCATCCTCTATTTCAACCCCTCCAAACCTTTGTGTCACAATAAAAGGTAGCCTATGTCCTTTCTTGAGCACAAGTCTATCTCTGTACTGAATTTCATCAAAATCGGTTCATTGGTTTAGGCGTGAAACGTAACAGACAGACAGATAATATTATGTAAGTGAAGTTATACTTTATATAGGGAGGGTGTAACAAAATTTGTGTAGGACCAGTTTGAATAATGAGTGAGTAATAAAGCATAATAATTTGTGATTGCGTATTTTTTAAATTTACTTTTTTATTTATGACTCTAAATGTTTAGTTATGCAAAACTTCCTTTTAAAAACACGCCTTTCAAAATTATCTATAGCTTTTTTTGTCTTGTTGAGGCGTGGTTTTTGCTAACCATACAAAATTTTTAAGGTAATGACGAACCAAATTTATACCTGTGATGTATTATCACATCAAATCAACCTCAATCCGACTTATTTCCACGTTGTTCTTACATCCGTTACTTTTTAAGTTTGAACATAAAACTAGGCCGACTAAGAAAAACTCCAGGTATAGGGCCGGCAACCCAATTTTTTTATAAACAGTATTCACTAGAACTTTCGAATGGCACGAGTTTCATTTTGCTACCCGATGACGTATTTTTTGTAATTTTTAGCCATCCTAAAATTAGGCTGACTCGCGAAAGTGCCAGGTTTGAGCGAGGCAACCCTGTATATTTTGGCACTTCTTGATAAGTACTATCGAATGTACTAGGTACCTACAGCTTGGCAAAAAAGAGTTTGGAGCGGTGACAGGTGGAACTAAATATATAGTTTGCTGCCATTCATGCTGGGTTGCTTTTTATTATCCCATTGGTATGCCATGTTCATTCGTATTCATTAATTTTACAATATTTTATAAATTAAGTAAATTTTCCTTTCCTATTTGACTACGAGGTAGCTACAAGTGCGATAGAAGCGCCCTCATTTTTTCCAAACTCTTTTTTGCCAAGCTGTACTTGCTACTCGATGAGGTAATTTACACCCAAAAAAATGATGAATTGATGACGTGCCTTTACAATAATGCTTTTAATAAAATTACAATTCGAGGTACATTGTGTAGCCAATCAACCTATAATTATAAACCTTTTTTTTATGAAATGATATAATTTATTTGCCTTGAATCAGTAATACAAATAGGTATTCAGCTATTATACAACAGGCAAATTTTTATAAGAAGCTAATAACATCATGAATAAAAATAGATAACACATTAAATTAAATGATGATGATGATTGCTAATGTCAATAATTTTGACGTCACAACTTAAAATCAATAAACCCACACAATAAAATTCCAATCCACCACACAATACGAGTTATTAAAATAATGAAATGCGGTGCAAATGGCATACCTACCTACCTAATTATCATTATAAATTAAAAAAAAGGTACCTATATATCTGCTACGCAATGTAAGTCGAATTGTAATTTATGATAACAAATTGTTCGTTTTATTTTACAGGCCCCTGGCTATATACCTAGTAAATTAATTATATGTAATTGTCTATTAGATTAAAATATGTTTTGATTTAACTTACCTGAAGTACTTTGCCACATCTCATACATTTTGATGTTTTGTGGTCAGTGTCATAAGTAAAATAACTTGTGCACATTATTTGACTTTTTTCTACCCATTTGGAAATAATTGTCATCCAAACAATACAATCAATATTTATCACATTTAAATATAAAAAAAAACAAAACAGTTTCGCTGCATTTATTCAAATAATAAACTAACACACGCAAAGCCTTGCACAAGAAAGAAAGAGATAGAGCATCGCGCTTTACTTGTCATGCGCTGCTTGGGATTAACCAGGTTTATCCCAGAAGCGATATCGCTCGCAAGTCGGTTCCGCTCTACGAGTGATTCGCCTGGGATCTGGTTTGAAACCGAAATTTACCAGGTAAAAAAATACCGGTTTCCAGCCTTGCTATATATAACCAACTCATTAAACTTTTATGAATAAAAAAAAATCCTTAAAACTTTTGCAACAAAAAAATCGTGCGTACCCTCTTCCAAGCGTGCTCGGTGCAGAGCGGCGTGTGATCTTGCAGCGGCAACAGCGGCTGCATGCAGCGCGCGCCGCCGGCGAACACCGCCGCGCACGCAGCGTAAAGCCGCTGCTCGGGATCCAGCGCTATGTGCGAAAGGCAGTACCGCGCGCAAGGCAGCGGAGTCTTCGTACAACGCTCCTCGCTACAATGGAACCCTAATGTCGATACTGTTGAACCGCTTTCTCCGCCTGACCAACCAGTTTCCCTGTAAATGGTCATTCGGATTTATTAATAAGACCAAGTGTTTTAATTTATCTTTTAATGAATCTATTAGGTTTAGGATTTACGTTAACATCGGCTGCTTCTTTCAGTGTTACGTACGTGATAAATAACACACAACTCATCCATCATTTGCCCTCTTCACCATTGTGCTACTAAAAATGGTCAAATGACGCCGTTGCCGTAGCATACAAGGCCGTTTTTTTTTTTTATAACTATATTCGACGAAGAACACTCAAAATAAAAAAGTTTTCCCAGTAAGATATAAATGATAATTAGCCATGCTTGAACAATTTCATTTCTATAAGTATCTCGCTTAAATCTGTAAATCTTAGATTTACACCCAGCACTTCCTTTAGTATTATTGTATTGTATTGTGTTATAATGAGGAAATATAAGAAAGAACATCAAGACCCACCTCATATTCAAGTGTCGATAATTATTGGCGGCCAATCAACCCACCTGAGTCGCCTTTTCTCCTGCGATGTGAGAAGAGCGGGCATGCCGTGTTGGGTGAGCAAGTAGTTCACAGTCGGAGTGGGTAGCTCGCACTTCTTTTGACCTTGCAGTTGTTTCTGCAAAATTATTCTAAGTATAAAACCAATGGATCATCCATCATATCCCCTTAGAAATTTCTAACACAGTTATCTGGTAAAAATAATCCCGCACGAAGTATTTGGGAAGATTGGGTAAATTTTGAATATAAATAGAGCTAATTATAATAAAAGCTTATCAAAAACCTTGTAAAATAACTATGCTAAATAGATAGATGAATCTGCTACGATTATAGTATAAATATTAATTTTTCATTGCTCATACTCTGAAAGTAGTTCGGAAGTTGCCTGAAGAGCGGATTGAAAGTAATACTTTTCAGCCCGGAGAGAGAATCACTTTCAACTGACAGCTGTCATTCATTCATTCATTTTCATTCATTCAGGCAAATTATTAAAAAAACAAACTGGTTCTAATTTCACATTTCTATTGAACTATGATTATGATTATGATTTAGTTAGAAGGGATCGGGCAAGCTACGTCCCAATGACCACTGCGACCCGAGATGGATCTATTGTAGTCAGCCCTTCGATGTTAAATAGCCTCCTCTAGACCAACAGCCTTGAAAAAGCTGACGGTCGATAAGGGGCCCAAAGCCTGGGCTTCCTGGGTGGCAATTTTGGGTCCTCCCAGTACCCGGCTTCTCTTATTGACGAGGGCATCGCATTCGCACAGAATGTGAAGTGGAGTCTCCTCGTCATCTGCGCAGAATCTGCAGTAAGGGTTCTCAGATAGACCCATCCTGTTCAGATGCTTGTTAAGCTTACAATGGCCCGTGAGGGCTCGGATTAATATCCTAACATTTTGCTGGTTCAACCTGAGTACCTCGGCAGTAAATTTGGGCAGGAATCCCGGGATCAGTTGCTTAGAGTGTGTCAAACCAGCTGATCCGTGCCACAGCTTATTAGCCTGGTGTCTTTCCCAGGCTAGGAGTTGGCGCCTGGAACCGGACTTCGGCACTCCAAGAATGGGCTCTGGTCCAATAGGTCGGGAACTGGAGCCTTCCCTCGCCAACTCATCCGCTGTTTCATTCCCCCCAATCCCTGAATGCCCCGGCACCCAGCCCAGACAAACCGAGTTCCTGGTGCCAAGGTAATTCAGGACGTTGATGCATTCCAAGGTTAACTTGGAGGAAATTTCGTTGGACACCAGTGCTTTTAAAGCAGCCTGGCTGTCCGACAGGATAAGGATCCTTTTACCGGAATACTCCAGGTTAAGATGTACACAATCGATGATCGCATACATCTCCGCCTGGAAGACCGTAGCAAAGAGGCCCAGGTTTGTAATTTTCCTAACTAGAGGCTTTTTACAGAAGGCACCTGAGCCGGATAAGCCATCTTTCCTGGAGCCGTCGGTAAACCAAACTAGCTCCGCTTTTCTGAATGTAGAAGGTATTTTGTTCTGCCATTCTTCCCTTTCGGGTATTGAACTATGTTCCATCTTTCTATACAGCCACTCAATTACCGCAATGTTAAATTGAAATAACATAAAGTTAAGTATTAATTAAAGAATATATATTTTTAAATGACTTCATTATAATTAACTTTCAACTATTTCTTTAAAATAAAATAAATTTGGGCAAAATTTTTTTTTATTTCTTTTTGACGGACCTAATCACTATTTATACCAGAGTGGTAATATAGTGGGCGCGGACTTGCGGGGGAGCAGAAGGCTCGTACCCCTTAGGAATTTTATGACAACGTATCTGGGGGCGCCCTCAGACGGGCTCGGACCGCGGCCCAGAACGTTGCCAGGGCGAGAAGCGCGTCGGAGAAGAATGACCCCTACCGGGTCTTACTGAATTAGTTTTGGGCAAAATATTTAACATTCTTTAAATGATGGAAATTAAAAATAATAGCTCTGAAGCTGGCCGGTACGACCACAGCAAAAAAATATAAAAAAAAATAGGCGGGAAAGCAACAATCCGATTATCATTTGTTTCTCGAGTTGTAAGGTTTTGTTTACAATGAGTTCATCTGATTCTGATATGGAAGTCACTAATTTTTTCTTTAGCTAATTCGTGTTTTTATTTTTACTTTTCTTGTATTCGTAATGAAAAGCACAGTGTTTACCTCTGGTTAAAGACTTATTTAGCGCCTCGAACTATTAGTCGTATAACAATGTACTATTACCTTAATAAGCGACGCCAGCTCATGGTGTTTCTTATAGTCTTTAGCAAGTCGCAAGTCCGTATGCGCACGCGCCACGTGCCTTCTCAACGCCGCCCGTCGTAACGCCAACCGCGCTCCTCGAGACTCTGCTGCGCTCTCTTCTACGCACACCGGACCAGTGCCTCCTTCTGTATTTAAGAATTTAAACTCTAGTTCAGATACAATAAATACAAACACCTTTTCTTTAAAAAAAAAAGTTTTCCGTCATCAGCCGATTCTTGTCTGACTGCAGAAAGCAAACAAACAGGACCACCACCACCACCTTGACAAAGGCTCCTGTCTATTATGTAAAGCTTAGGTTACAGTGGCCCAAGAAGCCTTGACAAAAAACATATATAACCCATGCAGATAAAGAATAGATATGAAAATGGCGGCGGGTACTTATGGTACGGTTGGCAAAACCAGTTCTCAAAAATCTACTTTTTTTTGTTGTTAATTATTATTTTTTATTATTATGATTTACGGGACGGGACGGGTTTATTATTATTATTAATTAATGATACTAATAATAATGACAAAAAATATTAATAAAATAAATAAGGAGCAAGGGCATGATAGGAAATTGATATTTTCATTAATTTATTTTCGAAGTCTCCTGAAAGTTAAATCGATGTAGCGGGATTCAGTTAAGCCTTCTGAACCTCCCCACATGCTCAGTTTCCTCCGATCGATTCCAATTGTTTCTAAATCCAACCCCTGATTATTATCATTATTTTTTTGCTGCGCGTACTTCACTGTGTGAGTATAGACAGCGATAGATTGTGAGCGAGATAGCATGCGAGTGGACGCCATTTTCATATCTATTCTTTATCTGCATGGGTTATACTTATTTATTTGCCTGCCAACATAGCAGAGAATCTTGTTTATTATTACATAATAATATACTCGACTTACATGCATGTTAAAAAAGCATAAAAAAGGCATCATAAATACCTACTGAATTAGTTTATCAACTTTACATAATCAATGCATTTATCTCATTATGTAAGTCTTGATTATTTTCGTAGCACAAATATACACAAAAAAATCAAATTTTTGAATTGTTTACATTGGTTTATTTTCTTTTAACAATGGCACATAAGATGTTGACAGTGCCATTCACGTAATGCTCTGCCCATTGAACGTGACATTATTATCAGCAATGTATGCTAAGTTGATTGTGACCTACACTTATTTTAGAATAAATTGCATTATAATTGCAAGAACGCTAGCCTATCTTGTGTCTCTTGTTATTGAACACATAAATAGTTTAATAAACCTTCAAGTCAGTCAAGTAACTAGGTTTCCATGCAAATGCAAAAATCATGGGCCAAAAAGAAGACTTAGCCTGCTTTTGCTACCAAGTTCAACACTATCAATCAAAACTGTATTTTTTTATTTGTTAGTAAATTACTCATTCCCAGACATAGTCAGTTTTCTCTAAAATTGCAGGGCTGTTTTAAACATACATGTGATTTCTTTGATTAAAATAACATACCAAAATCTGGCATATTATCATCATCGCTGCTACTCTCCAATGTAAATGGCAGTGGTCGTCTATCTTCCAAGGGGCCGCATTCGAAGAGTTCGTATCCTGGCGCATGCCATATTTGAGTAGGCTCTGCAATCGCGCGATGCTGTATCCGCTGCAATGCCTCGTGCACGGCGGGCCCTCGGCCACGTCGCGCTTTAGGTTGAGTCTTGCCTGCTGTAATTTAAAGATACTGTGGTCAATAGAACTTAAGTATGAAGATAAAGATAAGAATTTGTTATTCTAACAAAGTGTTACCTAACTGCAATCATGGTGCCACAATAGTTTTTGCTTTATTTTTCATGATACCAAAGTCCACCGCTTTTAATTATAGGTGTAGTTTTGATTTAACTGCGACAACATTAAAAGTTACACCTTAGGAACCAAAAAAATCAGAAATAATTCCATGCTTTGAATGAACTTACCTGATGTCTTCTTGGCAATGGGAACAGGAACCTTCACAACTGGTACAGGAGGGGGACGGGGTGGAACTGAAGGATCAGGAGATTCTGATTTTATAACTGTTGGAGGGCTTACAACAAGCCCTTGTTCTCTCTTAAACACATCCAAAAAAGTTTCAGACCCTGTACATTTTGGAGTTGATACAGACTTAGAAGTATTTGATGAAGACATTGAACCATTTGAATTATCACTAATAATACTGGCTTTATTACATGTAGGTGTGGGCGCATTAGAGCTTTGTCCTTTAGGGCTACGAACACTTGATTGTCCAATCTCAAACACAGAGTTTGATCTTGCCAACTCTTTTGTCTGGTTTTGAGTTTTTGTTTTTGAAACTTTGGTATTTGAAGTCTTTGTTTCTTTAACGGTAGGTAAAGTTGTTATAACATCTTCATATTTCAGATTTACTTGAGTGTAGTGCCCATTAGAGACAATGTCCGTCTTTGCTTCTTTGATCTCTCCATTACTAAGTGAACCTATGAGATCTATTTCTTTGCTTGGACTGTCAAATAATTTAGATTTAACATCATTATCACTAAAAATGAAATTATCATCTGTGTGGCTAACTGTTATTTCTCCTGCGATAACATCAGAATCATGGAAAGTATATAAATCATTGGGATCTATTTTGAATTTAGTATGGAAGTAGTTGTCATTCAGATGGCTGATGTATGTCTGTTCATCTCCTGAACTATCATGTATAAACATGTTAACATCATTGCAGCTTCCAGGCACCCCCTCCACTGCCATTTTATACTGCGTTGCGCAGCTTGCTTCCGATATATTCTGTGGTATACCACTGAACCTATAAACAGAAGTTATTAATAAAATATCATAGTTTTAAAACATGATGTTTTCATTGAATAACTGATTTTCGTACCCCACATTTTCCGTTGTACTCAAATAAGACATACTGTACACATTTTATAACTTGAAGATACAAACAATGCTGTTACAATGAAATGCAAATTTCATTTGGTCCCACAACTTCGTACTGAAAACAAGAGTGATTATTAGATAGTACAATATTTCTGAACTAATTCGTAAGGTTAAGTTTAGCACAAAACATGAAATACTTTACAAATATGAAAAATAGCGACAACCAAGCCTGCCAAATTTATTGACATCTTTCAAATCTACATTATTCTTACAATAATTGGCTCATGACTAAAATACTAGGGTTTGTAGTACGCCAGTGACGCTGTTGGAAACTTTCCTAGATTTCATAAACCACAAATAAACACATAACCAATAATAAATGCAGTTTTACAAAGGGTTTCATCTCACATGTTAAATTGCGTATTATGCAGCACATGTTGAAAATAAGTTAAGTATTAAATTTGTGAATTATCACAGAGGTAAAACTGTTCACGTAATTTGTTCAAAAGCGAGATTTTTGACGAAAATTCTCTTCTCAAATAATACTAAAAGAATGACAGAAGACAGAACGCAGCAAATGGCAGCCATGAGCTAATAATAAGTGCGTTCACGAATGTTCAAATAATAAACAATATTGTATGTAAAATTCAGAAACAATAAACTCTTAAATTCTATACCGTTAAGAAGGTAAATTTTTTTAAATTACTATATATGCCATAATTTAATTGATAAATGCAACTTATGACATTTAAACATTATACAAAGGTCTTAACAACTCCCTAAAAATTAGTTCTTTCTTGAACGCATCTTATTTTTTTCTTCTAGACGATTGACAGTTATGACTATATCCACTATACAGCCCCTTTTTTGTTTTTTAGATTTATAATAAAAATATTTAGGGTGTATTCCGAATCAGATTTCAAGGCTCAAAGTACTGACAGCGATTACTCGCGTACTGATTCAGAAATCGCGATAATACGGCTCATGAGCGAAATCAAAACGGAACGGCGTTTGAGCGCGCTGAAACTGCTTATAACTCAGTCTTGCCAGATGTTGATTACCGAACCAAAACTGGCAAAATTCTAAATTATTATACGTATTAAAAAAGTATCGTACAGCTGTAAAAACAGCACTTTTCGCATGGCTAGTACCCAAAATAAGAAAAGGTATACGCACCCTAACCTACAAAACTGATAAATTTAAAATATTTCAGTAATTTTCGCCATTTCATAATTGAATAACGTGTTTTTAATTTTTTTCAACCAAATAAATATAACACACGACAATTTTACATTTAAACATTAAACATTTAACTTTTAAAATAAATAAATATGTCAAAGTCGAATTCGACATTACGCTTACGTGAATTTCGCTCTGGAGCATGGGCGCCGTTAGCGGAAGATGGCGGCGGTCATGACGCAATCCGTGACGTCACAATGGCTGCCGTAATCCCAATGACAGTGATTCGGTACGTGGTTTTGGGTACTCAAAGTGATGTCAGAGCAAATCGGAACGCGGCCTTAGGGCGCATTCTGAATCAGACTTTCAGGGCTGTCAGCGATCAGAAAAGCAAAAAAACGAACGAGTTATGACAGCTGACAATAATTCGGAACGCGATTTCAAGGCATAGAGTAACTTATTATATCGTTTCAGGGCATCTCGGAACGCAGGGTTAAAAAATATTTGAAGAGAAATTACTATTTCTTCATTTCTTCCAAAGTTGAAATAATTATTACTTTGATGTGGAGGTCCAGGCGGAAGGCCCAGTCCCCCTTTATTACTATACTCTTTGCCCAGTCCTACCTACATCTAACTGCTTCACGATAGTGTTGCCGAATAATCGATAGTTTTACAATCGATAGTAAAACTTCAAAAATATGTACCCAATCGATAGGCCTATCTATATCTATAATACGAGTACAAGGGCTGCTATTTATGTATCCGGAACTGGCCACTTACATTAACAATATTTAAAAAGAAATTATAACATTTAAAAATAGAACTCTTTGGCTGTAAAATAAAGTTTGTTTCATTCATCTGTCAATTGTTTTTACATTGTGGCGCCATTTTTAAAATTCATTGTCTATCATCACCATGGATTTGACTCGTGAAAATTTTCGTGCTATGATTTATTACGACTTTTGGCGTGGATTAACTCAAAAACAGTTCATGGATCAACTTTTGTCGACTTTTAGGGAGGAAGCCCCATCGAAAACCACTGTGTATCACTGGTTCAGTGAGTTTAATCGTGGTCGTCGTATGCTTGCGGACGATTTTAAAGAAGGTCGCCCTAAATCGGCTGTTGTACCACAAAATATTGATGCTGTGCGCGAACTAATAATGCAAGACCGTCATGTTACATATCGCGAGATAGAGGCATTTCTGGGCATTAGTATGACGAGTATTTATAAAATATTACACGAACATTTAGCTGTAAAAAAAAATTGTTCTCGTTGGATCCCGCACAACTTAACAGTTGAACAAAAATGGGCTCGTGTTGATTGGTGCAAAAAAATGATAGAAAAATACAAATGTGGTACATCAAAAGCTGTTCATAATATCTACACAGGAGACGAATCTTGGATATATGCGTATGATCCCGAAACTAAACAGCAGTCAACGGTTTGGGTGTTCCAAAATGAGCCAAACCCAACTAAAGTTGTTCGTGCAAAAAGCACTTTGAAGCAAATGGTTGCCTGCTTTTTTGGTATTAGTGGACATGTGGCTACAGTACCACTAGAGAATCGTAAAACGGTTAATTCTGAATGGTACACCACCATTTGCTTGCCAGAAGTCTTTGGAGAAATACGCAAGAACAATCGACAACGAAGAATAATCCTTCACCACGATAACGCCAGCTGTCACACCTCGGCCGCAACAACGGAGTATTTAAATAGTCAAATGATCGAATTGACGGGTCATCCACCGTACAGTCCCGACTTGGCACCTAACGACTTTTATTTATTCCCAAGCGTGAAGAACAAATTACGTGGACACCGATTTTTGACCTGGGAAGAAGCCGTTGATGCTTTCAAAATGCACGTTTTGGAGATACCCGATACAGAATGGAAAAAATGCTACGAAAGTTGGTTTCAACGTATGAAAAAATGCATAGATCATCACGGGGAATATTTTGAAAAGCAATAGAAGTATATTTGGTTAAAGATGTTTGTTATTTTTTGTTATTCCGGATACATAAATAGCAGCCCTCGTATACACACTATTTATACAGGGTGGCGCAAAAGTAATGACCCTGTTTGGTTCAGCTACAACATCTATTCTAAATTAAAATTATTAGAAGTAGAAACAAAATTCTATTACTATCAAAATACTATTGAAATAAAGATAACTATAGGATCGATAGTATCCATAGTATTGATAGTTTATGCAATATTTAGAAGCAATACTATCGATAATGTTGATGCTATCGGTAGACTATCGATACTATACTTTTTATTTATAATATCGATAGTATATCGATAGTTTAGTTTAGTTTCATTTATTCACTCAATTTGCTTAATTTAATTACATTTTAAATATCTTAAAACTATAAAAATTCGCAAAGAGCATTTGCATTGACGTCAATGAGTATATAAAATTAAAATAAATTAATTAAGAATAATAAAAGTCACAAAATAACATGTCCGATAATTAAAAATTACATTTTATTACAAATAATATCTCTGTACTCATTTACTGAGTATAATGGGTAATTCAATAAAAGGTGTTTTAGTCGACGTCCAAAAGCTTCGTCAGATATTTCATTTTTTATTTCAGTGGGTAGTTCCTCATAGAACTCAGGACCGATAACGCGCGGGTTTTTGTCGAGAAGCGCCAACCGTCGAGGTACTGTTTTTAAACGTCCAGTCTGGCGGGTTATTCTGCCCGGAATGCAAACACGTTCGAAACTGTCCAGATTTCGGCGTGTGAACATTAATATTTCGAATAAATATTGTGAGTAGTGCGACATAATCTTATATTTGGTGAATAAGTCTCTGCACGATTGCCTTGGTTTCACACCCGCTAGGATACGTAAAGCACGCTTCTGCATTATAAAAACCCTGTCGGAGTCAGCAGAGTTGCCCCACAGAATGATGCCGTACGAGAGGAGCGAGTGGAAATAGGCGTGATATATCTGTACAAGAGCCTTTCCCGACATCAGTGGCTTAAGTTTTCGCAGTGCAAACACGGCGCCGCCTAGCCTTTCGCAAAGTGACTTTACGTGTCGTTTCCAATTTAAGTTGGTATCTAACTGGAATCCGAGAAATTTGCATGTCTCGCGTATTGGTATATAGGTATAGATAGGCTATCAATAATGGACTATCGAGCGGCAACACTACTCCATGACGCTAAGGGTGTGTTCTGAATCAAACTGTTAGCGCCGTCAGTGATCAGAAAACTAAAAGTTTGTATGGGTTTCGCCTGCTGACAGTAATTCGGTACGCGCTTTGAGTGCGCTAAAACCGATTTCAGCGCGTCTCGGAACGCAGGATAAACCTCTCGTGCATTCATGGGCTCATTCCGAACAGAATTTCAGCGCCGTCAGCGATCAGAAAAGCAAAAAAAACGTATGAGGGTGCTTTAATCGATTTCAGCGTGTCTCGGAACACAGGGCATATTCAAAGCCCTTTGAGCATTTTTCCCTGAGTTCTGAGACGCGCTGAAATTGATTAAAGTACCCGTAATCGCGTTCCGAATTACTGTCAGTTGTCAAAACTCGTACGTTTTTTTGCTTTTCTGATCGCTGACAGCGCTGAAAGTCTGATTCGGAATGCGTCCTTTATGTTAAAAAAATATTAATTTTCCTCTGTGCGTGAAATGGAACGAAAAATAAAAACTTTATAACTAGAAAGTTCAAGGTCAATTACTATTTTTGTAATTTATTTAGAACTTCGCACTATTTTTAAGCAAGCGCCGTATTTGTCCTTTTTATAAATAAATTTAAATATTAAACTAAAGAGTGCAATAAAGCTTTAAATTTAACGAAATGGTGCATCGCCATCATTAATCTTAAAATTTGAATAGCCCGCCATTTAAAATTCGATTTGAGAACCCCGTCCCATTTCGAAGCGTTGTTGTGAATCCATTATGGCGATATTTGATGTTGTACTATTTTGAAGGTACGTCAATTTTGACGATTTTATCATGTTTTTCTCGGTAACTATCTTGTTTATACAGACATCTCAATTCAAAATATCTATAAATATCAAAGTTCCATTGAATTTGAGTGTATTTTATGTGTAGTGAAAGGCGTTCAGCTTGTATTGTTTTGTTTGTGATTTCCGATAAATTAGTGATAATTTCAATGTGCTGAGAAATTATGCAACATTTTCGGAATCTGCTGCTTGTATTCAATAGTATTTCAGGTCCTTGATGCTTTGGTTTAAATTTCTGCTCATGGTTATGTCTGTTTTAAGAGGAAATCCACGAGCAAGGCGGAATGTAATTACGGTAATTATAGTTGGATATTTTCATGTTTTAACGAATTTAGATGATGTCTTATTGTTTCAGGAGTGCACACGTTCTTTTACAAATGGGAGTTAAATAATTTATTACTTGGGTGCATTAGAATAGCGCCATAATAATTGATTCATTATTTGAGTACATAGTCTTTAGAGCGTTGACGATAATGACGGACACGAGACGAAGAGTTAAGCTTTACGCTTTGAATGCTGACCGACAGTGGGACGACAGAGGAACTGGACATGTATCCTCTTGTTATGTGGAGAGGTTGAAGGGTACTTCTCTACTTGTAAGGGCAGAGTCAGATGGATCACTCTTGTTAGAAAGTAAGATACAACCTGACACAGCCTACCAGAAGCAGCAGGACACGCTGATAGTCTGGTCTGAAGGCGACAATTTTGACTTAGCTCTTAGTTTTCAAGAAAAAGCTGGTTGCGATGAAATCTGGGAAAAAATATGTCAGGTAAATTTAGTTGTAATATTTATGTTTAAAAATGTCTTATGAATGTTGAAATTGTTTTTCTAACCTAAAAGGTTGAATAAAATATTGACTTACTGTTTTTTTTACAGGTTCAAGGAAAGGATCCATCAGTAGAAATAACACAAGACATAGTTGAAGAATCCGAAGATGAAAGATTTGATGAAATGTCAGATAGTGTTCAGCCAGTAGAGTTGCCTGCATGTGAGATGGGACGGCTGGAAGATATCAGTGAACTGGTGAACAGCTGTCTGGTGTCACCAGCACGCAAAGATAAACTAGCTGCAGCCTTGGAAAGCCAACACTACATCAAGAAACTCTTGAATCTATTCCACATGTGTGAGGACATTGAAAACATTGAAGGGTTGCATCATCTTTATGAAATTTTCAAAAGCATATTCCTTCTTAACAAAAATACACTCTTTGACACCATGTTTGCTGATGACACTATTTTTGATGTTGTGGGCTGTCTAGAATATGACCCCAGTTTACCCCAGCCCAAAAAGCACAGAGAATATTTACGGGAATTGGCAAAGTTCAGAGAAGCCATTCCAATAAAAAACCAAGATTTACTTGCAAAAATACATCAAACATACAGAGTACAGTATATCCAGGATATAGTATTACCTACACCTACAGTTTTTGAAGACAATCTACTAAGCACACTCTCCAGTTTTATATTTTTCAACAAAGTAGAAATAGTGAAACTTATAGAAGATGATGAGAAGTTTTTAACTGATCTGTTTAAGCTGCTCATGGATGATAAGACACCAAACCAAAAGCGTCGAGATTTAGTTTTATTTTTAAAGGAATTTTGCAATTTTTCACAAAACTTACAGCCACAAGATAAAGATGCATTCTACAAAACACTAGTGTCATTGGGGATTCTTCCAGCATTAGAAATAACACTAGGTATAGATGATCAGAAGACCAAGACAGCATCTATAGACATTTTAACATACATAGTGGAGTTTTCTCCATCTGTAGTCAGGGACTATACTTTACAACAGGCAAACAACACAGAAGAGGTTAGTGTTATAAGTTTGACATTCAGTAACCTTGAAATGTTCTTGCAGTGGGTTAAATTTATTCAATGATTCTTTTTGCTCACAGGAACAGATGTTGTTGAACATTGTGATAGAGCAGATGCTTCGAGACCGCGACCCAGAGCTTGGCGGCGCAGTGCAGCTGATGGGAGTGCTTCGCATACTCCTCGACCCTGAAAGCATGCTAGCATCTGTCAACAAAAGCGAAAAGGCAGATTTTCTCAATTTCTTTTATAAGCACAGCATACAAACACTAATAGGTGAGTGCTGTGATGTGACCTTGATCTTAACCCAAGAAGTACTTTAACCTATAAAGGCCCTTTGTTCAACCTATAGTCATCGCACTGGGAGAATGCCGTCCTGAAGTTTATCACGTGACAATTTTTAGTGATGTAGCACAAAATATTCAGTAATGAAAATATACGAAAATATCCAAAAATCGATATTAATTACTTAGTTTTCAAAATCGATTTGTATGATTAGTTTTTCTAGCTTATAACCACACAACAATAGATTAATAGCTCTTAACGTTAAGTCTCAACTGGAATCCTACCATGCAAATTGAAATACTGCAGTTGCCATTTCTTATTATTTCACTTTGCGCAATTTCAAATAAATGATTAAATTACGTATAATTCTTTATTTTTTACCTTATCGGATTCGGTTTAACTCATTGCCAATTTGATATTAAACATCTAACTAAGTATGTATTACCATACCAATTATTTTAAGTCTATACGATTATTCGAATATATTTCGGATATTCCGGAATCGAAATAGAACAGCAGACCGTAAGCGGACACAACGGGCTAACCTTGCATCGACTTTCATTTATAACTTCATCTCGGGAAACACGTTGAAATAATTGATAAATTTATTATTTTGTATTTGATTTTCAAATAAAATAAAGTGTTTCGTTATATAAAAATATAATTTGTATGCAAAATGCTATTTTATGTGACCAGGCTTCATGGAGCGTTAATTCAAGGTCAGTGTACCTCACATAAAAATGGTCACATGATAAACTTCAGGACGGCATTCTCCCAGTTACCATATTAGAACACAAATTATGATCACATTTATGTTTGTGAAAATATTTCAGAACCTTCAGACAAAATTCTATTTATCTTTTAAACTTGCTATTTTACACATCAATGTATAAATTTTCTACTTTGTCTTATCTTTGTAGCACCATTGTTGGCGAATACAGCGGGTGAGAAGCCACTAAAGGAGGACTACCACACCGTGCAGCTATTGGGTCTGGTGCTGGAGCTCCTGTCTTTCTGTGTTGAACACCACACTTACCACATCAAGACCTGTATACTTAACAAGGTAAAATCACAAATTACACATATAAAAATTTCAAACAAAACTTGACTGAAAAAAAAAAAACATTATTCATGCAATCTTTTTGTCTTAAGTTGATAAGATGTAGTATAACTAACTGAAAAGTAGTTTTCCTAGACAGCTCTATTTTTTACCTTGTATTGTATGTAGATGGATAGCTTCATTATCTATTTAGGTATATACAAATCTTTTATTAGGTCAAGGTTATGTTATTGTTGTTGACAAAAAAAAATAATTATAAATTGATAAAAACACTGATAAAAAGTTATTAGATGGTGAATAAATTTACCTAAATTACTTATATAATTTGTTTATCTTCATGATTAATATTCTTCCTCCTTTTCATAAACAAGGAATCTAGGGTGTTAATACAGATTTATTTTCTATTCATAACTAGGCAAATTTTGAATGCTATACAACTGCACTGCACTGCTATATATTTTTTTAAATTGTGTTTGGGCATGGACTCATATTTAAAATCCTTTGAATGAAGCTATTGTGAAACATAATTCATGTGATGGAACTGGTTGGAACAAACTTACCACATTATACCTTATTTTCTATTTGTGTGTGGTTCGGGCTTGCAAATTTTTTAATAATCTTATTTCCATACTTGGAGCGAAATGTACGATCAGATTAGATAAACCAGTTTCCAGGAGTACATTTTACTAACCCGTTCAACATAAAATTACAAAATCTTAAATAAAGGAGTTAAAAACTTGAAGTAAATAGAGCTACTGTTGAGTATTGGACTGTGTCACATCAAAAATCCATCCGTCATTTTGCTAACCAATGAAAATCGGGATACAGTGCGCCATTTAGTCCAGGTTTTATCTTCATTGCCAAAGAAAATTTCGGTTTCAAACCAGAGTTTGTAGTATTAGGGAACTGACTATACTATTGAGTCCAGGCTCTTTAGAGGGGATGTCTATGAGCTGGTAATTAAACGTAACTCTTCTCTAAACTATTCCAGGATCTCCTCCGTCGTATCCTCGTGCTGATGCGGTCGACGCACACGTTCCTGGTGCTGGGCGCGCTGCGGTTCATGCGCAAGATCATCGCGCTCAAAGACGAGTATTATAACCGGTACATCATCAAGGGTAACCTCTTCGCGCCCGTCGTCGACGCCTTCCTAAGAAACAATGGCAGGTGAGGACGACTGTTTGGTTCTGTACTAAAGTTTTTAATGGCAATTTTAGTTTGGGGGTGATAAGATAGATTCAGGTTGGTCATTAAGGCAGTAGCTACATACACATTTACATGTGTATAATAAAGTGATAATAGCGGCCAGGTGTCAAGTTAACTTCTGCGGGTTATGACAGAAAGGATGCGTGCGCAAATGCCCAAACGCGTAAATTATTCTCATTCTAATGCTCGTAATAAAAATGCGTATGCTGGCAGTGTATTGTAAACGCCAAAAATCTTATTAAAAATGTATTTTGATGAAGGCACAGGTCTGCTTGCTACACTCGTGAAAATACCCCGAACTTTATTGAAAATAATGCTATTCCTTAAATGTTTTTTTTTATTAAAGTTTTCTTTTTTAAAAACAAAACTTACACTATCCATTTGTAAATTCTAGGTATAACCTGCTAGATTCGGCCATCTTGGAGTTATTTGAGTTCATCAAATTGGAGGACATTAAGTCGCTGTGTTCGCACGTAGTGGAGAACTATGGAAAGATATTGGAAGATGTAGAGTATGTGCAGACATTCAAAGCGTTGAAGACGCGATATGACCAACACCAAGATAAGCTAAAAGAGAGGGAGCGAGGTGAGTTAGGTTAGATCGCTTTTTCTATCTTATTAGATTTAAGCAGTCATATTTCGTTCCTTTTATTATAATCTAAGTAAGAGACCATTAGAAGAAAACAAAACTATAACGACATTACCATTAGTGCAGATTTTACCCAATAGTTTTTGTTTGAAGAAATGAAAAATGGTTTTCTTGTTGCCTTTTTATAAGTATGTATAATCAAAAGTGGGGTTCAATGCACAAACATTTGGATTTTGTTTAAAATTTAAGTTAGATTGGAACATTTATTACTATTTTCTGTTATTACCCCATTGGGAAGATGTAAGATATTGTTTGGTTAAACAAATGTCAGGATTGGATTTTTGACGTTTAATTGTCCAATCGCGCACATTTATGCGGCTGTCAAACCGTATTGACGCAGCAGCGCAGGCGACGCTAAGCGCCGCAGACAAAGGAATGTTACAATATCGCGCGGGCCGCATGTAAAATATATTAAAAACACTCAATAGTAGCGCCATTAGGTTATAGTTTTTATCCCCCATTGTTTTAAAACTTCTCTTAAGTTATTTACAAAACTGTACACTTACCTGACCAGAATAAATGATTGTTCCGCTTGGTTTATCTGTAGGAATGTTTTGTGGTGTGACAGTAAGCGGCAGCGTGGGCGTGGCGGAGGCGGTGGTGCCGTCGCTCCTGCGCACGCGCTACCGGCGCGAGGCGCGCACGCCCGATGACGAGGAGGAGATGTGGTTCAACGACGACGACGAGCTGGAGGACGAGCCGCCGCTCGACGCCGCGCAGCCGCACCCGCACCCCCACCCGCACCCGCATCCGCACACGCACCACGGGCTTGACGCCATCGGTGAGCATTTACATTGACAAATTAATATTGTACAGTCATCTCTGAAACCCGATTAAAAACTTATTAAAACTTTTCATACAGATGAAGTTTTTCTCAAGTTTTTAACACTATGCTTACATAGAATTGTACTTCACTACTTAAAACTTGATCGGTTATAGACATCGTGGATACATATCTTAGGAATATTGACCGTACCAGAACGGCCAATCAAGGCAAGTTCGGAGTATCGAAATAGATAAGCAGCGCCGCCGCCGTGCGCGCAATCAGTCTTTATTGTACTGCAACGATAATCCAATAGTAAATTGCACTATATCCCCAGAGTATTCTCAGTACTTTTTATTTATATTAATAATAATAATTTTTATTTAAGTAATCTTAATAAGTAATCCTAATATTCCAGATGTTATAGGTGAGTATGAACATTCATACATTGCATACTTACAAATACCATTAGCATTATTTACAAATACCTAGGAGACCTGATCTTGATTCCAATATATCATTGCAGATTATTATCTGTCAACATAACACTGACGGGTTACGTAAATGATATGTTTTATAATTCACCAGAATATTATGCACAAATAAATAATTGTTACTTAGTACTTAGTAGTTTGTATTATCCTCAATGCTTTATCGTTTATGACCATTACAGATCAAGGCTTATTCTTTCTTATCTTTCTATGTCTTCTGATCTAGAGTTTACTACCAAAACGTTAACCAATTTTGTTTCTTTTTACAGGCAAAATAGTAGAAAAGAAAGCATGTTCGCCTCCATCGGAGACAGCGAACGGGCCGAGTCGCGTGATGCTGACGTCATCGCCGGTCAACAAGCCGACGCACACCGACGTTCAGGTATCCTCGCCCAGATTACTCGATAAGGTAAACTTATAGTTCCTCACTCTCAACGCTTCACGCTGCTGCTGGGACCATCATGGCGTGTCTGGCTCGCAGGACCAATGGAGATGTATAACACTTTAAAGAAAATCATAAGTTACTGTACCCTGTTTCACTTAGCATCGTGCGAGTGTCAGCAAAGATGGGTATCAAAAATAGTGCACCACTCCACACGTGCAACATTCCCTATCCCTAGCGAAAGTGATTTATTATTGTTCATATAGCAACAATGCTATGTGAACAATAATAAATCACTTTCGCTGCTAAAACATCGCAATAGGGAGTGTTATCGCTAAAGACAATAAGTTTGAAAAACAAAAACAATCGAAACATCTCGTTTAGCTTAAAGATTTAATTAATATCTCGCGTAGTAATAGTACATTACGATACGAGGATCGTAGGTGAGAAATTGCAAACGAGCCGACTTTTGTAAGCCCGAGCCGCAGGCGAGGGTTTATAATGTCACAAGTTTGTTATAAAACCTAAGATCTGTGTGTTGTACGACGTTTTTCAATACACTTGTGAGAAAACTGATGGTAAATAATGAAAATGAAATAGTTAAGAAAGGTACGCCTACAAAAGCTGTATGTAGTATCGTACAGGTAAAATTGATCATGTAAAAGTTGTAAAAACTAACCTATATTACGGGCAGTTTTAGTTGCTGTACTATTCAGATTTATCATTTAAATATTAACACTTGATTACTCATAAAACGACAATCAGTATGACACAATTAAATGAAAATCTTACAAAATTAGCTACAATCTTAAAACTACCTAAAACACTAACTACAAAAAAAAGTAATAAAAATCGCTCTAGTGCGGTAAAACGCATTTACCGCACAGTTTACTGCCTTCGTAAGTTCAATTTTCGAGCAAGGTGTATTGAATACCATTTCAAAGACAGTGACCTTGAAACATCTCCATTGTTTCTATGATGTAAGATATATGTATGTATTCCGAAATTGAATAAAATTACTGGTATATTTATGACCTGGGTTGCCTTATTTATTATACTTAACAATAACTTTATGATTATAATTTTAAAACCGCTTTCATTGCAATAATACTTTTGCTGTTGCATGATACTGTTTTTAATAAGTAACAACTGCTTATTTTATGGATTTAATTTGTAAGTCTTGGTAAGCATATAAATTAAAAATAAGTATGTTGCTGTGATGATCGAGGCCTTGTGAAGATTGTGGTCTTTACTGGGCTGTAGGACTAAACTAAGATTAGTTGAATAAAGAATGAACAAGAAAATAAATTTTAAAAATTGGTAGGGATGCATACAGTTCATAATTTTCAATAGTATTACTCCTTTACGACTTATGGTACTTTAATAACACACATCTACCGGGTTATTACCACGATTTTGGTTTAAAATAAGCTTTTTAATGAGCTCACTGATATTTATTATATATATTTTTGTTGTAAATCGTGGTAATAACCCGGTAGATGTGTGTTATTAATATAAACAATCGCGAAAACCTAAAAGTGTTAATGGCACTTTATTACAATATCAATAAAGTAAAGTTTTCTGTACGCAAAACTCCCTAACGGACACTGCGGCTCCATGAGAACTTTGATTTACAATCAAGTATTAATCCAACTACAACATTGTAGGGTCTGGTTGACTACGACGGCGATTCAGACGAGGAGGAGGAAGGCGCGAGCGCGGCGAGTGGGGCGAGCGAGGCAAGCGGGGCGAGTGCGGCGAGCGGCGCGCCCAGCAGTAGCGGCACGAGCGAGGAGCGCGACGCCAAGCGGCCGCGCCTCGCGTAGCTCGCGACTCCCCTTCAAGGAATATAAGCTCCGCCGTCTCGCTGCTGTGCCGCACTGCCGGTGGACCGCCCACAGAGGTACTTACACTAGCTTAGCTCTCGGTCCGGTATTACGTCCGAACAGCACTAGTAGGCTAAGTCATTGTACCTGAACGCTTGCTACTGAAAAATAAATTCTGATGAGCTTCTGAGTTGACGCGTTCCAAATATTTACGTCGTTCAACTTATTTTTTCATTTTAGATTTTTACCACCAATTTCTAGAGTGTTTTGTAGCACCCTAGAAACTCAGATGCAATGATTTAATGTTTGAAGTGAATTATTTTTATATTCTACTTATACACGTGAATGCAATTAAAATGATTCAGTTTGGACATTTTAAAACCTACTGGTGCTAATCTCAATTAATTTCAACTGAGGATGATGTGTTTATTCGTTTAAACTAGACTGTGTGACTGGAGTTGGTAGCTAGCTAACGGCTGCTCCACATTTATTGACTTATGGTGGGGAATATCTTAAGGCCCAACGGACACCGAGCGCGGCGAAGATACTGAGAAGTCAACAATTTAAATTAAACCCTAATCCCTATCTTATAAGATTGAAAACGCCAGGCAAGATAAATAAGAGCTCGCGGCGCATGGCAGTGAAGCGGCCCCGAGAGCCGGCGCGCGCCCGCGCGGGAGCGGGGCTCGTCAGTGTCTCGCCGCGCCGCGCGAGGTGTGCGTTGGGCCCAATAGATGATGTTCTTGAAATTCGCTGGCTACACTCTTTAATTCACTATAGTAAATTTCACGTTACTAAAACACAGGTACATACTCTTTAGTTGACGATTCAAAAATAAGTATATTTTGCGTCAAACTCGCATTCTGATAAAATAAATTGTATAAATAACGCAAATTGCGGTTAGATTATGTTATTTAAATACCACAATTGAGTGTTCGGCTTCACAAGCTGGAGCTAGGCGTGAAGTGTCCAAAGCGGCGGCTTTGTCCATTTTGTACATACGATGTGTCTACGCCACCAGGTGGGTTATTCTACAAAAGTTCTTGCTGGCATACATATTGATGAATGATTGACTCATAATAAGCGCAATGTCTGATCAGACAGCATCAAAATAAAAAAATATTGATTTCCATAGGATGTTATTACATCACATAGATCCGTCATTACATTTTTTTGGGTGAGTTCACTAACACAATGGCGGAATCTGTGGAGAAGAGCTCACCGAAGAAACTCCACAGTCGTCGCAACTTTTGCGTTTCCTGCGCAGCGACTCACAAGCAGGCAGGCAGCCCCGTACCAGGGCTAAAGGAGAAATAGATCGTATCGAAAATCGCCACTAAACTAAGCAAACCCAAAAGGGCCCATATTCATGAACATAGTAATATATCGTGATTAGACCCGCTAAACCAGTTCCACGAATTTGATGCAGAATATTATTTGCATTTCACACCAGGCACAATTCAATTAAATTTCCCTTTAAATATTTTAGTAGGAATCCTTTTTACATTTCCGTCGTAAAAGTTGTATAGCTATGAATATTAGTGGGATTTTCGCTATTTAACTTTTCCATTCAAAAAAATAAAACTAGATAAATAGTTTGTGTACTAATATAGATAAAATGTCTCGAGGGTATGCCAGTGAGAACTGATTGAATATTAGAAACACCAGGCGTCGACCAGCATATTTAGTGTATGAAGAACTTCATTCTTCATTCGTAGTAGTATAATTAAATTACTTCAGTTGGCATCAGAAAGTAGAACAAAATATTGGTTACGAAATATATTTATGTGAAATAATTTTAACCATTAGATTACTCCCCGAATGGATTGTAATAATAAAAGTACAAAGAAACTATGAATGGGAATGAATACTGCAAAGTGGGCATGTAAAAATGTACGTATTGATTAAAGAAGATGATAAAACTAGATAACTAAATTATTACAAGACCAATAAGTTCTCCAAATTGAATATTTAAATCATAACTGTGCTGTGGAATTGCTTCTCACTAGGATGTTACTGAAGATATCACAAACATTCTACTATAGACGGGATCTGTCGGGTTTTCTAAATTAGAACAGATTAATGAGTACCACTTCATTTCAATTAGATTATTTATTTGCATTCCTATTATATTTGGTTTTTTACATTGGGCTTCTAGGAGGTTTATACTTTCGTAATGTTTAATTTGTGTTAATGATAATTAATACCATTGTTCGGCTATTATATTCCTATAATGAAACCGTATTAGTTCTGTCTTCATTCTAATAGTAGAAAAATTCTATGGCAAGTATTTTGTTAAATGTGTTTGATTTTCGTGTATACCTCTTTGGAGCTCAACTTTTGTTGATGGTAAAGAAAATGTGAAATATAAAAAGCAAGAAGAGACTATTTTGATGTAATCCAGCCAGTCCGATATGAAGTAGATAATGCACTACATGATCATAGGCCTGCGACTGATTGCAACACAAATTAGGAATGTAGTCGCATTAAAAACGATGAACATCAATATATTTTTATTAAAACAATCCATTGCACAAATTTCAACTATGAAGAACAATTATAATTTTACTTTAATTTTCAAAAATCTTTACAAACTAAATAAATCAGTGAAATTTTGCCGTGTATGAAGGGAGGGTATTGTTTCTCATGCGACTATTCGAAATTAAACACTAGGGAAATGTTTGGTTGTGTGATGCTACTTCATTTAGACTTAGTGATTGTGAATTTTTTGTATAATTATCTGGGTCCTGAATGCTAATAAATGAACATAGTTGAAAGTGTGAAAAACCTAATTTTAATAGTAATTTATTTTGGGATAGAAATTATTGATTTTTACTTTCTTACGTGGAATATCGATGTTTTAATTTGTTACAACTTTAACGTGAGCCTGAGGGATATTGACAGTATTTATTTATTTTAAAAAAATGCCCATTCATTTTTTACATTAAAATGACAATATTTTTCTCTCGTTTTCATATTTTAGAGCATCCGTTTTTAAATAAAAATGTCTAGTACTAAAGATCCATTCAAAACACCTAACTACATTTAAAATAATTGTAAAAATGGAAAGAAAAATACTCACCAATTTTTTTTTTTTTTTCCCTACTAAAATCAACTTGATTGAAGTTAGTGGCAGAAGAAGTAACGTCACAATATAATGACGCCAGACAGAAGGCTCAAATTAAATTTGTCTCATTCATTAATTATATACCATGTAAAAGTTTACAGAATGATTGACATTTTATTATATTTATGACCCAGATTTTGCAATTGTTTTTGCGTCAGATGGCTTCTCTTCTATAATAGGCCAGTCATATCGTACAAATAAAAAGGCTGAAATAGACATAATTGCGGTAAACTTGCTCTTTTGGTATGTGGTTTGGGTTCACCTGGATAGTATTAAACCAGATTTGCAGCAGTCTGAAATTCTCGCCCGCTGAGTAGTTGCTGAAAAACCACCAAAAACTATATTGGAAGGCTCTGACGATGAAGGTCACTACTACTTTTTTAAAGTGTACAAAATTCCTGACAGTTTGAGCGTTAATTCAATTGTGTAGGTCTAATAAATGTCGTTTTTGGTGGTTTTTCAGCAACTACTCAGCGCGCGAGAATTTCAGACTGCTGCAAATCTGGATTAATACTATCTAGGTGGATCCAAACAACATACCAAAAGAGCAAGTTTACCGCAGTTATGTCTATTTCGAATGTAACATATGACTGGCCTATAAAGCCGTTTATAAAAAGATGGCGATTGTGATTTCATTTAAAATGGCAGTAAATTAATTTAAATATCTTTCTCATTGTATCTATTTATTTTCTATACTCTCAACAAACTCCATGTCTTTGTTTTTACACTGCAGAAATGTGTATGTGATATAAGTATCTGATTAAGATCCATTTTATTTTATTATACTGTTAACCTCTAGTTTTATCGTTCGTATTATGTAAATAATATTAGATTTTGTAAAGTAAACTAATCTGGTGATCAGTTTGACACTTGAGTGAATTTAGCTTGAATGATCACTTGTCGCCAGAATCGATATACGAGATATATAGGATGTGGTCCAACTATTTACTTATAAGTGACGTATTTATCCCTTAACTATTAGTTTGTGTATTGCATTTACACATCCTTTCCTATAGAAGATGCTTTGTATAACCAACGAACTGCGAGCTCAGAGCATTTAGTGAAATTCTGGATTCATCGTAATTTTTAGCATTAGGTTTTGAAAGCAAGAAAACTTTTAAGAAACTAAACATGAATGAATAGAGTTTTGTAAAGTAATATAATAACTCTGTCCATTCATGTGGGTAGTTCATGTAATATATAAACACATTCTGACATGATTAATATAATGTTTATATTGAATGTGTTGGATAGATGATATTCCTGGCGACACTGATGATTAAATTGTGGCATACGAATGTATAGCATATTATTTTTATTTATTATTCCTAATACTGTCGAATATAAAGTTGAGTAGTATTCATTTCGGAGAATGGAACATTGCATGGCATGCCATCCAAATAAAATTGTATGGTAAATTATTTATTTTTGTTTTTATAATAACCGCCAATGTTTAGTTTTTATCTTAGGAAGTGGACACGGATCTAGACTAGGAATAACGTGGTTTTTAATCTTTATACGATTACAATCGGGTCTAAGGGGAAGGCAGCTGTCTATAATGATAAGGTATTATTTGCCGCGCGGCGCTGCGTAAAAGCAGTGTTAACTAGATGTCGCGCCTTGATTTGGCGGCTGACTCAACATTTTACAAAATTGATTTTAAATTCAGTTTTCGTTTCTGGTGTCACTAAACCCGCGTTCACCTCCTTCAATATTTTTAAACGTTTTTATAGGCTTGCAGTTTTAATCCGTATTGTCTACTTCAATTGTGGTATTATTGTGTGTAGTCCTTATAACCCTTTTAACCCTTTTGAACACTGCGAAATTTTCTGAACTGTAAAATCATCTGTGCAGTTGAAATCGTTTATCTTCCTATTACATATCAACTGATGTATCTGAGCTAAAAAAATACTATTGATCTCTATTATAAACATCAGCACAAGTTTTTAACTGGTGGTCACGTTGAAACCTGGAGGACTTTTTTATTAGTTTTGTTTTCCTTCAATCAGTTCATAGTGCACAGTAAAAGCGAGACGAAAATTCAGAGATAGATACGTGGAGTGAATTTAGCAGTACATTGTAAATATTAAATTTATCTAGAATTTATTTCGGTATCTGCAAACATCCACGTGTTAGATCGAGCTGTCAATTAGATACGACTCTTATATTCCTTGAAATCACTTCCCGTTTTTATTGAAATACGAAGCTATAGGTAAAAGTAGACTGTAACAAGGACTATTTTTTATCAGTCTAGGTGGATGACCATCGTAAACTAATTTATACACAGAAATAAAATGAAATAGATTTACCTATTGGCAAATTGTGTAAAATAAATAAGCTTACTATAATGCTATTATTATGATGTCACTAGTTAAGTAAGCAATATAAAATATAAGGTACATAATACGAAGCCATTGGTCTTTTATTAATTTTCAACAACTTTCTTTATACTTCGGCACGATACTATTTGTCTCCGTGTAAGATATTAAATTATGAGTATGTAGGTAATAATAAATAATTTTTTGACTTAAAACTTTAATAAGTTAAAAACACATCCATGAATAGAGCTTTATAACATTGTTACATAACTAATAATAAATTAAGTATACTTTTACTGAGAATAATATTTAATTGGTAGAATCGACGACCTCAGTCTTGAGTTTAGAGGCGAGCGCACGACGTAGTTGCATTGCGTCAGGTGGCGGCGGCGGCGGTGCGCCCTTCAGCGCCGCCTGCGCAACTTTGGCGGAGCGCGGCCTGGCTCCGTTGCCGCGGGATCCTTCTCCACCTATATAAAATATTGAAAAAACATGAAGGATGGACGAACAAACTAAAACTGGCGCAAAGGGTAGGATCGAGCCTCGTACAAATAAAAGAGTTACCTCCAGCTTCAGGACCCACATCCGCTGCATCGAGTCTCTTCTCTCGGACCTGCTTCTTCAGCGCCAGTAGCTTGTCACGCTGCTGCTTCAAATATTCTTGGCGAGCGCGCACCTCCTCCTCACTTACCTGGTAAAAAAAAGTCAAAGGAATATTCAGTAGGTAATGCTGTTTGAGACCTAAATAAATCTTCATTGAATAATGCGAATTATGTTTACTTGAACTTTTTGTGGAGGTGGTTTTGGCGGTTCGATTGAAGGTTTCGCTTCTTCGGGAGTAACCTGTTTCTCCTGAACGTCTTTCTTTTCCTTCTTCTCAAAGCTCTGCAGCTTTGAGAGCAGAGTTTGTTTCTCAGCGACTACTTCCTCTGGAAGGACGCTCACTTCGTCTTGACCTTCGATTTCATCAATTTGTAGTCTAAAAAAACATTGAAAACTTTGAAATTTAGTGAAGTTCATTTCAAAAATATAAATTCACTGAATACGAAAAATTGGTTTCAGAAATGAACTAAAAGCATACTTTTTTATCTCAGTCATGACGTCATCGTTATCCGGCCAATCGTCGCTTTCATCACTCCTCGTTGAGTCCAGATCTTCAGTATCCGTGAAGATGTTAGGCATTGCGCCATATCGTCTTTCTATCAGCTCCAATGCCTGTGCCAAAGGTTGTCACAGTCAATTTAAACAAGTTACTACAGATTGTTGTTACACTTTCAAAACCTTTTTAATTTAAATTATTTAACCTGCAACTGAAGCTCCACATTCTTATGCGTCATCATTTTCGCGAACATCTCGTAGTCGTTGGCTGCCCAAATCTGTTCGAACAGTCTTCGATGGAAGTGCGCTGGCAGACCAGCCAAGTCGCGGGCGGAGAGGCGGCAGGCTGCCTCGAATTGATCCGCTGTTATGCCTATGTCGTCCATAAACGAGCCCAGCATTACATCTACCTGGATAATTTTATGAAATTATAATTTTATGATATTTATTTTGAAATGTAAAACATCTTCATAGACACATTTTTATTCGGAAACAATATCTTTATTTCAGTCTCAAATTATGACAAAACATTGGTGCACTACTTATCGAATTCGTCGTAATAGGCTGAGGCTGAAATACTGGTTTTATCACAAGGTACCAACCAGATTGCGGTATTCATCATGGATTTTCTTGTATTCAGGTCTGTCCAACACTTCGCCAGTGTCAGTCGGTTCAAATGCTGTAAATTAGTTTGATATTGTGAGGAAAGAGGAATTAATTAGAATAATCGTTTCAACAAGATTCATTTTCAGAATGATTTGAAAACTCACGCAAAGACTTTTCTTCAATGAAAGTTTGTAGTGGTATATTCCATACAGGGCCGTGCAGGAATCCCACAAGCGAGTCGAAAACCCAAGCATTGTTGTCAGCGAAGTCCATAACGGATTATCACAGTAAGTATATCTGATCACAACCACAAAATACTACCTTTAAGGAAAAATAACAACCTAAACTCAACGTTCAATTCGAGTTAAATTTTTACTACTCACAAATCGCTTTATTTGTGCTGTAGATTGCCATGGCAACGGCTTTGATTTTTGTTTTCTAATGGCATTTCAAGGTTTTTGGTATCGCGAGTTCTCTTCCACTTTGGGCTTAACTTTGGGAGGACAATAATTTCGAAAGGCGTATGCCGTGTGGTGACGGCAGAGTAGAATACATTTGTCACCAACCCCTACTCTTCCCGTGGGTGTCGTAAGAGGCGACTTATGGACTACACATTGAACAGGGAACGGGCAGCAGCGCTCTCTGATACAGTAACCTTTCTGCGATCTCCAATCCGCCTGCCAAGCGTGGAGATTATGGCAGAACCCTCCACTCAAGTGGAGGAGGCTCATAGTCCAGCAGTGGACTACAACGGCCCGTTGATGTTGATGATCAAAGAGTGTTGATGATGTACGACAACGCGAAAAGGAGGGTATGATTTTATTTCCTTTGATAGCACCATCTCCTGACGAAAAGCATAATTAATTTGTAGATGTCAAACTATGCCCAAAGTTCTTGCAGCCAGGCTACGTTTCCTCGTTTTTATGTCTGTGGCGATGTGCAAACCGCACCATGCCAAAGGAAAAAAAAAAACGAAGTCGGCAGGCAACTGTCAAAAAAAGTCTGCTTGCGTTCCAAAACGTAACAGAATCAGATAGGCTATTTCACTTTCACTTGCCTTAATCCCTATGAGTGCAAGTGAAATAGACCTCTGTCAGTCAAGTAATTGCTCTAACCGTTATGGAATGCACTCTTAACCTTAACCCTATCTTAGGGCAAAAATCTATTTTGCTTTGTATTTTTGTGTGATTGAATAATGCAAAATACCAATGAAATATTTGAGTTTGAAAACGTGAATGGAGTTGCAATATCTCTGAAGATGGATTCCCGAAAAGGGTCACCAAAATCACAACAGTTTACAATAGCATACAAAAACAAAGAAAAAAAGTCTTCTTGGCCTAGTGTATCCCTGATTCTGGCGATATTTTTTAACATACTGGCATTTAGCTATGTTAAAATAAGTATTACAACAATATCAATAATAATTATAGTTTTCGCATTTTTAGTGTTTTTTTGGATAACGCACAGCGTTCAATCAGGTTAGTGTCTTGGATCCGAAAGGGGGCAAATACCGAACAGATCGTTTCATCATCATGTTTTTCATCTGCCAAATATTTTATGTGATCATTCCTATTACAGAGCGGCTCCTAGTTATACCTACTGTAGGGATACAGAGCTCAGTGAAATATGTTTTTGGTAGAGAAGACAACTTTGTTCCATGGTCCAGCATAGATGACATCATTATCAATGAAGTTATCAAATTGGTGAGTTGGTTTTAGTCCATGAATTAGTGTATCAAAGCAAATAACAATATATTTAAACCTTGGCACCAAAGTCTGCTATTTATCAAGTAGGTATGTATGCACTTATAATTTTGTTTACCAAGATGTAGATAAGTACATAAGTACACATTTAACCATAATACGAGATAAGGATCCCTTTTTGTTATTTTTTAAATACTGCTTTAATTGTAGGTACATGTTTATAGTATGTTATTAAATAATGTTTTATCAACACAAGTTATTATTAGAAATGTTAATTTGTTGTTTCAGAACAGGGTGCTGTATTTCCTAACAGTTTTGGTGAAGACAACCAACCAGACAAATGATGGAGAAAGTGTAAAGTTATTACCCTTGTTCAAGGTACCTATCTTATCCTTGTATATTGTTATAGCGGTACAAGTTAACTGAGAGCCGGGTATGATGTGAGGTGGGGGAGAGAGCTATGGCGACAGTTGATAATGTAGTCAATGTTGCAACTTGTTGATCAACTAGTCAACGGACATAAAATTTAATTCACTTTAATAAATAGATCCTGCCTTACTTCCTCTATGGATACATGACATGTGTGTTACTCTCCATGTTCAACCTAATTATGTCAAGTTGGAAGACAAATAATATGACTGAAAATCAAACTGATTTAGTACAGTTATTACAGAAAGTGGATTGATTTTGTGTTTTTGATAAAAAATGTTTTACAAATATGTATCACTCTCAGCACTACTAGATTCGTTAGATGAATTCGAGTCTTCATCTCCCACAGGTAAGATAATTAATAATCGTCAATTGCATTGTCAAGCCTGTTGTGATTACAATATTCATCTTAAATTTGCTTCACATGGTCAACACATTTTTAACTATTTAGTTCGATCATAACTGCAACAAGATGGACCATTTACCGAAACTGTTAGAGACAATATCCAAATGAGACTTTTGTATAACTAACTAACGGCAAACTTCTTGAGCATCGCGAGAGGTGGTGGGGGAAAGTTTGCGCATGTACACTTACATGCAAAAATATTGGTTCACAGACGCTTTTTTATTACTATAATTTTAATGCGTTAGCTAATAACGTTTTAGTTGGTGGTATAGAGAGAAAAAAAATGACGAAAGACATCTTTATTGGTAAATTAGCAATTAAAATAAGTTGAAATATGAAAAAAAAAAATATCTCTAATGATAGTTAATCGATCAGCTAATTAACAAATTTGTATGGAAGATTTTTTAGCCTCATGTATTTTTTTTTTACATAAATAACAGTAATTGGTATTATTAAAGTGAGGAGAGTATTGTAATGAATAAAAAAATGTGTAAGAACATATTTACTAAAAACTTAAAGTACAGTACTGCTAATCATCGTCATCAGGGAGGATAGTAATGCCTTCCATTATGTCGAAACCAGCCGAAGCCGAGTTGTCTTTTCAAAACAATGTTCTTTTTTCGTGGCATGGTGTAACAAAAACCACAAAAGTCAACGAAATTATAACAAAAAACTCAACAAAATCGGCACGTAATCACTGAACGTGAGAGACAGCGGGACGCCGTCTACTGACCAACCGATCCTGTGCGTGTTGCCATGGTAACTGGCGCGCCCCGCCTCCTCGTCCCGCACCGCACCACTAAAGAGACCTATTTTTAGTTTCTGCGCATTCAAGATCGTTGCTCAAGAAGTTTGCCGTTAGCTATACTCATCTGTATCCCTCCCCCCGCAAACCGTCTTCGTCCTGCCTCCTAGTTAAGTTGTATGGCTATAATAATCCTCTTGCTTTAAAAATCTAGTACAGATACCGGCAAACTTCTTGAGTAAGGACCTTGAATGCGCAGAAACGTATTTTAGGTCTCTTTGATAGTGCGGTGCGGGGCACGGGGGGAGCGACGGGAGAAGCACGCGCGTGATTGGTCGTTCAGTCGACCTTCGCCCCACGCGCCGTGTCCACGTCCCGCTGACTCCTGCGTACACTTACGTGCCATTAAAACGGACCTTTTTTTTTGTTATTTATTATTGAGTTTTATGGCTAAGTTTTTCTTGTTAAGTTTTTGTTGTTTATAAAAGACATAGGTACACTATGCCACGACAAACTAACGTAATTTTGAAAAGACAAGCCAGAAAAATGGTGATGATGTGAATTGTTTTCTCAAAAAAAAAAACAGCAAGAATGATATTGAAACGGTGGTTATTTGGAGTGTAATTTAGTAGTTAAATACCCAATATTTTATCTTCCTTAATTATAATAGGTATAATAAAACAGTTGAACCATATTATGTTTGAGTACTATTTTTTTGCTCGCAAGTGTACATGCGCAAACTTTCCCCCACTACGTCATGCGATGCTCAAGAAGTTTGCCGGGATCTGTATATTTTGAGTTAAGGTAGCAGCTGAAGAAAACATTTCTAACAGATGGTTACTCTTACAAAATAAAGTTCAGCACTGGAAATTGAACCTCAGTGTTAACAGGACGTTTTTGTCACTGTTAACTAACAGCAAATAAACGTTTACTAACAAATTTAAACAAACTTGATTATATCATAAAAATATTTTTACAAAAAACCCCATTAGGGACATTACCAGGGTGGCCTATTTAGATGGGTCAGTATGGGTAATTATGAAATTATAAGACATAGAAAGATCTGTTCTATCGGGTTCGATTCCCGAATTAAGTATGAGTAATTTATTTAAAATCTTCCTTCTCTAAAATCTTTCTATTGTCTTGTAGTTTCAGAGTTACTCATGGTGACCCATGGTTACCCAGTGTTAAGATGCAGTGGAATTATAATAATAATATAATAATAAATTTATTTCCAAATACAATGACAGTAACAATATAATACAAGTGTACCTTATTAAAATTTGGGCTAGTAAATGTTGCATACAATAAACCCTGACTCTTAAACTAGGGGAACTGTATCTTAAGAGGCAGTGATTCGACCAAGATATTGTGACAAATTAGTTGCTATGCTCTGTATTACACAAAGTATTTGTATTGAAATTAGTCTAATACTAAAAAGAAAAAAAAGTTTCTAATGTTAGGATAGAATCTAACATTTACCTTATAAGGAAAGGTTTAAAGAAAAACAAGGATATCTAAAAATAAGGAATCAAGGATACTTTGCAAAATACTAAATTCTTACTAAAATAGTAACTTACATCAAAAGTTTAAGGAAGTTTTGTATAATGTTTTACATTTTTAGTTTCATAGCAATGTAATTCTATTTAAATTTCCACCACGTAGTCCGACCACGGCTACGCTCGCGATGTGTAAGATTTTCCCGTGGGAATAAGACTTTCCCGTAAAATGTATCCTATGTGTTAATCCAGGTTACAAACTATCTCCATTCCAAATTTCATCCAAATCCGTTAAGTACTTTAAGCGTGAAGGCGGAACATCCAAACATCTAAACATCCAAATATATTTTCACATTTATAATATTAACCTCTTCTGAAGGTCTGCGTTATAGAGTATTAATGACAATAAATTTTGTTTTCCAGTACACAAAGCCAAGGCTGGTGATGCTTGAAAAGATTTACTCAGAGCTCCAAGTGCTGTTGATGGGAACTGAGAAGGAAGACACGGGTAGAGGCTCTGGTGATAGCAAAGGCTCTGGTGACATGGGATGAAATCAAGCCAATGGGTTAGCATACTCATATTTTGGTTGAATAAATTTATAAGTATCGGGCTGTTTGAATTTGCGCTAAAAGTGTTATAATATAACAGTTCTGCAAGTGGTCCTTCCTATCATCTCAGAACGAACTTTACACCTACTTCATTAGATATAAAATTAATCATATAATGTTGCGCATTTACAATGCTTTTAGCGCAAATCAAGACACAAGGTTGTTTGGTCATCATCACTTAGATAATTAAACACAAGTACCTACACTGTTAAAAGTACCTGATAATGTTAAGATGGAAATAAAATTCAAAGATAATTATTACATACATAGTTATATTTAGTTTTTCATTTTCGTTTTTTCATCTAGAATAGAAAGTAGTGCTGAAAAATAAAATAATTGGTATTTAGATCAAACACTATTTATAAAACATAGTACAAGAATTTCAGCTGGTTAAAAAATACCTTAGGGTCTTTCTTCTGCCAACATTTGTGCAGGTCATAAGAGACTTCACACAAATCTGAACCTTCTTCACCTTTGAAATGTACGCAGGCATGGCCCATGTTCCAGGCTATGGTTCTCATCTCCTCGGGGAGCATGTTCACCATCTTGTCGTATCGGAACACGCCGTTTGATTCGTTCAGCTAAAATGTAATGTACATCAAAAAAAAAAAATTAACGGCCTGTTACAGTCCACTGCTGGACTATGAGCCTCCTCCACTTAAGTGGAGGGTTTTGCCATAATCTCCACGCTTGGCAGGCGGATTGGAGATCGCAGATTAAAAGGTTACTGTATCAAAGAGCGCTGCTGCCCGTTCCCTGTTCAATATGTAGTCTCTAAGTCGCCTCTTACGACAGCCACGGGAAGAGTGGGGTTTGGTGAAAAATGTATTCTACTCTGCCGTCACCACACGGCAAATGTAATGTACAGCACAGAGTAAATAATAGTAGCTGTGTACAGTTATTTTTTAAAGAAAATCTTATAGTCTCGTAACAAAGTTTTTGGCTTCTCTTAATAATGATGTAATTTGTATTACAACAAGCCTTGTCAAATGTCTGCAATCACAAATATTAGGTATATATCTGTTACTTTTTATTAAACATAGTTACTTTTTCGGTCCATTTGTGTTGTATAATTTATGTGGCATAAGTATCGTAACTGCAAAAGCGTTTAGTAACTATTCATATTATGACGTTCAATAAAATAGAAAACCTTACCAACCTTGTACTTCTACCAAACTTTGTCTATAATTTTACAGCAAGCAACATTCCAAAATTAATAATTACATAGTACCAACTTACCAGCTCCAAATCTACGAAAATACATTTCATGTAACACTGAAAGAAGAGAATTTTCAATTAATTGCCTTTCCAAACTCTTCCCGCATAATTACATATTGGAGAAAGTATTACAACCTTTAGTTTCGTATCATCTGCCATATTCTCGCCTTTACTGAACTCTTCTACCAAAGCTGCAATAAATAAATAAAAACGCGCGGTCTAGTAAATAAATAGGAATATTTAAGGGAAATACTTAATATAGGTGAGTGTGGAAGTTTGTCTGATAGCTGTATAACAAACAAATAGCAAACAATAATAACAATTTTTTCTCTAACTTGAACTGTCCCTCTGATGGGCAAAGACCGAGACGGTGGAAGAATAAATGGGATTCAAAAGCAATAATAATAAATTAAAGGTTTTTCTAATAAACCTAACACCGCAAAAAAGTGTTTTGTTTTCACAAGTGTTATGTACCACGAGCTGTACCAAACATAAAAAAAAACAGGAAAATACCAATTAGAAAACGCTTTGCTCCTGTATAGAAAAGCTCGGAAAAACAGGATAGCTTTTGAATTTGTGCTTACTTTTATCGACGCCAGTTTTTTCCATGCATTTTTCGACGATGGGCTTCAGTTGCTCCACGAACTCTCTTGTCGGGAACTGGGAATCACGAGTGCTAAAATTAGTATAATTAGTGCATTACTAAGTTTTCTTATTCTTTATATGATATTATTAGGAGCGTCGGTGCGCGGTGGTGTAAAGGCTAGCCACGTACTAATGTGTTTTGAATTTCGAATTCATAAACTCTTATGAACGTTTGTTCGACGCTCTTACGGTGAAGGAAACTATCGTGAGGAAACCTTCACACTCTTGTGAAAAAATTCAAAAGTTGTGTGTGAGCCCAATGCGGGTTACTGCGTGGTCGAGTAGGGCCTGATCAATCACACTACAGTCGGGCCACGTTATGAAGCGACTTTTGAAGGATGTCATTGTGACGTAAATAGTGATGTCCCGTAGTGTAATGGTTGACTTTGCCTAGTATCTAGTATTTCAGTCAGATCTTTTCATTTCTTATATTTACTTACAAAGATGCCTACCTATTTGAAATTTATTATCTTCGTAATTAGTTACGAAAAAAAAAGATTTAGTACTTTGTTAAATATTGTATTACAATCGGTGTTGCCGATATTTTGTTATTGGAAATAATCAACATTGTCATTCTGTGAAGTATCACAGAATGAAATTATTAATTTGATACTATCAATGTAGGTACAGATTATAATATTATATGAAAATACGCAGATGTCATATTAAAAGTAATAGATCGACCGTTTAGAATTATAATTAGATTAAATTACAAAATATGCTATTAACAGAAAAAGCATAGATAAGTAAAAAAATACAGGTATTTAAAAAAAAGCAGGATTAGAGTCCAAAAGAGAGCCGAACCGTAGAATAATACTTTGAGAAACCGAAACAAAACACATGTAGCCACTGCGCACGAAAACGACAGACTGACTGACTGAACCGAAACATTAACAAGACTACACGGAATAACTAATTATCTTTTCTCAGAATTTTAAGTACAAAAGACGCCGATGCACCCTACACAATCGCAACAATGATAGAAAAAAAAACCTATACTCAAAAGTAACTCTTGAGCGTACTCACGTTATAACTGCTATCAGGCTGATACTGATAGTGACAACACTGGGAATTAAAAAATATATATTACGGCCGACGTAACTTTTACGCGTCGGCCTAATATTTTTGTTATAGCTTTTTTAAATTGTTGCGCTCACATAGCAGCTGTAATTTATCATAGAAGTAGTGTAAAATTTAAAGTTCTTTGATTATATCTAAGAAGTATGCTTCAAAAGTGCTTCTTTTCTTGTTTTTTATTTGTAAGTACGCTGGTACAAGGTTATCGTTCTTTGGTAAGTACATGAAACTTCAAAAGTCGCTTCATAAAGTGGCCCGACTTTAATTATACTTAGCTTCTCCTCCGTGGGCATGTATATGAGTTGTTGATGATGATTTAATATTATTAGGTATTTTTGCTGGAATTAAATTTTTCAGAGGTATGGAAGCTCGTCGCTTCGCGTTTGAAGCGACATATTCCTCTGAGCTTAAGTTTTAACAAAAATAAATAAATACCAGGTCGGAAAATGATCTCATACTTATTAAAAATAAAATTAATCAATTTACCTATTAATGATAGGATTACTTGTATTAGGTATCTCGTACCTATGCTAAGCTAAGCTCATCGGTTATTAGTAGCGAAATGCCGCCTAGGCGGAGCGTCGCAGAACGCGCAGTGCTTCGACCAAAAGAATTTTTTGAAAATTGAGCGGAATCGGATGTTTAAGATAGGGAACGTCTATCACCTAGTATGGTTAGGTCACCTAGTATTGGAAAATATAAAAAATATATTTAGTAGCTACATGTATTTTACATGTATATGTATATTTTAGTTGATTTTCTCCCAGTCGAACTCGCATAGCTACGCTTGCTACGACGTAGCGCATACGTAGCCGTAGATAGCCGTAGCCACACCGTAGAAGGTAAGCCGATAAACGAAAACTTTGTCTAAAAATTGCACATTAGATATACTTACGTAGGGAACTCAGGAATATACTTACTATTGGTTATGTCTTACCCTCTAGTCGTTTAGTCTTTCATACAGTAAAAGAATTTGTTAGGTGCATTTATTAATATTCGGTTTTTGAAAGCTGAATCCATTTCATGAAAAAAGTATCTTTAATGTAAAACGATAGAGTACGCCACACTAAAGCGTTGTTGATTGTACTAGTCGAAATACGAATTGAAACGTGGATGTGTAGGTACCAGGTAGGTAAACTACACCCTACACCTGCTTCAAATATCAACGTTAGTGGGGAGCGGTGCTTAATTGTACCTACCCTAAATCTCGCAGCATCGACGCTATCGGGCTGGAAATTCAGTGTCGGATTCAACAAATTCATCGGGCACACCTGGATTCTAATTGTGAGCTGCTGGAGTGGGTAGTTTGATAAAGCGCCCGTGATTCTCTAAACAACTGACAAAACTAAAGCTAAGATGTACCTGTTTTATTTTTTTATTTAAGTAAGTCAATGATTAAAAATAGGGACATGAAGATAATAATTTTGGTTTCATAAAACTCGTTTTAGCAGGTACAAAGACCACAATATTTTTTTATTGTACCTACTACTTATTTAGTGTAGATATGGAAAGAAAATCCCATAGGAAGTGCAAAAAAGAGTACCTACTATTTTTGAGAGATTTGGATCGTGATTCAAGGCCAAAAAAATTGGCGTCGTAGTTAAGGCTACCTACATTGTAAATAAATGCTCACCTCTTCTGCTCGGGCGCACGCGAGCAGCTCCACGAGCAACACGAGCAGCGCGACCGATCGCTCCATCGCTTTCCGTAACGATCCGGGCTGTACCAGTTATATCCTGAGCAAATTAACACCTGTACCAGGGCCGAACTGCGCACGGATCTAGGTCTTGCTCCAATTAGTTGAGCAGTAGCAATTAGTTAGTTGTACTTTTCAATGTTTTTGAATTAATTTTAATTTTTAAAAGAATAAAACCGTAAACACGTAATTATTATTTATTGTTTATCAGTTGATTACCTACATTTAAAAATAGTCTGCAAAAGTAGTTTAAAAATTAATAATTACTTACCAGTTAACTAACCGTGGTTTTGGTTTTAGAACTAAAGTATAATTAAATAAATAAATAAATATCTGGGGACATCTCACACACGGCCATCTAATCCCAAACTAAGCAAAGCTTGTACTATGGGTATCAGACAGCTGATATACATTACGTAAAGAGATAAATACATACTTATATAGATAAACAACATCCAGACACAAGGCAAACACAAGTGCTCATCACACGAATGTTTGCTCTGGGCGGGATTCGAACCCGCGACCCTGTGCTTTGAAGGCAGGCGTACTACCAACTAGGCTACAGAGCCGTCAAAATCGCGAGAGTTTAAAATGTTAATTTTAAATTTCCGTTTTTTTAAAGAATTGTATTAAAAAGATTAGATAAAAAGTACCATTTTAAGCATTAAGTATTTAATAAAGTCGTAAGAGGCGACTTAGGGACCACGCGTTGAACAGGGAACGGGCAGCAGCGCTCTCTGATTCTGCGATCTCCAACCCGCCTGCCAAGCGTGGAGATTATGGCAAAACCCTCCACTTGAGTGGAGGAGGCTCATAGTTCAGCAGTGGACTGTAACGGGCCGTTGATGTTGATTTAATAAAATACCTAAGTATATCTAAACTTTTTGAATATATTTGTCTTTATATTCTGATGTTCATCAAAAAATTGAGACAATTAAGTAGGAGATTCATGATCGATTCTACTAAAACTACGTTATCAAAACAGTTATCCTTGTTTTGATTTGTCGGTAGATTTGTTCGTCCGCTAAAACATTTTACCCGGTACTTTAGCTTCGGGAAATTACCTCCAATATCTAGGCCAATAAATGCAATTTGCATAACGCGACTGTTTTCCCGGATCCGTCCCTGCTGTCGCATGTTCACTACGCCATGTAATTACAACTCCCCATACATGAATTAAACGTTTAACTCATTCATGATGGTGCTTAAGACGTTTTGAGCAGAGCGTTACAGGTAACGTCTAGTTATTTGGTAAAGCCCGCGAATTATCGTGTTTAATTATACTGTACTGTAAACTGTAACACAGTAGCACTGTTGTGTAACATCATGAGTCGCGTAACAACTAGGCGACAAGGCCTCTGAAGGATTAATCGGGACACATGAGATACCTCCGCTCAGATATTAATTTTAAAAGTAACACGACTGATCTACACGACACAAGCAAGCAGTTCCTTGAATCCGCATCCGCGTTCCTAAATCCTAATCTGCATTCATCAGGTGCCTTAATTGCATATGAGGTTAGAGCTGCCCCTAACGAGTGTTATTAAACGTGACATTTCGCTAAATTCCGGCAGATGAGGGAGATAGTGGAGTCGTCAATTAGCGATCGTGATAGCTCCCGATGAGCGATCCGGCGTTCCGTACCAAATGACGCTTTGGGCGCAAAATGGCGTCGTCGTCGGTGACTTCTAGCTACCTACGGAGCTGTGCGAATGTGAACTAATTGGAGAGATGCAGCGCCTCCCCGCGCCTCAGTCCCGAGTCCCGAGTCCCGACGCACCGTCGAATGATTTCAATTACCTAATTAGATTTAGGCGAAACGCGCTAGCAGCTCGATTCCGAGAGGTTCCCCGAGTTAATTGCAGGAATGGCCCGCCCCTTATGATAATTTTATCGCCTATGAATTGGCGAAAGGGGAGCTTTTATTGACCGAACAAAAAGTAATTATGGAGCAATTAATTACGGCTTCTGTTTTATAAGCAGAATCTGTCAACAAAGGCCGCAAATTAAATCGTTAGCAACGAAAATAGAGATGGTTGGTGCTCGTTATATCAGGAGGATCTTTTTAAAGTTATTGAGGAGTGTGCTCGGGGATCAAACGCGGCGGAGAGGTCGGGATCACGGGTGCTTGTGATATCGATACTTGGTGTTTTGAGGCTTACTTCCAGTAATCTGTTTACTGAAGAGCCGCATTAGCTGAGAGGATATTGACTTGTGGGGTCGCGTCGTGTTTCACACAAGATTTTCAAGTTCTATTTTTATGTGTTCTACAAGCGAACAAAAGACTTTAGTATCGTTATTTTCTAGCTGCAGACTCCTCCTCTCTTTCCCACTCACGGGCTTTCGTTATGTCATCCAGCCAACAAACTGGGTAACAGTTTGGCGAGATATTATTGTACGAATTAGGCATGTACCTTTTGAATACTACTTAATAATTAAAAAAAAGCCCGTGAGTGGGAAAGGGAGAAGTTTTACAACCAAGTCTGCAGCGAGAAAATAACAATACTATAGTCTAAGTAATTTTGGTCTGGAAGTAACTCCTTGTATTAAATTTTTAATAATATAACGTTGCAAAATATTTCGTGTAATTTTTTTTTTTATAATGACTTACCCGCCAGAACCTTCCTTGGGACTGATGGTAATAAAAGCTAACTCCGTGACAAGTGACAAGGCGAGAAAGAAAAGAAAGAATAACGTTGCTAAAAATCTTTAAAAAATTTAGCTATTAATAGTACAAATAGTAAAAATTATAGAAAATCTAACTTATCGGGTGCAGTTGCGACTAGGATCAGTTGAGCAGGGAGGAGTTGCGAATTGGAGTAGTTGCTACGAACCCATTTTTTTTCTACCTCAAACTGACCTGCCTATCATAGATGATAGGTTTATTTTGAAGTTTAGATAAATAAGCAAGTTGGTTCCATCAGTAAATGCTCTTGGAGCTCAATAAAACCTGCACTGATGATTTTATACACGAGTTTAATTGAAGATCCACAGCCGGCCGGCGGCTGTCACAGTCAGGTGTCTGACGGCGACGCGAATGAATTCATGAGCACAATTTTACCGCTCTGATGAGATTCCAGACAGATTTAGATTAGCCTGAAAACATGACCACGAATAATTCCGCCAGTGGCTATGAAATTCAATTTCCTCTGCAGATTTTTGAGTTCTAACGGAAGGAAGACCAATTTATTTAGCCTAGATAAGGTCGGCTGTGGAGTCGGCTTATGAACCGAGGTTAATTTCACGAATTAACAATTTTAAAATTATAATTAGCTTCTCATCTAAATTTACAGTGGATCAAGACGACCATCCCAACCAGTTTAAACATTGGCCTGTAGCAATACCGAAAAATACTGATGACGACCGCGTCGTCGTAGCGCGTAAGCTTACAGGTAGGTACTGAAAAAGGGTTATTGAAGTTAGCTTTAAGTATTACATAGCGCAGTTTTATGTACTGGGAAGATAGTAGGTATTTACTCACGCCGTAACAAACGTAGCAGATTACTTCTTCTTCTTCTTCTTCTAGTGGCACTCCATTACTGGAGGTCTGCCGTCAGCCTCTTGAATTTTTCCTTGTCCCTTGCTAACCGCAGCAGATTACTACAGACTGCATAAACACTACACTAGACCCTTTCCGCGCCAGGGGTCCTAGACACGTCACAAGTTCGTAATGCACGATACAAATCCTGCGTAATTATGAAATAAAAGAAAAACAAGAATATTCTAACCCTAAATAAAAAAACGAGAAAATAAAACTAGCACATGCCTTTGCACGAAAAGTAAATAGTACGCTTTCTCACTGCATTATTACCTAACGCAAATGAGCTAAATCACGTACACGGCAGTGCAGGTGGCGCATGGCGCTCGCGCAACGTTAGCATTGCTAAACTCGTTTGATTGATTGCCGCGGCTCCGCTCCACTCCACGCACACAATCTATATGCTAATATCGCTTCTATCCCACTCTCTTTTTTAAAAGGCGCATCCTTATTATGTAAATCTGCACGGCCGATTTGCCTAATCCATGATCGGACGTTGCCGAGATTGTTGTGATATTGGCCCTGTATTCCACTTTACATCAACGGCGACAATTTCAATATCCGTATCTACTGCTATTTTTATTCGCCTTTCAATTCTTTCTAACTGAACATCAGTGGATATCGATGAGACGTGTGGACTTCGTATCGGTGAGTTCCGTCGCCTTTTAGCAAAATAAGCTTCGTTCGATATCCCGTGGGATTCGAAGTTTGTTACGTACCAGGTAAAATGTAGAAGCGCGGAGATAGCAAGTTAACTAAAGGATGGTAGCTACATACAAAGCGATTGGAGAAGCCAATAACCATAAATTCTCTTAGCCAAAAGAAATCAGCTAAAAGATGTTAAAACGAGTCCAGATAAGTTCTACGTTCAGGTGCCTTCGACGATCATTGCCATCTTTGGTCCATGTTAACATCCATGAAGTAGGTACTGGATTCAAAGGAAAATGCACGTTGTTGACGTCGTCGTCGCCAACCTGTAGTACTATGCATTTGAAAACAGTTTTTCTAAAAAACAAGAAAGTTTACTTATTTGCGGAACGCGTCATTCTTGGCACCTTCTGTGGCATGCAATAAAACATTGTGGAATTATTAAAAATAAAGTACTTGTAAATGGCTCTTTATCTTCAGTGCAGTGATTTAGGAATTTGAATTTTGAGACCCCGTATCGCACTCTACTTATTGGTTTGCGATAGCTACTGGGGGTGGGGATGTTTTTTTATTTTATTTATTTGGAACAGTAACCAGCTGCGAGATGTTGCAAACTCTTCATAGCTGACAGAGTGTTGATGACGTCACGACTTGAAGACTGGACATTTTTGATTAATTAAAAATTAATTGATATATTTTTTTTGGCGACGACGATAAGAAAAGATTTCTTTCATCTTGGTCCTCTATTTTAAAATACCATTAACCTTATTATAATCCGTCATTGCATCTAACTTACTTTGCTTAGATATGCAAATATAAACTGGTCTGTGTGTATAAGCCGCAAGATCTCAACTCTCAAGAAAAGTGGGGCCAATGGTTTTTTTTTGCTATTTCTACCAGAGTGGTAATACGAGTACAGCGGGGGCGGACTCGTGGGGCCAATGGTGTTGGAAGCCATTGTTTGTTTTTTTTTCTGAATATATGTTTATGTTATTTACGAAGGATTTATTAAAAATGTATAATTAGTATAATTTTATTATTATTGGTTTTTTAATATTATTTCTATTACATACCCAGATTTATTTTAATTTTACTTGTTTCTTAGGTAATAAAGTTATTTTACAGAACAGTCGCTTATCTATCTATATATATAAAATAAAGTTGTGTTAGTTCCTTTGCTTATAACTCGAGAACGGCTAAACCGATTTGGACGATTTTGGGTTCGTTGCGATCGTCTCGGCCTAAAGTTAAATAATAAGCTTTAAAAAAAGGAAAAAGACCCCGCAATTGCGATTTACAAATTATAAAGAGTTGGATAACCCGCCATGGTCGAGTGCGCGGAGCCATTTTTACTTCAAACGCGTTGCTAGGAGATTCACAAAAAAGACCCCGCCTGCTATCAGAGTTTGTGAGTACCATTTTCAAATAAGAATTTATTTTTATTTTTGTCTTTGGCAATCAATTTGCCATCACGGCTGTCATAATTTATGAGTGGTGCTGGTGGATCATTTTCGTCGTGGTACAATGCCAAAAATCGTAAGTATTTGTAATATTTTTTTATTGTAGTGAGAAACATATTTTTTCTAAGGATTATACATACGTATTTTTTTTTTCATAGCCAAATCTGCTCGCTTTTGGCAAACACTGCCATAATTGCGGCAAGTGGATGGAACGTAGAGCGTTGAGAAAAGATTGTAAGTATTCTACCACTGTACATTTTTCAGTTACAATAATTGTCATGTTTCATGTACATTGTACATACATACATAAACTCACGCGAGTGCTCCCAAAGTTATTACCTTTAGCACTAAAGTGCAATGTAATATAGATTAAGAGCATTTTACAGTTTGGTTTAGAAAATTTGTTTCATTTTATATTAATGCTTTCAGTGATTTGCAATTTTTGCAAGAAATGGTAGAGCAATGCAAATGTGCAGCAGATGCATAGAATGTGACAACATTGTCCTAGGTAAGTTGTTAAAATATGTACTTAATTACTTTATAAATTTTTGTAGTGAAGTTTATTTTTTGCACTTCTTGCTCTCATGTGTGTTCTAGCTTGAATGTTCGTAAACATTATTATATTTCAGACAATTTCAACTACTGTGAATGCTGCGGCCTTTAAATTCGTTGGATTTGCCTGGCTTACCACCGCACAATTTAGAGTTAAAGGTTGGCTCGGTAGTCATAATGCTGAGAAATCTTAACCAACCAAAATTGTGCAACGGAACGCGTTTAGTTATAAGAAAACTAATGGCCAACGTCATTCACGCGACTATACTGAAAGGGAAATTCAAAGGAGAAGAAGTCCTCATTCCAAGGATTCCAATGATTCCAACAGAAATGACCTTTGAGTTTAAACGTATTCAGTTTCCGATTCGTCTAGCATTCGCAATGACGATAAATAAATCCCAAGGACAATCCTTGACCATTTGTGGCTTAAATTTAGAACAACCATGTTTCTCATATGGTCAATTGTACGTGGCATGTTCACGTGTTAGCAAACCGTCAGCCTTATTTGTGCTTGCGCCCGAAAAAAAAACAAAAAATGTAGTATATAATAAGGTACTTTACTGAAATAAATGATTATACATCTTAATAATATTCGTGATTTTCTAATTACCTTGATTGAAACCAAAAATCAATTTTAGCTAAGTAAGGCCGCGTCCGGACTGGTCTCGCGACGGCGATTTCAGTACATTTGCGCGACGTGACGCGACGAAAATGTACTGAGATCGCCGTCGCGCGGCCAGTGCGGCCGCGGCCCAAAAGCTTTCAGGCGGTACAAAGTTCGCCGGGTCAGCTAGTTGAATATAAAAGCGACTAAATAACAACTAACAATTTGATAGAAAATGATGTCGTCGTTCTGGGGGCGTATAACTTAGCTAATTTGCAAGTTACAAATGCTATGTGAAGTTCATTGCGTAGCCATTTGGTGTAAAATGTCTAAATTGTAAACATTTTTTTATTTTCTGTCATACCGCCGACGCAATGAAGTAGTAAATTGTAGCATTGTGAAACGGGTCCCTGTTATTAGTATTTTCGATCCAGCGACCGAAAATAAAACGAAACCTCGATGAAACAATTTTCGGTAAAACGAACCGTTGGAGTAACAAACGTTCGATAATTTAATCTGTCTCTTAACTGTCATCCGGGAAACGTATTTCTATAAATAGGGTTTCGGAATGGTGTAGGAAACCCCAGGTACCTACCGAAGTATTTGGTAAGAATAATAACAAAATGTTATCTTGACTTCACATCTCACCAATATTATAAATGTGAAAGTATATTCGGATGTTTAGATGTTTGAATGTTTGTTCCGCTTTCACACCTAAACTACTAATCAGGTTTGGATGAAATTTGGTACGGAAATAGTTTACCGGAAAGAAGTCTTATTCCCACATAACATGGAAAATCTTACACAACGCGAGCATAGCATCAAATGGCCGTGTGTGAGATGTCCCCACATAACATAAATTCATGAATTGCCTGGATCTTGCCGTTCGTATCTTATATTGAATATGTTTTTCTTACATGAACACGGAAAGTTCCGTTATTTCTAGAAAAGTCTGGAAGTATTTCCTTATCGATATAAGTGAGTATCTTGTCTGTCTATCTTGAGTGGATTATGGAATATTTTGTTGTTAAGGCACCTCAGAATGAAATAAAAATAAAATTCCATAATTATAATTTTATTTCATTAAATACATTACCTACAATTTACAACCATTTACCATTTAAAATATATAGGTAGAGAGAAAATGCAATAGAACCTCCTGCTTGAACAGCCTAATTAATAGAAATACTTCTTTGTACACACGGATTAATAAGTATACAAAACATTTAACTCGACAATAATAGTATACAGATAGTTGGCCTTATTGCTAGGTAGCAATTTCTTCCAGATAACCTATACAAATGAAAGTGTACTAGTGGCTATGTGAGTTGTAAACCTTGCGCATTTGAAAATACTTTGAAATGGCTAAAGTATGTTTTCAAACTGAGTCGACAAAAAAAACCATATAATTACCGTTGCGAAATGCGACCCGTAGAGGAGAACAGCTGGACATCCACCGGACGTCCGCCGTACAAATGAACATACGAAGGCATTTTTGCCCAAGTTGAAACAGAAATTTTTCGCTCGGTGTGTTTGGGTATTTGGACATTTTATTCCGCCTTTACGCCCAGAAGAGTACTGAACGGATTAGGATGTTTGGAATGGAGATAGTTTGTACCCTACATTAAAGCCCAAGGCACACAGAGCGGGAGCGGCGCGGTCCGGGGCCGGGACAAGCGGGACGGCGCTATGGCGCGCCATAGCACCGTCCCGCTTTCCCGGCCCCGGACCGCCCCCGGCACGGCTCTGTGTGACTTGGGCTTAACACAAATAATACGGGAGCGTAACCGCGGGCAGCGAGTAATTCAACTTTTTCTATCCCCCATACTTATATCAACTTGCCCCCCATCATCGCATCGGCTGGCGACGACGCCCTTGTCTTTCTCTAGGTATACACTGTCTTGCAATATACTTAACTTCATCTCCAGATCATAATGTTTAAGTAGCAAGTTGACTTTAATTTGTTATTTTTAGGCGTTTTTTCCGAGTTACTCGTATTAGGTATTACAGAATATTAATTATGCGAGTATTTTCCTTTAATAAATTCCGGATCCCTTAAATATTTTCTGGGGTGCTGATACACCGCTGAGTTATACAGTTAGGAAGCCGGCTATATTTTATGGGGAGTTACCATTCAGATGTTATGCAAAAAAACCTCATTAGGGGCGAGCAGACGAGCGACGCGTCGACGTCGGGGGAAATCTCCGACGCGAGTAATTATGTTTTTGTGTCGCGCGCGGATGCAACGCGTCGACGACGATGACTTCGAGGAGATTCCTTCATCATCTGTGTTATCCGTACCTTCATATAATATATAAATTTTAATCTTAATGGTAGAAAATCGGCATTTTCAAACTGAGAAATAATGACTCGGTACATAATATTGTGCCCTATTATATTTATTTATCAACTTTCTTACGCTTCATAGTAAGTTAAGTACCTACTTATTTCAAATAGATACTTTCTTAAATTATTGTTGGCATCAAATTAATTATTCGCTTATCTGTATTAAATATTAGTGTGATGGTACAATCACGTGAAACTTTACAATGGTATTTTGAGTCTCATCTCACCTCTAAGGTGATTGTAATAATTTAGAGAATTCATTCAAGTTTTGACGTGCGTGCGGGAATGATCGGCCAAGCAAATGGACTTAGGATTGTTTGCGCTGCATTCTTTCTGACCCCCCTTCTTGGCGACGCCTATGCCTAAAGACATTGCAGAATTTGTATTAATCGCTCTGTGTTCTATTCTCAAATTAAATTTAAAATATATAATATATATATAGGTATAAAGGTATAACCCGCTTATATTAGGTTCACTTGTAACTAAATAAATAACTAACTGGCTAAAAATAAATACATAATTCAAAAATTATTTATTTCCATAGGATGTTATTAAATCACTTAGATCCATCATTACATTTTTTTGGGGTGAGTTCAATAACAATGGCGGAATCTGTGGAGAAGAGCTAAATATGTAAGCAAATCTTGAAATTCAATTTTAATCCACCTACTAATTGGCGCATTTTGAAATTTTGTAGGTTTGTATAATTTGGTACCATCGAACTGATCTGATCATGGTGTCAGGAGTTGGAAGGTGGAACTCTTCAATAGTTACTAGTAAACCCCTCGAGTTTGGGCTCATTTCATTTGTTATGATGAGTCCAATACAGTGCAGGTGGTAACGAGTCTGGTGATGGAGCCAGAAGTAGGATAGAAGTTACTGAAATAAGCGTATTTTTTATATAAATTTATTCAATTTTAAAATAGCAGTGAAGGTAACGACAGTTGTCAAACCTTTAATCTCCCAATCATTTCCCGGTTAGGCAACAAAGTGTGGTCTCTGCGGCCGTATATTTATAAGGTTTTAACTCTGTAACTGTCAAACTATGGCCCCTAAGGCCCTCAGGGTCTCGAGATGCGAACGCTGCCGGTCGCGAACTTCGCTAACGTGTCTTTATTTCTGTATCAACGGGGACCCATGAGTTCGGGATTTCGAATTAATAGATATTTAGTTTAGTTGGCCTCCTAAATAAAACGCGAAAAACAGGTAGATTTCTCTTTGGGTTGAAAACAAAAAAATAATATGTTTTGTACCACTGATTTGTACTTACTTCATTAAGTAGTAAGCTACCACTTAACAGTAATAAAACACGAAATAGAGGCCCGGTTTATTTTGACAGCTATATTTGCCAGATTGAGTATAGATTGAGTATTGATTAAGGTTTTGATGGGGATTTTTGAAAAAAAAATACCCAGAAATCCCCATTGAGAATTGATTAAGTTTGTAATGGGGATATTTGAAAAAAAGAAAAGAACAGAAATTCCCATTAGCTTCAATTTAAGTACAACTTGATATGTAATCACAGCAGTCCTTTTTAATGTAATTCACCTTCACAATCATAGGTAAGTTTTATAAAAAAAATACTGTGATTTTTTCTACGTCTAATTTATTTTGCTTGACTATAAGTTAAAAATGTAACACCATCACTTTCGCAGTGCTATCTCATTGCAAAGTAGTCATTTTTATATTAAAATGTAAATTTAGTTTTTATAAACATGTATGTTTTTTTACTAAGCTGAAAATGTTATTTAATCCTTTATTATAAGATGTGTGGTATATATAATGACTTGAAATCAATAATTGTAAAATCTTATTGGATTAAATAATTATATCTATGCTATAGGTGAATTACATTAAAAAAGACTGCTGTGATTACATAACAAGTTGTACTTAATTTGAAGCTAATGGTGATTTCTATTTTTTTTTTACCAAAAATCCCCATTACAATCTTAATCAGTACTAAATGGGGATTTCTGTTTTTTTATCCAAAAATCCCTATTACAAACTTAATTAATACTCAATGGGAATTATTAGAAAAAAAAACAAGAAATCCCCATTAATGGGGCAAGTCAATGGGGATTATTGGAATAGCCCGAATGAAGGAACTTCATTAGTGATTTTCTGGGGATCGACAAATCTTGATGAATATGAAAAAAAGTAAAATCGATGTATACTTCTTTCTGTATCAATTGGTTAAAAAGGATTTCTTAATTTCACATAAACTGTTGAATTAATAGGTATGCGTTAGTTTTAACAACAAAGAATGATAAAGTGAATAAGGTTATTCATTGATGCAAGACGGATGTGTTTATTTATGAGCGATGTAATATGTAATGTAAATGTTCAATTGTTGTTGTCGAGTAAGATAGACTCGTAATTGTAGAAAGAAACGCATGTCACAATACTAAATAAAGGCGTTTAATATTTTATATTTATATCATCTTTAATTTTATTAGAATAGAATAGAATAGAATATACTTATACTTACTATTAAATACATGCTGAGAATTAATTATTTGAATTGTCACATTAATATAAAAAATAACTTTAGCGTTTTATTTTTACGTTTAATTTTACAATCGTTTATTGGGCAGCAAAGTTGATCGACGTTTTGGAGAGAATTTGGAGACATGTTCAGAGCGAGTTCTCGGTGTTCCTTGCTCGATCCTGTCGTTGTACTTGAAGTGAAGACCGGTGCCAGCGTTCATCCTCTCTGAAGCTGAAGCCATCATGGACGACACGATGAACATCGGAGGCGGCAAGCACATCATTGGCGTCTTCCTCGACGTCATCGGGCGCTGATAAGAATGGTCTGCCAATGGTACATAGTTAAATTGCCTCGAGTCTTCATTTTTGTCTATGGTACTGACCGTTATATCATCGAAATTTTGATGAGAATCTGATATAAGCCTAAATGATGATGAGGCATCTTGGGGAAATACTGAAGATGTATCAGGGTAAGAAGTGAACGAAGAATCTTGGAAAAACAACGATGTTGACGATGAATTTTCGAAAAATGATGACATTTCTGGGTTAGGCGATGATGAAGAATTCTCGTATGACTGGTCTCGCGTCTCCTCGTTATCTATGTTGAACATTGTACTGTCGAATTTGGTTGTTATCACTGTTTCTAAGGTCGGATTACTTTCGATAGTCGTGTCACGAGATGATGATTCGTCATCAGAAGATAACGGGCCCACTTTCTGATGTTGATAATAAGATAGACGTAGGTGTGAGTAATCGTCGATGAAGAACCCCGACTGGTGCACGGTGGCTAAAGATGACGATGGTCCAGCTGGTGATTCGGAGTTCTCCATATTAATTAGGATAATCTTTTTTAAATAAATCACTTAAGTATGTATTACGACCCAGACGAACTGAACTATGAAATGTCGAGCATTATCTGCGAAGACGATATTTATTAATAAACTACCCACATTTTTATTAGTGTAGTTCGTTGTGTTGCGTTTATGAAGAAAGACTAACAAGAGTATGATGTTACTTTAATTATTAAACGCATACTTTATATTTAACAATAATATCATTAAAACAAGCAGTCAGGAATTAAAAATTTGTAAATCAGGGTTTATTTTATAGCTGTAAAATGCTAGCTATAAATGTTTTTGAAATCTTTGAAAAGATATTTGTTTTTTATCGATTTTATTAGCGATAGAAAAATGATTATTTTTTCGTGTTTCCCAATTTGTACAAGTCTTGTTAAACGGATGGATTGCATTCATCATCATCATCATCATCATCATGTGGATTGTAAGGTTGACAACCGACCTCACAAACCCTGGTATCAGTGTTATAGAGCCGCCAAAGACCACTGACTTGGCTCATGTAACGACTAGATAGTAGCCGGGACCAACGGCTTAGCGTGCCTTCCGAAGCACGGAATCATCTTTCTTTTCGGACAATAAGGTGATTCAGCCTGCAATGTCCTTAACCAAACTGGGGAAAATCTCACAAAGACCACCGGGAATCGAACCCGGAACCTCCGTAATGGACGTCAAAATCTCGACGGCCACGAAGGCTGATTGCATTGAAACTTGAGAATTAGGTACAAAAATGCCTAGCTAGCTACTCTACCTAAGTATATAGGTATAATGAAATAAGGTATTTACCTACGTTCGTAAATGAAACCCGAAGGACTTGGGGAAATATGACACATTTTGAATATTTCTCTGTTTGTATTTACTAAATAAATAGGAAAATTGCATAATCATTTTGGATTCCGAACAAAATAATAAAAAAAAATTAACTGTTAATAAATGAAAAAATATAACTAAATATTTATTAAGTTATACTTTATTTAGCCAGATATAGATAATTAAGAATATGATAAATGTTCCTTGTAATGCCTTAATATTTAAATACTATAAAAAGGGAAGAAAATTTAACTTGGTTTTTGTATTCTATGTAATATTTTTGTGTGCAAGAAGTAAAATAATAATATTATATTTCAAATAAGAAAGAAAATGATAACAACTTAGATGGTGATCAACATTCTTTTGTTTTTCAGAACTAAGAAGATTCGTGAACGCATCTAAAGAAATATATGTTGTTGTAAAGTTTTGTTGGTGTTACTAGTGTAGTGTTTAGTTAGTATTGGTGTTGGTGTTGGTGTGTTGGTGTTTAGTTGGTGGTTAGTGGGTAGTTGTGTTGGTGGGTTGGTGTGTTGGTGTCATTTTTTCAATTTTTTTTTAATATAGTACTATATTTATTATAAAAATAATTCCTGCTTATGATCCGCAATGTGCAAATGTCAGCTGATTGTAAGATAGGGCATCGCGTGGTTATCACGAATAGTAACACGCAAACTGTCTGGCATGCTATTCGCATACCTCTAGAAAAATTTTCTTGTATGGGAAAACAATACTCGTGTTTATGTTATCTATACTGAACATGCATTGACTGCATGTCAAAAAAGGTGGACCATGGATGGGTTTGAAGCGGTCAAAAACATGTAATTTTTAAACATATTATAACAACTGATTTTAGTAACATATTTGGAATAATGAAGCTTGCTGTGTTAATCCTTACTAATATATTAAACGCGAAAGTTTGTATGTATGGATTGTTTCCAAGTACGCCAATTAGTTCCGTCGAACGGACGAATGCTAAGTTTTACACTTGACATGTTTTAACTGCTTCGAACTTTGTTCTCCGAAAGATAAGTGGTACAGAGTTACTTTACGTTTTTATACGCTCTGCTATAAAGTAAAATCCCAGTGGAAGTCAAAATTGAGATAAAATATATAACAAAACCATAGCAACCAATACATAAAACAAAGATATCTAAAAACATGGATTAACAACTGGAAACGCCTGTATACTGGAAGTGGCTCTTCCATAACAACTCTTTCACGCAAAAACTACTGAACGGATTGGGATGAAATTTGGAATAGAGATAGTTTGTACTCTGGATTAACACATTTTCGTGAAAAAGTTTTATTCCCTCGGGAAAATTTTACACAACGCGAGCGTAGCCGCGGGCGGACTGCTAGTTGTAAGTATAAAAAAATAAAGTTGTATGATAATGAGAAGCTTCAAAGATTGTACCAAACATTGATGGTCTGTATTCGATATCCGAAAACCGGTTAGCCGTCTCTTACTTTAAATTATCACACCTTACATTTCTGCTCTAAAAAATAAAAAAATAAATTGGGATCTTCTGTGAGGGAAATGGATGTTGTAACGAAATGCGTATGACAGTAACGGCGATAAGTATGTGCATTTTAATGTCTCTGGCGAATTCGTTAATCAGATAATATAAGGAGATTACTGCCGTCCTTAAAGATGAGTGGCAGCTCTTATCAATAAGATATGGACCAAGTATAAAACCCTTCTCATCTAGTTTAGACGCATCTGTTTGGATCACTATTCTGATTCCTCCACAATGAAGTTCTTGGTACTTTTTGGACTTATTGCCCTAACGGCAGCTGCTCCTCAGCCGAGGAAGCTGTTCCACGAGCATTTCGAAGACTTTCTCGACGTAATCTTTGAAGAGGCTGGCTACGACCTTGAGCATATTTTCGAGCACTATCTGGAGTTTGAAGAGTTTAGGGCTACGTTGGACTATCTCGCCACACAGAACTTCAAAGACCTCGTCTACGAGCTGGAATCCTTACCAGAATTTAAAGCTGTAAGTGTTATACCAATGTCGGTTTTGTAGTAAGTAATTTTGATTTAGGCAGTGTAGTATTTTAATCATTTAACAACATTATTATTTTAGGCCGGTATAGTGCCTGTATTACTTATCTCGGAATTTAATTTTAGGCGTGAAAGTGGAACAAACATGTTTGTTCCACGTTTTGGACATCTAAACATCCAAATATATTTTCACATTTATAATATTAGTGTGATTTTCCCGCACGGATAGAAATCATCATAAAAAATTACAAACTTAACGTGAGGTTTTTTATTTCTCAGGTGGTTGATTATTTACAAAATGACAATATCGACATAGTGTTCTTTATTGACCGCTTCAATGAAATGATTGGTAAGAATACTAGAAATTAATATAATTGTTTCCCTGTGGTTTTTCCTATAACTTTCCATGAGATCGAGACAACTTATGGCCATTCCATGAGCCAATCCACTAAGCCAAGCCGTTAAGCCAAAGCTAAGACGGTCCATTGCATTTAATTTTAATAGATTGTCTTTTAACAGATTGTCTCGGATTGATTTTATGTACTTGCATCATGATGATTACCATAACATGGACGGAATGCCATTTTTCCGTAAAAGTACCGGAATATCAACGTACAGATAAGCAAACAAATCATTCATTGATAATATAGCGAATCATTATTACAACTATCAGTGATCTGATACCTTATTTAAAATTTGATATATTATTGACGTCCATAGATGTCGAAGGATAATTTTCTTCATTTAAATTGATGGTTCGAAATTCCGGAAAAAATGAGATAATAATTTAAAAATTCCGGAAACTCGGAGGCATATGGTTTGAGATCTATCTTCTCCGATCACTGGTCAACAGATTGTATTTACGCAACCGCCAATTGGATTGGCTTATGGACTGGCTTAGTGAATTGGCTCATCACTGGCCTTGTCCAGATTTATTTTACGCTCATAACTAATCGCGATGTTCTATTCGGTGTTTTGTTCGCGATGTTTTATTAGTCATGACAAACGAGAAAATCGAAAAAATTGAGAAAAGCGAGGAAATCTGAACATGCCTGCGAAAATTCAAAAGAATTTCTGAATTTGGCAAATCCGCAATACATACTTGTTGTCAATTAAGTTCTGATCAGCTTAATCCAGGGTAAGGTTGAGCCCCACGATGGGACATAATTATTATAGGCTGATAACAAGTTAACAACACATGTATGCATTGTGACAGTCAGTCCATCCGGAACTATACGAGGAAATTTTTGGTGTATGGATATATACACCGTGAAATTTACATCGTTTTGTTCCCGCCGTGTAGTGGTAGTACCCGTCCAACTGAACAACTTTTCACGAAAAAAAAATTTCCTGCGACAAAAAAATTTTTGGCCTCTCCATACAAAGTGAGACTCCCGACCGACCCATTTTGTATGGAGAGACCAAAAATTTTTTTGTCACAGGAATTTTTTTTTTCGTGAAAAGTTATTTTTATTTATTTTTATTTTTATGTATTCGGAATACCAACAGCTATAATACAATTTAGTTAATACATAAATATGGTGACTGATGATGATGATGATGATGATGACTACAGAGCCAATAACAGGTATTCGCAACTAGAAACAAAATTGTGATGTCGACTTAACGCTAGAAACACTGGTTCGAAATACGTACATAACATAAAATTTAAAAAAGCACCAACTATAAATAAATAATAATTACATAGCATTAATTAGGCATGGGATGTTGCTGCGCTCGCGACAGTTTTGGACCAAAGAATTCTTCAGTAAAGATTCGCCTTATTGCTGATGGATTCAAGCAGAATAAATCCAGATGTTTGTGCTGTTTGGACAAAACATTATATAATTTACTGACTCGAATGAAAAATGAATTTCGACGATAATTTGTGTTCGCTCTAATACCTCCTAAAGGATGAAAATGTCTGATAGATAACCTGTTAGGAACATTTATACAGACGTTTTCTAATAAGTTGGGACAGTCTACCACTCCATTAAGAATATTACTTAAGTATATTAAGTCAGCTATTTGCCTTCTTTTATCCAAAGGTAGGAAATGATACCTTGCACATCGAGTTTCATAACCGTGGTCAAGACGTTTGCTTTTAAATTGTAAATATCGGAGAAACCTTTTTTGTATAGATTCAATTCGATTAATGTGTACTTTATACTGCGGGTTCCAAACTACAGATGCATATTCCAGGGTGCTGCGCACATAAGAACAGTACAGTACTTTGATTGCCTTGAGAGTTTTAAAACTGACGGTGGATCTCTTGATAAAACCGAGTGATTTAGAGGCTTTCTTAATAATGTGGTCAATATGATGATCAAAAGCTGTTCAGTTTGACGGGTACTATCACTACACGGCGGGAACAAAACGATGTAAATTTCATGCTGATATCTATAAAACTTGTATTTTTTAGAACAAATCAACAAAAATAAAATAGCACGCAGTGGTCAGAAGCTTCGTCACGCACTCAGCGGCACCAACTTCTCGTCTTACATCACGGACATTATTTCTGAATTTCCATCCGCAAAACTAGCTGCTCTCTTCGAAGAGAAAAAGGCTGAAGATGAAGAGTTCAGAACTGCTGTCGAGAATCTCAACAGTGAAGAATGGCACGAGATCTTCGGTGCTCTTTTTAAGAGTGAAACGTTCTTAAAAGAAATCAAGGCCCTGGGTCAAAATGGAATCAATGTTCACGTCCTTTTGAAAGAGATCTTGGCGGTATTTGGCCAGAACTAAAGATTTCTTGTATATTGAGAATTAAACATTTTCTTTCAAAACAAATACTTCTCCTTTTATTTTGTATTCTATTGACTGGAATGATTCTATCGACATAATTAACAGGGAAAGGTTTTTATTAGCGTTTTTGTATATCCATAAACTTAATCATATCAACATTCGATTGTTCTTCTACTATAATAGTGTACTATTTATCGAAGCAAGTGTGTTTACTCATTTGTTTGGATTCCTCGTTCGTGGCTCACAGATATTGTCAACAATCTTCTCTTAGTTCTGCGTAGCGATTAGTAGTGAACAGGTGCAATTTTATAGTTGTATTTAAAAGTCTATACATAGATTATGATTCGTCACAAATGTTTGTATGTTAAGTGCAGAAAATCTTCACTGGTCATCATATTTTTTTTCACCAGTTTTAATTTTGGATTTATTATTCCTGAAGCTTCTAAACGGGTATGTTCGATTTTTTATCATAAAATATTAAAATTACAAACCCTGCAAATATATTTACAAACTTTACTGATGTATAGGTAGTTAAGAAATGAATATATGTGGTTGTTTTTAAACATAGTAATGCTATGGTTAAAATAACCACAGAAATACATAATTTTATTAACTGATTTTCAGTTACGTGATAAAATAAAATCAGCAGATTCATATGCAAATACATCGTTAGATATGGAAGACATCGAAACGAACACTATCATATTAAAAAATAAACTGGATAGTAAGAATGCAACAGTAGATGGTGATATCATTCAAGACATGAACATGGAAATAAGTACAGAACTAAATCTAGAGAATGCACAAAAAAGGCTAAATGACGACGACTTATTTGAGCACGTTGCTGAAAAAATAAATGTGAGCCAAAGATCATTTGTTTTCATACCGGCGTCAAAATTTAAGATACCTTTTCTGAATTCATTAAAACGTCCACAGAAAATTAAAGATAGCGCTTATGACAAAACCTTCATTTCAAACGTAGATACATTAGAAACTGCTCCATTTGGTGATTTTGCTGTTAGATATGACGGGTATACTAACAGAAATTCAGATCCAGTTATAAAAGGCACGTTTGCTAATGAGAACAACAATTTAAAAGTTTCTCCTTTGGATAACCCGTTCGATATCACCATACTAGAAAATCCAATCCATCTACAGCGTGAAGTGGACTTTATGACTAATAAAGTTAAATCCGTGAACGGAAATATGAAAATGCAGTATAATAGTTTATATGACCATCTTATGAATTTAGATAAAGAATTTAAAATTGTAAAAACTGATAAACAAGAACAAATTTTCAAAAATGGATTAAGCACAATTTTTGATTATAATGAACATGATAATAAACCTGGTGATATTAATAAACTAACGAATGCAGTTTTTAAACACACAGGTAAATTAAAAACAAAAGAGTATACGACAAAAAAGCCAAATGAAAATGATGAAAATAGTGATACAGGAGTAAACGTAAATGGAGCCATAGTTACTGGTGATCGTTTTGATTTTGTAGAGCTAATAAAACCTCCTCTTGTAAGATCTGATATAAAAAAGCAACCTATGGAATTAAATAAAAAACTGAATAACAGTAAGAAAACAAGCATACCTGTTGAATCAATGCCATATCAACATGACAATTTAAGTTCCAGCATCAATCTAAAATTACATCCTTTTATTTCTAAGAAGATACACATGGATGATGAAAATTATAATGGTATACATCAACAGCTCACCCACCTAAAAACAGGGCCATTTTGGTGGCATCCTTCCAGAAACTATCTTAGTACTACGAGTAAAAATATTAACACGTTACAAGTAGAACCATTACACAATAATGCATTTGAACATGAAATAAATTTGAATAATCAGTCAATCTCCAACTTGCATTCTGACAGTAAGGTTTTTGAACAAATTTACGGACAACGTAGTAAAATTCCGATAAAGTCTTATGAAAACAATATATCGGAACCATTTGGATTGCTAGAATTTAACAATAATAGTCATAATTTTAATACTAAGGCGTATTTTAAGGTAAAACCTCCTTATCAGACTACTCTAGTTGAACAGGGTAGACGTGATTCTATTAGAAAAGAACATAAACATTTAAATAACGCGTATAAACAATCAAAGGCGCCAACACATGATAATGTGTATTCAAATTACAAACATCAATCAGAGTATTCAATAAATAATCTGAACTATTATCCCGATAAATATAAAAATAATATAATGTATAATGAAATAAATAAAAAAATTGCAGCAAAAAATCATAACTCTGACGAAAGTAATGTTGATGTGAATCAAATAGAATTTGATCCTGATGACAACGATGAGCATGATTTTCAGGATTCTTTGTTAGCTAGAAAGATTCAAGAAATAAGGGAACTAGGTAAACAATTCAATGAAGAATACACATCTCTAGAAACTAATACCGAGAAAAGAATAAACAGCAGATTTTTCAACAATAAGAGTGCTTCCCATAAACAGAAGAAGAAAAAGGTAAGAAGTCGGATGACAATGTTTGAACCTGACTGTGTACATCTTAATTGTGAAACGAGTTATAAAGACTCTAAAACTAACTTGCACAACGAGAAATGTAAATGTGATTATAGCAGTACTACACCCAAAGTAGAGATTGGACGCAAAGGCCTACAGCCTATGTTTACAAATGAAAGTACAGATTTTTTGTTTGTGTGATGTTTGATTAAAAACCAATTTGAAAAAATAAATATTTAGAACAATTATTTTTTATCCAATTATTTATATTATCTTGAGCATAGGAAGTCCAACTAGTAGACAATTTTCTAAACAATATTTGAAATTTATTTTTTCGTAGAATCCGGGTATCATGGTTTAAAATAGTACCAAGTTGTAATTTGGTAGCATTTAACAATATTACTTTAATCTTAACTGTTTCTTAGTAAATAAAGAGTAAGAGCGCAGAAAGAGATGTTCAGAGCAAAGTGCACCGTAGATCACGATACGAGATGTCAAAGCTATCGCGATTGCGATCGGTGCGCGCGCAGCGGCGAGAACCGGGCGTTTGTTGCTCCGAGAAATGAAAAGCAAACACTGCAGCTCTAACAGATGTCCAGATAGCCAATAGCACCTACACTGATCTACTTGTACCAGAAGGGATTCTACCAGAGAACGAGTTCCAAAATTTAACTTATTTTCTTTTAATTTTATAGGTTTGTTAACTACCTACTAACATAGAAAAACATCCTTCCACAATTTTTGTTGCATCTCTCTGTTACCATTGGAAAAAATTCTAAAAATATTTTGAATACAAGACGCAGCAAGAGCAGGCTCCCACAAGCTAGACGTTGGTGAAGTTTGCAGGAAGCTGCTGGATGCTGGCAGCCCAAGAACGATCGTTGCGGAAATCCTTTTGTAAGGTGGATGTTTTTCAGTTAAAATGATGATGTTTTCTCGTATCTTATAAAAAACTACCAATCCAACGTTGCCGCCTATCCTTATCATTTACTTATATTTTGTATTTTTTAATACTGTTATGAAAACACGATGCATGATTATTCGAAAAGTTCGAAAAGCGATAACAGATAAGAAAAATTGCGTTGGTATGAATCTCCATAATGGCCGGTCATAAATTTTTTATAAACCTAAAACATTTAGAGATGTTTCATCCAGCATACGTAGCATTCGCGTATTTCTTCACACTATTTGTAGAAGGAGATGACTTCGCTCGGACCATGACATTGTTAGAAAATATTTGTGCCTTCAAGTAGACCTACATGCCTCCAGCTATGGTACGTTGTTGTTTGTTTAGACGAATGTATCGTGTGGTTACATAAAAAACGAGCCATTTCGGTTGCGCTTTCTCAAAACAACATTATTTTAGGTGTCTACTCTGTTTTTTATTTGAGACAAATATTATTGGCGCATCAAAAGTACTATTCATATTCATAGTTTGTTGCGCTATTTAAAATTGATCACACTGTCGTTCACTAAATAGGTTATTTCAAATTAAGAAAAAAACTAAATGTAAGAAATACGTAATGATTGTATTAAAAGTAATTGATTAAATAAATGTTGAATGTGTGTAAAACGTTGGTAAAAATAACACAAGAAACTTTAAACGAAGATCTAATTGAAATTCCGGATACGCAGCTCCAGCACACGAGCTCTAACTAATTGGTAAAATCAAGAAACGCTGCTATTAGTTCATTCTCGGCAATGTAATCTTGTAGCGTCGGCAGTGTAAGAGTGGCTTCTATTCTAAACAGGTGCGCGGTTTGAACTTTAATAATAACTATTTGTTTTTGTTTATGTAGAACGTTTATTTCTTGTTTTCATGAAGAAAAATCGCAGAGCAATTTGTTTTTGACATGTCCATAGTGAAATTTAAGATGTAAGAAGACGACCAATCAGGGTCACGTAATGTGAAGCCTATCATCCTTTTTTTGTGAAAGCGTAAGCCACTTGGCGCGAACATAACAATATTATTAATGGCTGATGACGAATTTCATCTCTGTTTCAAATTCGTTCAGCTTCCAACTCGTGTTACTTACACGATAAATTTCACTTTTCATCACTTTAATTTCAAGCGGCAAAGTTCCAGAGTTTAAAGTTGCCAGCGCTGGAATCGCGAGGCGTCATTCTCAATTTTGCGATGTGCATATTTTATTTGGCGCCGAAACTCCCGTCCGTAGAGTTTCGCACTTATGCCGGAATAGCATTTAATTATGTAGATCCGCATGATCGCTTCCATTTTCTCGTTTTATGAGAGAAGGAATGACCCTCTCGAGGTTGGGAATAATTCAGCTGGATAGTTGGTTGCGCCAGATTCATTCTCTGTCTGATGCTGAGTTTCAATGCTGTATTTGGGGTCTGAAAAAAAAAAGTTCAAGATCTCTTTAAAATTCATTTAACTTGACTAGACGAGGTGCAGTACGCAAAAGAGCTTACTTTGTATTGCATTGCGCCATCTGTTGTTGTTCAAATCAAATCAAATCAACGGCCCGTTACAGTTCACTGCTGCTGCTGCTGCTGCTGCTGTAAGTGTTTGGTTTTGCCATAATCTCCACGCTTGGCAGGCAGCTTGGAGATCGCAGATTAAAAGGTTACTGTATCAGAGAGCGCTGCTGCCCATTCCCTGTTCAATGTGTAGTCCCTAAGTCGCCTCTTACGACACCCACGGGAAAAGTAGGGGTTGGTGACAAATGTATTCTACTCTCAGCCGTCACCACACGGCTAATCTCTGTTGTTAGTACTATACAATTATGTCTTCTCCGAGCTATACCAGCGTGGGTAGATCGATTTTATTCACAACTACCTATTTCTGAATGTCTTTGCCGATGCTCTTTCTAGGCCGCATTGGCTTGTGTGTGTCTAGACAAAATTATGTTGCATAACGTTCGTCGCGCTTACACTTGTCGCAGTCATGTAATGAACTCAAATAGGCATTTACCTAAATTCCAAATTTGAAATCGTTATGTATATCAAGGGAGGAAAGTGTATTTTATTTACATAGATATTTGAAGTCCCAATTTCTGACAGCCGATATTTTTCCCACTTAGCGGTCTCTTACCATAATAGCGTTCTCAAATTACAGTGTACCCTACTTATGCACTCGTTGAGGCGTACGTGAGGAGGGCTAGGTGCGCCAGTATGTGGACAGGCGGCGGTAAATCAGGCGCGACATGTCTCGCAGCCCCACGCGTGACGTATCAGCGCGGCATCGTTTACCTCATTTTCCCACGTAGCGTGAGGGGCGACGCTGAAATATGTATTTCACGGATTTTTAAACGAACGAAAACGTTTTAAGATAAAGACGCCTGTTTTGGCATTTGCAAGTTTTGAGGATATCTTGGGAAGAGGTTTTCGTTTTTTTTGGCTTTAGTCTGCGGATTAGCGCGTGCATTAACCGATGACATTGTTCCATTTCCTTTTCTAATTTCTTAACTTCTTAGATATGGGTTGTTATAACAATTTTTATTCTCACTAGCTTTACTATTAACGATTCTTATAATCACAAGTCGAATTCTATCAAGATGCAGGTGCTGAAAAGTCATAGAAATATAATATACTAATCTCCATTTAATATAACATTGGAAAAAAGAAGCAGTGACATTAAACATTTTAGCACAAGTTCAAAATATTAAAAGTAGATAGGCTCAGGTTAGTCTTATTAATGAATTATTAAATTAACTTTTTTTCTTTAGTAGTTGCCTTTTGATGTTAATTAAACCGGCATTATAACAACTTTAACAAGAAATAACACTACTGACTGTGACAGTTCAATTCATGACATGACGTTAAGGGTGCGTTCGAAATCTGTTAAAAATTGTACGTATCAGTACTAATGTTTGTGACCGCTGTCTTCTTAGGTCTTTGTAGGACACACTTTGCGTGAATATTAAAAATACGTACTACGCGAAGTGTGAATATAAAGTAAGCTTTTTACTAGTTTTTACTTCTTTCCAATCCTATCTGGGACAGAGATTAGCTGACCCGGCAGACGTTGTCCTGCCATTTTTCCTACCTCTACCCTACTCTACACCTACCCTACACCTACCCTAGACCTATCCTACACCTACCCTAAACCTACCCTACACCTACCCTACACCTAGCCTTTCTGTTTATTAAAACCTTCCGTCTACCTTAAGGAACATAAAAAAAAAAGTCGAGCCGTTCTCGAGTTTTGCGGTTAGCAACATTCATTTTTATTCATATATTAAGGTATAAAACAAATAATGATAGGTACAGAATTAATCATAGATTTAACAATAAAGATTTAAATAAAAATAATCACAAACAAACGTATTGTATTTAAAACCGACCTAACCTTCAAACTTTAAATTCAGCGTTGAGCCACCAATCCCGTAGAGACAGAGAAACTAACTTTTCACATTCAGCTTCATAGATCAGCACTATTAATGCGAAGCAATGTATCCTGTAAAGTTAAAGAGTTAAAGTCATAAATCGCTTGTGAAAATAAAGTAGGTAGGTATTCGAGGCATCTCGTGTGCTGATAAATGTGCCGGCTCTGGCGCGGAGAAATGTCGCGTTGCATCAGATACCAACATGCCATTATACAGGGTGTCAACGTCTAAACAAACAAGGGTGTCACGAACGGTGTGCTAATATTACCTAGCTAGAAAACAAGCACAGGAGATGCTGTGACCTCAGACCAGAAAAAGACACAGATGCAGCCTGAAAATTTAGAGGAAAATTAAGTTCAAAAATAGGATGCACAAGAAAATTAACTAATGCTTAATTTTAAAATAAGGATATATCAAAAAATTTACATCGAAACCGAAGATGTACAATATTTGCCCGTTGTGATTGGTTTACCTTACATTATGCGAACTTAAAAAATACTGGTTAATATTACAGCTCACTTGCGTGTAAGTGATGCGTACTTTTAACAAGAACTTACTCTCATGGTATACCACACTCTTACGTACATTTTGGTTGCCCTCATTTTTTAAATTTTTAATTGATGTCTGTTTGTTATAATTAGTCTGATCCCACCTTGGAAAGAAAAACAAGAAGTTTGTAATAGAAGCCAAGCAAAAAAAAAGAAAATAATTTACGATTATGTGTAGGTATAATAATAAAAATGTGGCTGGTATTATGTCTACAAAAACCGGCAAGTAGTTAGTAAATAGAGCCCACCTGGGAGTCATTAGAAAACCATTTAGGTGCGGTAATTGGACCTAGGCAGACCGATATCGATGTATTAGGGGATTAAGTAATGGACCTTTTTTACTAACAGCTCTTTTCCGATACAATATTGAGATACAAGAAAATAAAAGAAAAATAATGTACCTAGGTATATTAATGGACCGTATTAAATTGATAGAATACATTTTTTTGTATGTTCATGTCGATTTTGGTTAGTTGTTATTAAGTAAATATCATGCTTGTACATTTAAACATTATACAGAGATAGTTATAAACCACTTCGTGGAAAATATTACATATTTTTACATTACATAGAAAATAACAACCGCATGGAAAACGTCTTAAGTATGATCTTAAAATATTATATTATTTTTTTCTATCGCGTGTGGATTGCAAGGTCAACGATCGACTTCACCAACCCTGGTGTCAGAGTTCTGGAGCCGCCATCCGCCAAATACCTCCTGATATGGCTCGTATGTAATTGCTATATACTTACTTATCATAAACATAACTTCCAATAGAAAACTAAGATTAAAATACGTAATACCTATCAAAATAATGAAACTGAACTCCGATACAATTCTGCTGCGACAGGATTCAATAAAATTTCAATTTTATTTAGATCTGTCTACGCAGTTTTATTACCAAAAACATTGTAAATGAAATCAGGACCGCTTCGTTTATTTTTCAGCACATTTGCAAGTAAATGCCAGTCAATATAGAATAGAGGTGTGTAAGATTAAATTGGAGGTGAATTTCTTATCGGCGGCCTGTGGAGGTGCTCGCATCAATCAAGCACGATGACGGCTAAAAATTGAAAGAATGTACCGACGCGAGACTCCATAATGTTGTTGGGAGAATTTTGGTTAATAATCCGTGGTGTGTTGTATCTTAGCGAGATTGATTTCGACGTAAATTTTTATTTTATTTAGTCTAGCGGATTGAGTCTAAGCCACTTATGGTTTTATTGATATTTTTATTTTTTAAATAAAATTCGAATATTGCTGCTTACATGTCTACTCTTGATGGGGTTTTTACTTATGTGAAACAGCCATTATTGGTGCAATTTAAATTTTATTGTTCTGGAATGAAATAAAATAATCCTATTTACCATCATCATCATCATCAACAGCTCATATACGTCCCCATATATTTATTTTGCATCAAGCTTTTTGTCTCAGCCATTATAGCGTCAATAAAACGACCTATAAATTGTTTATAAATGAAACAGAATCCTCTTATGTTATACCTATGATCTCCTTATATTTCTTTACTCGAAAGCATTTTATCATGTAAATATAAGATGGTATGAGGTATGCCTCCACCTTATCAAAACCCATCCCAAAAGAAGCGCTCTTCAAACATTTACCGACCACAGCATATTTGATTTACTGACATAGGGAATAGCACCTTTTGTAATAATTTACAGTATCTTTATATAAGAGTTAAATTTATGTTCAGGGCACGATTAGGCATAATTTTTGTCAACTTATTAAAGAAACATGAGTCTAAATCAATACTCCTCCCATAAAAATGTATTTTAAACAGGTCAGCTTCCGTTTCAGAAAATGTTTTTTTATGGATCTTTGACTCAGTCTCACAGAAAAATTGATATCTATACTTTAAATATCATTTTAAATTATGCACAAATATAAAAACAACCATGTATCTCCTATGCAGGCACGACATTGTAAAAAAAGCGCGCTCCTGTGAGGATGTTTCACGCAGTAATGAAATATTTTATTGCACGGGCGTAACAAAGGCTCCGCGGAATTCCAACGCAGACCTTACACAACAATGTACTCAGATTTTTAGTAATTCGCAAGTGTAAGCGGGTTTTTTATGTTCTCTTATTCCGTATAAACGTGTTGTGTGGATCGTGAGTTGAGTTGAGAGTGTGAAGGCGTGAGGCGGGTATAATGAAGTCGTATAGCGAAGTTGCACAGTCTAACTTGTAAACTTGGACTTTTCATATTACGGTACATCCATATACTTACTGAGCACGGAGTCACGGAATGTTATTATACCAGTAAGGTATTCATAAGAAATTATTGCACTAATTTAAAGCGAAGTATTTTAGGCTTGTTTAAATCTATGTTCTTATAAAGAGGGAATAATTTCGTCAGTACTTAGCGAAAACTATTCTGGATTTCCTAATATTATTATTGGCCTGAGGTGCCCCCTCCCTCACCTCCTTCCACTTATCCCGATCCTGGGCCAAACCATCCCTCTCGCCACAGTAGGCAGCGAGCTCGTCTCGTCACCTCTTGCGGGGCCGACCACGACATCTTGCTGCGTTCTGGGGCACCCAACTGTTAGTCTTTTTAGCCCACACACAGTTCGTTAGGCATTCGGGTGACGTGGCCAGCCCAGTCCCACTTTAAGTGAGCGGCCTTCTGAGCTACATCAATTAGTTGTGTCTGGGAGCGCAGCGTCGTGTTTCGAACTCGGTCGCTTAGCCTTACACCGAGTATGCTTATTGAATTAATTTTCCTTTCAAAGTATACCACTCTATAAAAATACCAAATTGTTTTGATTTCGCTCTGCAGACAATAATAAATAATTCTAGCGTCTATAGTCGTCTAGTTTTTATTTATGAAAATGTTCACCGGAATTCACTAACCAACAAAACTGGCTGTATATTTTGCTTTTCTAATCGTTAAAATTTATCGCAGGTCTGTTTTTATGCCAATATCGTTCTTTCATCTCACGTTTAGAAATATCTGAACGTACGGTTGATAAAAAATACGCTGCATCCATTTTAGCCCGTCCTCATTTCTCGGACCGTCTGGCAATATGATTAGCGATCCAGCGCCGCGCCCATTAATTAACCGATTGGTAGGATTTAATCACAGTATTGTGGTGTGCAGTGTGCATTGTTCTTGCGATGACGGATCGAGATTATATGTAAAAATATTTTTTTAAGTACATAACAGTCGTAGAGCCGATGAGCGTTGGAGCAGACGGGTTCTCGAATGGAGACCACGTTTCGGGAAGCGTAGTGTGGGACGCCCCCCTGCTAGGTGGACTGATGAACTGAGGAAGGTCGCTGGTGGTGGCTGGATGAGGAAAGCGGGTGATCGTGCGCTTTGGCGTGCCCTTGGGGAGGCCTACGTCCAGTAGTGGACTGATTGATTGATTGACATAACAGAACTCTGAATGTTTTTTTTTAAAAGGCATTATTGTAAGGGGTGCAAGAAAAATTGTTTTCTTTCAAGAGCCCTACCGCTATAATCAGGGAACTGTGATCAAAATGCGTCTGTTTAAAAACGAAGTACCTAGATTAAAAATACTGAATGTCGAGCAGCAGTACTCATTGCTATAATTAGCTCATGATAGTCTTCTATATCTAATCGAATGGGTTGTAAAGTCAACAACTTGATATCAGAATGAATGAATGAATATACTACAGAGTGTTGATTTCCACTACATAACCTACACGAATTTGCTTTAATTGAATGTCGTGCAGATGCAGTGCATAAAGACCCTAATTCAAGTGTTACAGCGTTCGCAAATAGCCCGCGGTCGGCGGTTGCAGCAATGCGGCCTTTCAGTGCGGAGTAGGTATAATCGAATTTGGAATAGATTAATAATACTCTTGTGCAACGGTCAAAGCAAGGGCTTTGCTCTGTACTTTCTATCGTATATGACAAGGCCACTTCATTCGCCGGGCGGTAGAGAGTGGACTCGGTTGCTCAAGTAAGGTTGAACGATCACTTTTGATCCTTTAGGTCACTTCAGGTGAGTTGTGCAGAGAGAAACATATAACCTGCAAACTTTACTTTGCAATGTGGTGGTGAAATGTGAAGTAATAAAAATTAAAAATCCATTTTTATTTATCTACATGTTATTAGAGCAAAAGAGATACATTTATGATTTATTGTATTAATTTCAGGTTGAACTGCGACACACATTATTTATGGAATTGACAAGCGTTTATCATGGCCTCACACTATTCTGTGCCGCAAACATTGAGATTTTAGGCCGCGAGGGCCCAGTTATGGAGATCATGATTTAGTCCTTAGTCAGTTAGTCACTACACTATTAAAAATAAAGATAAAAGTTAAAGTTTGGGTATGATATAAAGACGTAAATATTGCACACTTAGGTAGATATTTATGAACAAGTAAACTGACATATTAAAGTAAAATGTGAAAAGCTTAAATATGTTAAATAAAAAGTATATCGTCGCAGACTCTTTAAATAAAAATGGTATTTCTCTTATAGTTTAGACTTTTAGAGCCTCAAGCTAGAAAATTATTTTATATTCTAAAGGACGATAAAAACTGAATTTCGTGAATATAGCCTCCAGCGGATTCTCTAACTGTCCAATAAACGCCGCCAAAATACGCCTCTGAAACAAAATAATAATTTTATTTCGTTCCACTATTTCGAATTTTTTGGTTTTTTGTCTTTTTCAATTTCTGATTTATGTTTTGTTGTCGAATAAAAATTTCTCATATCAGAATTGCCCTTCTATTTGTCTTTTGTTCAACTTGCTGTATTAAAAAGCTTTAAGAGAGGATTTTTATCTTTTCAATAATCAACAAACGGTTGTGTTGAGTTGACCATACGATAAGCAGCTTCTACGTAGGTAAAGGTCTCGGGTTCGATTCCAAGTAGTATTAATGATTTTCTTGTTATCGTGTGAGATGTAAGGTAACGATCATCTTATTAGTCAGCATTTGTCAGAGATATGGAGCCGCTAAAAATGTGCTATTGATTGTTATCAAATAGCTGATATACCTATACATCCAATTTGCATATAATTACATAATACTATTATTACTTTAAACTAGCATTTCTTGTTTATACGAATCTCGGAAACGGCTGCAACGATTTCGAGGAGATTTAGCATATAGGGGTTTCGGGGGCGATAAATGGATCTAGCTAGGTCATTTTAGTAAAAATAGATTTCCCCATATTTTCAAGCTTAAAAGAATTGATACGCCATATCACTGAAATAGAAAGGTAACTTCGTCACTATTCGTAGCTCAGTGGGGAATTATTTTTTCGTTCATGTTTCTTTTCATACAAAAAGTTTTTTAAAATTAGTTATTAAATACAAAAATGAAAGAAACTAAAATTACTGATATATTTCTTCCCGGGCGAAAGTGTTCCAACAGATGGCACGAGCAAAGCTCGGTCGCCCAGGTAGGTACTATATAAAGATACACAAAACAAACAAGTGCTCATCACATAAATGCTTGCCCAGGGTGAGATTCGAACCCATAACCCCAAGATTTGCAGGCAACAATACTACCATAATCAATAACTAGGCTATGGAGCCAACAAGGAGGTTTATTATGACAAAGTTTTGTATTGTCTACGCGCACCGCCGCGCCGACGCTACACCGCCGCGCCGCCGTAGCCTTTTTTTGACCGTAGGCTGTAGCTGTTAGCTCCGAGTGACCGCAGCAAAAAAACGACGAAGAATGTCTAATAAATGTCTATAATAATATGATTAAAAGTGTTTAATATGTACTCAGTAATGTAGCATTCATTGGTATGAATTATTACCCCTTATTACATAAATACAAAAAATTTTACTGTAAAAATTTAAGTGTTAAGTTAATAAAATTTAAGTTAATACAACACAGGCGTAGCCGCGGGCGGACAGTTATTTCTAGATAAGAGTATTATATAAAAGTTTATTCCGCTTCACGCTTAAAGTATTCAACGGATTTGAATGAAATTCAGAATGGAGATAGTTTGTAACCTGGAAAACACATAGGATACTTTTTACGGAAAAAATCTTATTCCCACGGGAAAATCTTACACAACGCGACCGCGGGCGGACCGCTTGTTCTAAATAATAGAAGACATCATCATGAGCCCAAAAAATACAGCTAAGAAGATATTTTCGTTATTTTCGTCGAATATGATATATTAGAAATATTAACTTAGATTAGGCTAATTGATTTTGCAATGTACTCGAGAAACTATACTTTAACAGAACGGTCACATTTCTAGATTTCCTCAATATTCCCGATTTCGCTACGGAACTCGAAGTCGGTGTTGCATAATACTTTGTAACGAACAGAAGAAACAGTTTTAACTTCTTACCGCATTCCGAGGCGGGGTACGTTTTACTACTTCGTGCGCGGACTCGATCGTGCTGCGGAAAGTGCGCAAGTTGGCTTGGGCTATAGAGACGAGCGAATTATTGTCCTAAAAATAACAACTTTGTAGCAACAAACATCATCAACGGCCCGTTACAGTCCACTGCTGGACTATGAGCCTCCTCCACTTAAGTGGAGGGTTTTGCCATAATCTCCACGCTTGGCAGGCGGGTTGGAGGTCGCAGATTAAAAGGTTACTGTATCAGAGAGCACTGCTGCCCGTTCCCTGTTCAATGTGTAGTCCCTAAGTCACCTCTTACGACACCCACGGGAAGAGTAGGGGTTGGTGACAAATGTATTCTACTCTGCCGTCACCACACGGCTTAGCAGCAAACATATTTAATAATAATTTATCTTAGAAATTTAAATCGTTTACGAGTCTTAACTTTAAGATCATTTGGAAGTTTCGAAAGGCGGGGTGTAAAGAAAAGATTGTCAAACGCTAAAATATTCAGATTTTAATGAAAAATACAGAATAAAATATAAAGAAACATAAAGAATACAAGATGGTGCAATATATTTTTACTTTAAAATAAATCGATTTTTTCAGTTATTCGAATCATCATTCGAATTATACATTAGTCCACCTCTAGTTTGTATCGCGGCACGTGCAACAAAATACCTACTATTGGTTAGTTCAGCTAGTTTTTATAACCCTAATGTTCGGACTTGGACGTTTGGTCGCCTTTCCCGCGTGGATTGTTTCTGATTCGTTATTGTTTCAGATTTTTTATTTTATTAGATTTTTCAAATTGAAATGGTAACGGCCCAACTTACCGTTCGACTCCTGATATAAATAAGTATGTGATATTTGCGCAACAGAATTTTCCTTTTTTTAAGTGTAAAATTACTTTAGGTCACTTTGGCCCAGTACAACTTGTGAACAAAAATAACAGACCGTATTATTGCTGCATGAAGGAAAGATCAATTTACTTTCACATTATCAATATTATCCTACAATTCAACTTTTACAATAAAATAATTCCTGCGTATAAGAGACACTATGACATTATGTGCCGTCACCTTTTTTCTGCGAACTGTGCGGACTCACTATTGTGTCTAGATCCATATCTACACGTTCTGCGCCTTTAATACACTCTAACGCAGTTTTCAAATCACTTGCTAAAACACTTACTTACACGTAATAATACATTTCACTCCCAAGATGCGTATCTAATAGATGAGCATTTCAATTTTTTTTTGCCAATCGCATGTTTAGCGTTGACCCATGACTTTGTCGACAAATAACTATTTATGTAAAGTATATTAGCAGATACTGTTTTGTTTAAAATCAAGTCTATTAAAATATTTGACTCTTAAAATTAAAATATAGCTTTAAATCATTGTAAATAATTAGAAAAACAGATAATTATAAACCTTTGAAAATTGGAATGTATGAAAAGTCGAATATCCCATTCCCAGCTACCGTCATTTAAAACTCAATTACTTCAATAAAGTCCAAAGGACCTATACTTTTTATTTTATTTTAAATCTTATTTCAAATGAATACAGTCCTCATTTCATTAACTTTTTATGTACATGTTATGTTTTTAATGGTAAAATTTAATTTTGAAGTTTGTCCCAGAAAAAGTGCCAAAATAGATTCCAGTTTTTGTTACCACTTTTTAACCCATTAAAAAATATTAAACTATATTTTTGATTATTTCTTATGAATTAACAACCCCTTTGGAGTCATTTGATGCTCAAACATTTTTCCATTTTCCACGAACTTCTGGCTGAAAAAGCGAGTGGGTAGTTCTTGTTCACATTTTAATTCCGTTTTTGTTACCTGTTTTTAGACATGAGGGCAATATTAATTTACCATTTTGTTTTTACTTTATAATAGTTTACATATAACATTATAATTTGGTGTATAATTATAGATGTTATATAAATTTTTAGTAAATTAAAATAATAATTGAAAAAAATAAGCACGTATTTTTCCAGTATTAGTTACCTTCCTTTTCGTTACTTTTTCGCAATTTTGCCGCGGTAACGTATAAGTGGAAATGAAAGTAACAAAACAAATTCCTCTAAAATCCCTAAGAAAAGTTTTCCACTTTGGTACCAATCGTTCTTTTTTTGGTACTGTCCCATAAAAAAATCTACTGAATTTCTATTTTATTATTTGTATAATGATATAAGATCAGTGTTTTAACATCTATTTTATTAAGTAAGAAAAGACACGTTTAAATAATTAACTTCAATAATTCTAACTTGTATATTTTTCTTGAAATAAAAACTTTTCACCAAATTTTTGTACACGGTAACAAAATTAAAATAAAAATCCAAATTTTAGCATAATAATCTTACTTTTCTTATTATTATTTTTTGTCATTGTAATCAATTCATCATATTTTTTGCGAAAATTACTATTTTGAATTCATATGAGTGACTTTAATACACTTTTTATTTTAAATAATAAGTAACAAAATAGGAACGCTAAGTCTGCCTCCTTTATGTTTTTATTATATTTTTCCATGAAATCGTAAATAAATCTTAACTTCTTGTAAAAAAGCTTATCACTAATGTTTAATCTATCTAACTTCATAAAAAAACAGCAATTTACAAACATTTTTTATTTTTGACGTTTTTTGAAAGTGTGGCAAAAAAAATGAGAAATGCTCAGATATGAAATCGTCAGTCCTCTAGGCACTAACGCCGCACAACAGTAGCCATATAATGGTCAGTCTGCCATATCGCCCATCGTTAAGCGATATCGCCACGGTCATAGCCTCGTTTGGCTGCAACCAGCTGTTCAGGGACCCTATAATACGTCCATTTCTTTATAGCTTCACATCAGTTAAGCGATTATTGGACATCACGGAGCAATGAATAGGAAATGGTCGTTGTTTTGACGGAGTTATTGAGGAAATATCAAACAAAAGGTAACTTTTTTCTTCTCCGTAACTTATCGCACGTTACATGAGGTCGTACAACATATTTAGGTTTTAAACCGGGGGAGAAGTTCGGAAACCCGAAAACCCGTTGTTGACAACAGTCTAACCTAACCAAAGTGTACTCGTTCTGGATTTTTTTTATATTGCGTTATTTCCGGCATAAATCTATCCCTGCGTTCCGAGACGCGCTGAAATCGATTATAGTACCCGTAATCGCGTTCCGAATCACTGTCAGTCATACATTTTTTATTTTTCTGATCGCTGACAGCGCTGAAAGTCTGATTCGGAATGCGCCCAATATCTGGGGATCATTAGTTTTCGATTAAAAGCAAAGTTGCCGTAATATGCCGCAGATTACTTAAGCCGACCCCTTTCACACCTTAACTACGAGTAGTGCAACAAATCCGTTGATTTGGATGAAATTTAGAATGGAGACAGTTTGTACCCGGGATTAACACATAGGATACTTTATACGGGAAAAAGTCTTATTCCCGCGGAAAAATCTTACTCAACGCGAGCGAAGCCGCGGGCGGACCGCTAGGATACAAAAGCTAAGAAAGGTAAGAAGCTACTTATATTTTATTTCCTGTCCACTTTGTTGATGAAGAATAAGTTTTATTCTTTGTTGTTTTCATTGCAGCCTGAATCCGGGGCAAAGTCGCACTATATATAGCGTTGCGCTGAGAACGGCGGCATGGCTACCTCGTGATGGTGACAAAGCCCAACTTGGCAAGTTAGAGTGCTTAGAGCACATACAACTCCGACGAAACAACCCCGCTGAGCAAACTTGGTGGGGCGAGTTCGGACGCGGGGGCGCCAACTTACCCCGCGTGTGGAGTAGCTGCGGTATCATCTACAATCATGTACACCAAAGAAACTTCAACTACTGTACAATTTTAAGAAAATTGCACTCTACTAAGTTATGTTTTTAAAAAGTTGATGATAAACATTATACGTAAGCTTTTGAAATATGTGTGTGATAGAAAATCTGACTAATATACCGTGAAGTTTTATTGGTTGATTTTCGTTAAAAGGAGTGTTCAGTCCATTAAACTGAACAACTTGCCCCAAGGAACATGGGCTATCAAATTTAAAAAAAATTGCAACGGGCCAATATATTTTTGTAATTTTACAGCCCCTGTTCCTTGGGGATAATTGTTCAGTTTAATGGACTGAACGAACACTCCCTTTAACGAAAATCAACCAATGAAATTTCACGGTGTCTATGTAAATTAGTTATTTTTAAAACTAATATTTATCATTATTGTGGTTTATACTATTATGTGGATGAGTACTAAGAAACACAAACATCGGCGTATCTTTATTAGAGGTGTTTTGTTTTGTTTATATACCAATAACAAAAAAAAACCTGGCCATACATTTTTTTTGTATGTGCTTTCTACGAGTCAACTAAAGGTCTGCTGATTCCTTAAGGTATAAGAGCGTAGCTTAATTTATCTATAGTATTTTATTATTATGGTTTGAAATATCAGACAATAAGGGCCCGTTACTAATTTAGCAGCCTTTAAAAATTATGAAACAATCGCTTCAAATATACACAAACCTAAAAAAAGTACTACATTACATTCTCTCCTTCACTATCCCGCATTTCATAAGGATCTCTTAAAACCCCAATGTGTTTGCCCTTGCTCCGCCTCAGTCAAACTGTGAAGTGATGTGGAGGCGGAATCGTCATCAAAGGCAACCCTTTATAATCCTACTGACCGCTACAAGCGTACACGCGGTCGCCGCGCTTGTCTGACCCGCTTTTACTTATACAATTTCCAATGTAATTTCTCCCTGTGACAGAATATGTCGTGCATTACTCATGACATGAGCGATCTATCTTTTAAGTCGTAAAATATAAAAATATATTTATAGTTACGAAACTATTTGTTGTCTACTTTTTTGGCTTTTTACGTTTTAATAGGAATCAAGGACAAGAAACTTTTACCAAACAAAAATAACCCTTTCATCCCAAATGGCCTAGGATTAACTGATCGAATTGATCGACTTGTTATGAAGTTTTAAATTTTAGTTTATCTGATAGATTACATCCTTGTTTATCTGCGATATTCTAGCTCGAATCGAGTTTCACGACAATGGTCAAGTCGGACATAGGTCAAATTGGTAATTCGTCAAGTCCTCTTTTCGACAAATTATGAAATTTGCCAAACATGCCATACGTCATATCCATGTACAGTAATACGAATTACGAATTCCCAATAGTTTCTAGTAAGCTGTTTATTACTAAAACTTTTTGTAATATATAATTTCCACTATACGCAGTCGAGCTACTGCGCCCACACATAGCGCTCGCACACTCTGCGCGCTTCTACATACAGCGGGCTGTATATTACGCAGAGGTCGCGACTTTATCTCAGTTTCCGCCCGAACTGCGTTCACAGGCGATAGAGTGAAAATAGTGGCACAATAAAACAGGACTGGCCAACTATATCGGCCGCGGGCCGGAGCCCACTTCTTATCGGGAAACTGTTAGCGTGATTCATTGCGGGCCTCTATTTACTTACCGCTCTCGCTGCACCTGAAGTTGGGAGATTACATCGCGATCGAATCGGTATCCAGTATCGATTCTTATTGTAGTCGAATACTTTGTTCTAGAGCTGGAATTGTAGTGAGGTGGGCGGGAATGGTCCTTTCTGCAGTTAGGAATTGTTTGTTATCGATAAAACATTTTTACACGCAATTTTATTTTTTTCATTGAAGAATGACGAAAGATATGAACGATCAAATAAACAAACAAACTAATGTTTATGATTAATTTTAATGAACGGCATAATTGCTTGTTAACCAATTATCTGATAACATAACAACTGATATTAAAAAAAACACGTAACCCCTTACGAGTAATACTGTTGTTTCATATTTCCCCGTTGAAATGTTTGCTTCTCTTTTTAGCTTTCAGTCAACGAAAACTAATTTTCCATACGTCGTGAGTAGATGCATCTGCTGTAGTCAGAGTTCTGCTAGGAATCCCAGAATACCCTATCGTTTCCCTATCCATCAAACGCGACAGAAGCTAAATGAAAATGGAAATGGCGCCGGCGACGCGTTCCACAGGTGAATGTGCTCAAATTGCCTGCAGACGAACTCAAATTGGCTTATTTGCTCTGTTTTAGTTCGCGAAATATAGGTAGTTTCCGATCGCGTCCTGCGTTTGTAGAATGTAGCTGCATTGTGGATTCAGCAATTTGTCGTCGTTTTACGGGAATGTGTTGAAGAACATCATGAGATTTTCAAAATTTAATAATTTGGATATGTTGTTAAATAGTCTTATTTCAACACGTATAGTAATGTTTTTAAAAGAATAAAGCTTCTGTGAGCATTTAATATGCTAGATGTCAATAATATGTTGTTTTTTTCTATGTCGTAGATCAAACGTAGATCTTTCTAAGCTTGTGGCATTTTAATGAATAAATCAGTAAGTGCTGATGGTATATCCTATCCTATTCTACTAATATTATAAATGCGAAAGTTTGGATGTTTGTTACTCAATCACGCTTCAACCACTAAACAGATCGGGATGAAACTTGGCACATATATAGGTAAGGTTCTGGAATAGGACATAGGCTACTTTTTACCGCGGGAAAACACTTCATTCCTACGGAAAAACTCATTAAATGCGGGTGAAACCGTGGGTGAAAAGCTAGTTTCTACATTAACCTATTTAGTTTATTGCTCTTCATCTTGCAACAAGCATCACAGTCTCGTTCAATTTCTCCTTTTTCTTCACCGTATGTGCTGTAAGGTAGTAAATCCTGGTGTCAGTATTAAAAAGCCAACAAAGGCCACTGACATGACTCATACAACGACTACTTTCCGATCTACCCTCTGAATCTAAAGTTTAGTTTTATTTTATTTATTTATAAGGTGAACAAAAGCAGTTAAATACAACACATGATAATTACATAACAGTGACATATTATAGTAAGTACTAACCAGCGACATGTTCCACTGATAATAAAAAGTAAATTTGTAAAAGTAAATTTGCTAACTCGGCTATCACCCAGATCACTCACGCCGCCGCGCCACTTATTAAAGTAACTTACGAAGCACTCTATTTGTCCATGTCTATGTCTATGTCGATAGATAGTAACCAGGATTAACGGTTTAACGTGCCTTGCGAAATACGGAATCATCTTCCTTTATGGACATTCAAGCGTTCCATTCTGGTCATTTGACGTTATAATAAGTAGATTTTCTTTTGAATGCAGTTGAAGAAACGCAAATACTTAATTCGGAAAAGTAAGAGAGCTGCTCGATTTCCACCAAGCTCAAAAAGTTGTCATAGCAATTAACTAGATTTTCCCTTAACCTCCTTCCATTTCAGATTATTTGTCAACTTCCTGAACTGGGCAGAAGTAGGCTGCAGGGTACAACGAAGCGGGTGCAATGGGGCGAGTCACCTCGTTTGCTGGACTGCCCCGCGCCAAACGAACCCGCCAACAAGTATTCAATTTTACCCCACTCTCCCCAGGCGACGCTGTTTTTTACCGCTTCCCTGGTTCTTTCATAGTTTTTCACTGAGGCAGAGACCGGGCTTAAAATCTGTATAAAAATATCTGTAAAAAACTGTCAGTTGGAATGCTGAAATTCAGTTAGTATTTTCACGTCAACACCGTCAGTTTTTATTTGTTTTATTGTCGGTGAAACGAAAACTTGTAATGAGTCAATTATTGTTCTGTCAGTCTTTTATTTGCTCTACTAATTTTATTTAAAAAAAATAACATGGTACTCTCGATTTAAGAAGTTTGTTACCGCGTTTGTTATTATTCTTCAAACTGAATTACAATTGATTTCCGTGACTTTACATACGATGCGATACAATACAAAGCTATATTATTCCAATTTAATGAAAAGCAATAAAGTACTGTTATAGTTTAGTTAGCTGCCTGGAAATCGGAATAGTTTCCGCTCAAGTGCTCTCTTGTGTCAAAAGGTCACGGTATCAGCAAATTTTATTTTATTTGAATGGAGCCCAAAGATTTCGGTACGGAGTGAGGAGGGTACGCGGCATGGAACTAATGTGCTCTCTGGAGGATTCCTAATAGTTATAGTTCAAACTGCTTTTTCTAGACTTTATGATCGTGTTTTGTTTTCATTTTAATATTATTTTTGTTTTGATGTATTGTGTATGTTTTTTATTTCTATATACATAATTAATTAAACGTCTTGTATCTGCCATGAAAGAAATGTAAAGATTTTAAGGTTCTATAATTCGCGCGACTAATTATGGACTCGAGCCAGACTAGTGATTAGTTATTTAATTTCGCTTCTTTGTCAAATTTAAAAGACAGGATTAATTTTATTAGAATATTGACCTGGAATATTACCAATAATCCTAATATAGAACAGACGTATGAAAAGGCACGTATGAAATTAAAATTCTCCAAATAACTTCTTACACATAATTGTAATGCAAAATTCTGTCTCCATTAAGTTCATAAAACATTCTTTGATCTACCAAAGTTGTCAGAGTAACAAGGGTAATGCGTGAGAGTACTTTCCATTTAAAAGACATTGCTCGGGTTATATCAAACGTGACTTCAAAGTGTTATAAAGGTTTTGAAATTCCTCTGATATAAGTACTTGATTTCTTAGTCGTGAATAGCGTTCAACGTTCAATTTTGCTGTAATTCAAAGAAGAGATTTTAAAGTACTATTTTCGTTTTCATGTCACTCAGGGTATATTTGGAATTATTTGTTGAAGGATACAACATTTTGTAGGGTGTTGATTTTTATAAGGTGTAAGTATAAGAAACTGGTGTGTCCACAAATTGATATAATGCTTGCAGACAAAATAAAAAAAATGTAAACGGACTATAATATATGTACAATAGTAAGAATATTAAATAATTGTCAAAATCGAGTTTCTATTGTTTTCTTTTGTCGTCGATTACACGCAAACTTCTTTCGATCTTTGCTGCCGTCGTGTCTGAGTTTAATTTGCTTTTTTTAGAGCTTCGGGGACGGTCAATGAACTATTGTCAAGCACGTAATTTCAAAGACAGGTTTCACGTTTTCATTAACTAATTAATTAAAGATTGTTCGGAGATTCGGAGATATTCACGTGAGTAAGCAATATGGAAACTCAAAAGCATACGCGTGTGAGTGTAAACACAATACTTTGTAATCAACAGCTGGACGCGTGCATCAGGTCACTTTATCATGATCAGGCATTGATTGATTGATTTTCACCAAATCTGTGCATCTTCATTAAGTTCAATGCTTGAAGAGCAGGGTGTATAATCAGTGTGTTCTACCCGTATTGACATACAGAGCCGAGACGTGGAACATGACGATGAAGCTGGCCCATCGACTACATGTCACTCAGCGAGCCATAGAAAGATCTATGCTTTTATTTCGCTACGGGATAAAATCCGAAAGGAAATCATCCGGCAGAGGAACAAGGTAGTTGATATCGTCCAGAAGTGTAGCAAGCTGAAGTGGCAGTGTGCTGGCCACGTCTGTCGCAGGACCGAAGAGCGTTGGAGCAGATGGGTTCTCGAATGGAGACCACGTCTCGGGAAATGTAGTGTGGGACGCCCCCCTGCCAGGTGGACTGGTGACCTGAAGATTGCACTTTGGCGTGCCCTTGGGGAGGTCTACGTCCAGCAGTGGACTGCAATAGGCTGATTGATTGATCGATTGTGCATCTTCCATTGATTTCATCACGCCCAAAATACAGTAGGAATTGTCATAAAAAATATACAATTACGTGCTTGAGATCAAGCCGTCGACCGTCCTCTAAGTCTTTTTAATTAGAATTACACAGTTGAACTAATACAAAGACAGAAGTGCAACAACGTAAAACACTATTTTCCGGGTTATAACAAACACCGTCTGAAAATATACAAAAGTCAGTCTGCAGTAAAGAAATAAACGCTCAATAAAACAAATATAGGAGGGAAGTCAGTCGGCTAAGTCCCGTAAAACCGCTGTTATGCAACAAAGTAAGAGACACACTTGGATTTAAAGAGTGCAGCATTTTTATGTCGCCTCTCTCATTCGGTTGGTTTAAGCCTGGTTATATCAGCCGCTGCTGCTTTGTATTTTGCAGTTGTGAAGTTTAAGCGCACTACATTTTTCGGCATAACTAAAATTGGAACGAATTTATTAAATGTATTGTTGCTAGCTGTAGTATAACAAAATTTCTTTTAGTGTTAAACATATCGATTCTATCCATTAAATCCGGCACAAGAAGTTATCTAGTTGTTAGGATATAAGGCGATGTAAAAAAGTTCTAAAATACAAAACATTAGCTTAGTAATGATACTTTTTATATAACTTTAATGAAAAATAAAATATTTCCCAACCCAATCTCTATACTCAAACAAATTATTATTATTATTAAAAAATGCAGAAAAAAATATAATTTTTATACCTTGATTTTTAATTCCGTGGAATTCTGACAGTGGAATTCTGGAGTGTTGCCAGGCAGAAAACAGGTTACCAAAATTACAGGTATCACATTTTGATGAATAAAAATAACACAGTGAATTATTTTAAAGTCATACTTTATGCAGCCTTCATTATATTTCATTTTTTCAATTGTTGGATGACTATAATATTTTTAAGTTTTAATCTGTTCAAGTTACTACATTCAATGTGGGATGATAATTCGAGATCGCGTGAATCGATCAAAAGTGTTTCAAGTTTATGTATCGGACTCGAATATTTACTAAGGCCGGGTATCATTTTCAAATAACCACAGGTTGCAAACAGTTGGTTAATATTTCTATTTCTAATGCAAAAAGGCTTTTAAAAATGCATAGAACCAAAAAATTAAGGTGTTCTTAATCTAACATATTAGCAATGCTATTAAAATAACAATTCTTCCATGAAACCTTCACTTTAATTTCGTATTGTATGGCCACAGATAAAAAAGCACAGCGTAAACCATACAAGATTCAAATAGAGTTTGCACAAGCCACTGGTTATTTTAATTGCATTGTATGTAAATTATGATTTTCCTGTCTTGTTATAATAGTGATGACAGAAATTTACATGTGAAAAAAGGTTTGCGACAAGCGATCTGAGAACTGTCAGAATTCCACGGAATTAAAAATCAAGGTATATACTCTTCGGGTTAATGAACCACTTTTTTATTTAATATGTTATATAATCTTAAAAAACTCAGTAACATATTCAGCTATTACCTTTGTTTAGATAGCAATAACAGATAACATTATCGCTAGGAACAATAAACTGGCTGCACTTGGGAAACAGATGATTAGTTTTATTAAATACAATAATAAAAAACTTTTTTAATAAAATCCGCCCCACAAATTGAGCCCCACCAACGTAATACATCTGCGGGGTTCACGGTGACTTCCATTGTAGCTATAAGTTCTCTTTCAGTGAAATTCTGTCAGATAAGGTTAAGCTAGATGGTTCCAGCAATAGCATATAAATAGTTTATTAATCTACGGAAATAGTCATTAGGTCACTTAATAACTAAAGTCTGTGAGATCCATTATCGATCTTGCAATCCACACGATATGAAAACAGTACAATTATAAATTGTAGTAATAATACACTTGAGAGTGTAGTTGGTGTAGTGGCGTCGAGTGTAGTTGGTGTACAGTAGTGGCAGACGCCACCACACCTCGTACCAATATATATCGTATTTTCAAATTTGGAATTCATATATTGTACGTTTATTCAACGTTCTTACGGGAAATGAAAATATCGTGAGGAAACCTGCACACTTCTGCGAAGAAAATCCACAGTTTGTGTGTGAAGCTGACCAACTCGCACTGAGTCAGCTTGATTCACTAAGGCATGAAGGTAATTCAGGTTAGGCTCACCCTTGGTTGTTGGTAGGTTGATGTTGAATAATCAACTTTTCAGAAAATATATTATTTTTGTATTTGATTCTGATAAAAAAGTTAGAAAAACTCTTTCTAAAAGGTTTTAAAATAACCACGTTCATACTCGTAGTCCATTAGATTTGAGTAATTCTTTTGACGCACACATCCGAAATATGATTCTCATGCACTCTGCTTAATAACTGACATTTTGACTTTTGAATATTGAACGCTTTTGACTCGACTGCTCTCTTCGTCGTGTTTCGCCCGAGGCATTTATTGCACTATGCATTTATGCACCACCTCTATTTTGTGTGTTATTGTGATTGTGGCACAAGGACAATTAAATTTCATACAGAACACGCGAGTCATATTTTTTGACGAACGAAGTTACTGGTCTTTCCAATCGCTGCATATCAACGTGTTCTTGAAGTACGGTATTTGAAAATATGGTAATTCAACTTCAGGATATTAAAATAACTGTATTTAATACCAAAATAACTGTATGTAATTGTACTAGAAGTGTGTAATATGTAAATAGAGCCAGCTTAATCTTTATCTCTTTCTCTATTACCTTTTGTGCGAATTGTAACCTTTAATACTAAGCTTTTCTACGTATTTAGATATCTACTGATAAAGATCAGCCTACAATATAAGATACTACCTAAATCTAGGCTGTATCGTGTATTTAATGAGGTATTTTTGGGGCCAAAATTGGTCTTTAATTTTTTTCACAAGTCTTCCAGAGTAGGGAATGGTAGTCAAATGTTGTTGAGTGACTTAGTTTAACTGCTTACTTTCCATCAATGCATCTTATGAAGTAAAGAACTATCATCATCATTGGCCTTGACGTCACCTGTAAGCCAATGACGGCTGTGTAAGCCAATACGGGAACGACAATGACGTCCGCAGGCTTTGCAGATGTACTCTTCACCCGCAGAAGAGAACGATGCAGCTCGGTGACGTTTTGCTCTCTTTTGAGATAAACACAATCTATTTTGGCACTTCATCATAGCTTAAAAACTTTGAGTAATATGTCTATATTTAGTCACCTATTCAGCTTATGGATAGATATAGAAAACAAGCTCTGCCAATGCGGGTAGTCGCAAACATTGCGGCTGAACTTATTTTCCGGCAATTTGTCCGCGGCCGGGACAGCATTAGGCAAATACGACCCGCTAATGCCAACTGCCAGGACTCTTCCATCCGTATCTAACTGTATACTAGTCTCTCACATCCCTAACCGTATTTTTTTATTGGAAAAACATACATACTTAAAATTTTAAAAATATTTTTTCTGGTTTTATTTTTGCATTTTGTGCCAGAGGTAATATTAATTATAATCATAATAATTTATTACTGTTTAGACAAATGTACGTATATTATAAAGTTGCTACAAAAAATAATCAATTGCTGTGCTCTGCCTGACGGCGTACAAAATCACAGTCAATGGCTGGTTTCACACCAAGAAATCTATGCGACACGACAACAACCAACAACATTCCACAGATTGAAAAAGAATCAAATAAAATAATGATGATTATGTGTGTATATCTGGCAGAATCATAGACTTAGTTTTTTTTTTTGCTGCGGCAAATCGTATTTTTTATTTTCAATGTTTGCCTTAAAGACAAATGTTCCTATACTATTAAATGATTGGTTACTTACTAAACTTTCTTTAATTTAAAAGCTTCCTTAAAAAAAAACAATCTGCCAAATATTGATATTGATGAAGGAGCTATCTGTAGCACTGCTACGATGTCGTAGCGTACTGCTACGAAATCGTAGCAACATGGCGTTATCTTTTTGTTAATATTAAACAAAATATCTAAGAATCTTACAAACCGAATACAAGATTTATTTTCATGACGATAAAACGCTTTTAATTATAATATGCAAGGAACGATAATTTATTACAACAACAACGGCAAATCCGTTGTTTACCATGGAATACAGCACGAACAACGCAATTTACATCCGACGTCAAAAAGATTGTACCCCTTTAGCACTCCCTGTATGTTCCTTTTAGCAATTAATGTATAAGCTTGATGCGGTAACGACCGTACACAAGCGTAAATGGATGCATTTGCATTTTATAATTATGTATTTTGATTTATTTTGTTTTTCTAATAGCAAATTATTGTTTCCATTTGTTCCGTTTATTTTGTTTGTGACTTTTAAAACCTGTAATATTTGTGAAATTCAATTTCTAAGATTAGTTTAAAACGTAATTTTAATTCGTAAATTATGTGAGCAAATTAAAGCTCTTCTAAAGTTTTTAATTAAATTGGTAAAGTTGTAAGGAAAGTGTAATTTGGGACTAACTGTTTTTTTTTATAAACTTGTGCAAAGTCGTGTCAGCTTGTTATACAAATATTTTTTGTTAAAAAATTTTGTTGGCATAATTTGAAACCTGGATAGCAAAAAAATAATGCAGAACTGTGGATTCAAGTCTTGTTTGATATCAACGATATTTATCGCTCTCGTTTTTACGTATATCCCTCTGATCGCTCAACCTAGATGTTTAAAACTTCACCCGCAGTCTGGCAACATATTTCAATTCAACTTGCCAATACTCGCTTAAGGCTCGAGAAATCTACAAACTACAAACTACTAAAACTTTCAAAGAGCTCTTTAAGTTTACACCGACATTAAAATGCGGGCGTGGTTCATCTATGTACCGCGTTACCCTCAAAAAATCCATTACTGTGGAGGGGGTATACCAAGTCGTGTGCAGGCAAATGGGTGCACAAACATGCGCCTTGGGTGAGTGGTACCCTTAAACCTCTTCGTGGGAGTAAAATATGTCGAGGATTGGAAGTCGATGAATGTAGACAAATTTGTCTTCTCTTTAAGCTCCGTACGACATGTTTTCGAACTTAGTTGTATTGGAGGTGAATTTGTGTTTTTGATTTAGCTGTTCACCTTCTTGCTTTAATGTTAGCTACAAAGGATATAAGGTAGATCTAAGTTTTGTTTTTGTTCCGTATATATTGAGGCATATTGTATTTTATGTTACAGCCATAATTGCCATTTTTCTGTTATTTATGGACGTGGTCACTACGGAGTGAGTAGTGTTTCATACGACATTAGGTCACATCCTAAAACCATTATTATCCATTTGCTACTCTTGAAGTTAAGAAGCTGATTCAAAGTGTAATGTTCATAATTTATTGTTCATATAGCGCAATTTTGTTTTATTTTTCTCCAATGCATTCTCCTGAAGCTTTATCATGGTCTTACATTACATGTAGCATTCTTGAACAGATTTTGCGGTGCATTTTACGCAACAGTGAGATGGAGTAAGTGGTTGCTACCGAATCCTGCGCACCCATCTGCATTGCCAAAGAGGTTCTACTGCGGACTGTATTGTAGGAAGCTTGTTATTGTAAGTAGAAGTTGTGTTGAGAGCTTAACTGATGCGCCTACGTTGGCCTGGATGTATAGACGGAGTTGTTATTCTCAATCATTGAATAAGAAATATTTTTTATTTTGAAATAACTGTTTATCTTTTCTTAATACTTATTATAAATATGAAAGTGACTTTGTTTGTCTTGCTACGTTTTCTAGGCTTAACTACTGAACTGATTTGCTGAAATTTGGCGCATAGACCATTTGGTACCCAAGGACAGAAAAGGTTACTTTTTGCCGTGGAAAAATGGTCTTATAATCACGGAGTAGCACCTCACCGCAGTGAGATAACTCATACTAAGAGCACCATCTATGTCACTTCTATTAATATTATAAATGCGAAAGTTTGGATGTTTGGATGTTTATTTCCGAATCACGCTTAAACCACTGGACGGATGAAACTTGGCACAAATTTAGGTTCGGCCCTGGGTAGGATTAGGCCTAAGGATAGGATTTATCACGAAAAAACATCTCATTTCTACGGGAACCGGAAAAAGAATCGAATTTGCTCACAACGATGGCGCCACCTTGTAAAATATAATTATAACAAAACCATAGCAACCAATACATAAAATAACACCCCTCTTTTTGCGTCGGGGGTTAAAAAATATCTAAAAACACGGATTAACAACTGGAAACTCCTGTATACTGAAAGTGGCTCTTCCTTAACAACTCTTTCACGCAAAAACTGCTGAACGGATTGGGATGAAATTTGGAATAAAGATAGTTTGTACCCTGGATTAACACATAGCATACTTTTTACGAGAATAAAATTTATTCCCACGGGAAAATCCTCAAACAACGCAGGCAAAGCCGCAGGTGGACACTATTATAGTTACTGACGTTTCAGTTAAAAGAAACCTATTTTTGTACCCGTTTGAAAATCAAGATCTAATTTAATAATTTTTAATAATTGCTATAAAAATGCACATTTTCTTTACAAAGTCGTTCAGTATTACCTGAGAGTATAGGTTTTTATATGTGACAGTAAACTGGCTCTCGGCTCCAAGCTAGACGCAACCTGCGGCTAAGAGGCTTACCTGCTGGAATCACAGCGAGCAAACACAGGTGAAACGTCGCTAGTTATTTCATTCCGGATACTGTCTTCATTGTACTTATTACTTATAGGTTTAGTTTCCAGTAGGTAAAGCTGGTCATGTTCGTATGTGATGGCTTCTAACTGATCTTTTTAGCATATTTTGATTTATTCACCAGTGGGAAAATGTTTTTTTTTTAATATCAATATCATTTTTGTTTGACTATCTCAATTTTGAACTCAAAGACTCTAACGAGAACTTCCAGATCTGGTGCTAGACCATGCATGGATGACCAAGTAATCTTAATAATATTATACAATAGATTAAATATATTTTTTTTTCTTCTTATTATAAATTCAAAATCTTAATTGCGTTCATGTTGTATGCAGTAACAAAGAAGTTTCAAACGTGATCCAGTAACAAAGAAGTTTCAAACGTGATCCAGTAACAAAGAAGTTACAAACGTGATCCAGTAACAAAGAAGTTTCAAACGTGATCCAGTAACAAAGAAGTTTCAAACGTGATCCCTGCGAGGGCACTGCAAATAAGTTATTACAAAAATAGAAATTATCTTAATTAATTAAACACATTTCACAATACATTTACAATCTTTACAAATTAAATGGGTACCAAGATTTCGAACTCATTCTCTAGAAACTCTTGCAGTGTGTAATGGCATTTATTTAGAAGAGTCTTTAAAGTATTTTTAAATTTCTGAATGTTTTCTATATTCTTAATTTCTTCTGGAATTATACATCCGTTTAATGCGTCTTTTACTTAAACAAAGAAAGATTTCAATAAAGCTTCCGTGAAATTTCAATGTCCTTATCATTATCCCCATGCATAGGTTACGATGAAAACTACAAATTCATAGAAAACATGTTTACCAGATCAAACATAATATCTCCCGCTGAGGTGAAAATGGGTGTTCACACAACTTTTCATCGTTTTCGTGATGATAAGCAGAAACCGTATTATTCAGCGGATTTTGTTTATATTCTAAGCCCACCCCTTCCTTGTCTAAAATATCGTGTCATGATGATTGCGCGTTTTTCATAAAATACACGGGATTTTGATCCTCTCTCTCGTTGGTGTCTGCAATATCTTATCTTGTTTCCAATCTCGGTTTGACATGAGGACTTAATGATTTTTCGTCCTCATCATTCCAGCCGAAAGACGTCCATTTTTCGTAGTAAAAATTGTAAAATTGTTTATATGTTTTTTTTGTATACTTTTTCCTCATCGTGTGGGTTGATCAACCGACCAACCTTACAAAATATGGGGTGAGTAGACGCTAAAGGCCATTGACTTGGCCCATAACGATTACTTACTTCCATAGATAGCAACCGGGTCCCAAACGGCGTAACGTGCCTTCCGAAACACGGAACCATCTTTATTTTTGGCCAATCAAGTGATGTCCTAACCAAACTGGGGAAAGTCTCACAAGGACATTTTTGTTTCACAATGTTATCACCGGGGTCCGGACTCGGAACCTCCGTAACAAAGGCTGTGATTTTATGTAAAATTATTATTTAAAATTTTAAGTTTATTGCAGCGGTTTTCTAAATTGGCAGACTTAGTATTCTACCAAAATAAAACTGGAAGTAGCGGCGTGGAGCGTTAAAAATTGCATTACGGTGTAGCACTCCCTCGCCAGTTAATTTGTTGGTCCCCGCTCGCCATCGCATAATTTGCGCTTGATTTTATACTGTCCTGGTACTTCTAGCGCGCGGTGTCATATTTCTGCGGGAATAGTTCCTAGCTTGAAATTAAATAATAAAAGAAAAACCATTAGTTCGCTGTGAAATTTTATTCGTTTTAAACTGTATAGAGTGTTCGGTTTATGAAACTGAACAACTTTTCCCAAGGAACATAGGCTCACAGACGTCAAAAAAATGGTTTCTTCATACAAAGCTGCACGGCCAACTGATCGATGTAATATGATGTTCCTTGGATTCTAATTTCTACAGTTACAGTTACAGTTAATGTTGTTGGTTATTGTTGTATTGTATTCTTATAATTTAAGGAATTACATATTTCGAAAACAAATAATAGATTTGTCACCTTCTTTTTTTTCTACATTGGCTACTCATATTATATTCATTTATAATATTGTTGACATGCTGTTTAAATGTTATATCATATGTACTCAAAATTCTTTTTAAACCACACGAACTATACATATTTTTTTCTTTAGATCCATGACCATCTTTTTGTAAGTATAAAGCTCGTTTCCGATATATTTACTTCATGAACCGGTTTCCCAAGATACAGGCATCGCCTAGTTTGGGAACCCTTGCTCTTACTATCTTAAGATAAAGATTGTTCTTTTTTAGTCTAAGTTGAAAAGCTGGTAAAAATAATCAATTTTTTCATTTTCATTTTTCTTCTTAGTGTTAATGAGCTTAAAGCATACTTCATAGTACCAATACAGGCATGTATTGGTACCTCCCAATTCAGGCAACTTTGTAGCTTAAAGGGAGGTCCCAAACCTCTATAGATTAATAAGGCTGTCTGTTTAAAGAAATAAACATATATTTTTTTTTAATTCACCTCATATATTCTCAACCCAGTACTTGGCCACGGTTAAGGCGTTAAGTGGCACCATATATAAATACGCTTTAGTGCAGGTGGCGGGACACAATGGGCAAGAAACAAGATGTGCCATACTTTGAGACGGGATTCCACCCAAAGCCACAGTGCTTATACATCGGATCTATGAAGCCCCGTTTTGCCATGTTTTCTTTACGGTGACCATCTTAGTCAGATAGCGCAGCCTATGATTGCAGTGGGCCTTATAGGCCAGACATACCTCTATTCAAAGATTTGTCAGAAGTCATTATTTATTAATGTCTGGGGTAAACTCCGTGCTTACATGTTATCGTACTATGAAGTATGCAGTAACATAGATTAGTAAAAAAAATGTTTTTTTTTTAAATAAAGTAGGTACATGTTTTGTTTGCTCTGTTACTACATACTTCAGTTCAACTTTCAAAACGCGCATTTATTTTTAATAACATGAACGTAACTCTTATTATTAATACTACTTCTACCTATTAGACCTACATGAGCTATATAATATTCTATTCTATTTTACCTATATAAAATCCTCCGTCGTCGTCTTGGTATAAATCCGACTGCCCACCGTAATACTGGCAGCTTCCTTATAGCTACTCGGTACCCAGTGCTCCTATAAGACGCTTATGCCTGACTTTGGCCGACTAGAACCTCACTTTTTGAATTTCTATTCACCTGTGTAATCGGATTTCCTACATTTATCATTTTTCAGTGGAAAACTAGAACATAAATTTCTAGAAATTTCATGACTGTTTGTTGCAAGAGCGCAAAAACGTTTGGTAATAAATCCTAATTTTGTTGATTCTGACGACAAATACACGTGCACATTGCGTGCAACGCGCAACTCTAGTAAGTAAAGCTCACAAGCCCGTCATCGATAAAAACAGTCATAAATGACATTTAAAATGTATGAAAGTTCTAAAAACTAGATAATCAACTTCGTAGTGTTAAAAAACAAAAAGAACCGTCAAATTATACCTATATTTTTGTTTTAAAGCTGCACGAATCAGCAGCAACGATTTGCTTAAAATAAGTGTAAATACACTCGTTTTCAACAAACAAAGATAAGTTCAGCAAAGTAATATCACCATAACAATATATTTCCATTCGAAGCTAAACTGTGCATCGGTGAAATATGTTAGTGGTACTGAAAGTGCATACACTTCGCCGTCGTCGTGACCGGACTGTGCTCTGCCTGGGGCTACTCCACTGCTGGTGACGATATTCATATTTCACAAGATATTGGCAAATCGCACGCGAAACGCTGCATACTTCGTGGAATAACAGTCTGCGCATACGCGACGAGAATGTGTAAATTATAAAATTCCAAAGATAACTTCTCGTAACCTGTAATAATAAATAATATATAAAATTATGAATTTTTTTTTTTTTTTTCGTTTTGGCATAATGCTATTTGCACATTGCCACATACAAAGTGAGGAAACGTAACGCGATTTAAAGTATTAGGAAAAACGGAATTCGGAAAAGGAATAGGATTGGTTTAATGAACAGGAATTTATTAGGAAGGAAAATAGAAGGTATAGATATAAAATTAATTAGATACGGATATTATTAGAAATAATGAAAGAAGATAAGGTTTTATAAATAGAGTGATTATTATATGACAGAAGGATAGGGATGGATGTGGGTAAAGGTACTTTTAGGTAAATTAAATCACTATATATGGAATCATTGCTGAAAAGAGGACAAGAAAGAAAAATGTGATTCATATCACCAGGCTCACCACATTCACACAAGTCATTGTTAACTATGTTGAGCCTAGCAGGATGCTTTGGTGTGCAAACATGACCCAGTCTGTGAAAAAAAAATGTATGTAAGCATGTTAATTTTATTTCACACAATATTTTAATTGTCAAGTGTCACATGTGAGATTTTTTCATCACCTGTATCTCTGCAGATATGTAAGATATTGACATAAGAGTTTTTGTAGGTGGAGAATTATATATAATATATATATATATATATTAGTATATATATTAGTCTGGTCAAACAAACTGACATAAAATAGCGTCAGCAATTAAAATGTAAATAAGACGAATAATCAGAAATTCTAAAACCAACAGAACTTTTTTATTTAAGGTCTTATGTTGCAACCCTCCAAAATAGGAAAATTATTATTCACAGAATATGTAAGAATCACGTGAGAACAAACACAAAACAACGATTTTCCAGCTTTCAAAAAGATACTACAAAGTTGTCATCCACTGGAAACAATCAATTTCAATCCAAATCCCTTTGAGACAAAGTTCTTTTCCCAATATCTTGTCTCATCTGCTGAAAGATGTGCAGTAAGTATGCTATAAAGACGTCAGACCTGCACAGGACGTGACTGTTATCGAGTGAATGCACTGAGTGCTTTGCTGTGTAAAATTGGACAGAATCAGAATGAAATTTTAAACAAACGTCGTCTTTCATATTTTTCACACGATTAGATGTTGTAGCTTTAATATTTATAAAGGAACGCCTCTCTAAAAAAGGAAGTTAGCGGTGAATAGTAAAAGAACTGTTATCTCAACCTGTTTTTATCGCAAAATCAGTTTTCTGCGTCACAGAATAAAAGAAAGGAGAAAAAAAGAAAATATAATGTTAGTGGCTGTATAGAGCGACATAGTCGCTTAGTGTGACTAAGCTCTTTAAATAAAGACAAAAAAAAATCGTAGATATTATTATAAAAGAAAACTAGAGACCGTCGTCTTTGTTTTCGCGTTAAAAATCTATAAAAAAATAAACTTATGTTACTTTTTGTTTGATATTCTTTATTGTTATAAATGCTAAGTTATTAAAATGGTAACATAAAATAAGTAAGCAAGTAGCGCCATCTATTGCCTACAATATTATTGTGTTATATAGGTACATTGGTGTTGATTCGGCATACGCCCGGCGCCCAACTAAACTAAACATAAAATTTGTCCTGTCACTTTCTATCATTTTTAATTGAAAAGGGACCGAAGATCATGGGTTTTGTTTTCGTCTTTGACTTCACGACTAACTGTCAATTTTAGTGGCTTTTTATTCGTCATGGTGTTAGGTAGGCACTAAAACAAGACTAAATTTGACAGTTAGTCGTGAAGTCATAAACAAAAACAAAACCGATGATCTTCGGTCCCTTTTCAATAAAAAAATGATAGAAAGTGACAGGACTAATTTTAAGTTTAGTTTAGTTGGGCGTATGCCGAATCGACACCATTGTCTCTGCACACATGAAATAAATTGTCTATCATTTGCTTTCAAACTGCAACGTTGTTTTATTAGATCACAGACATTTTACAAACTGGCCAAATTTTTTTAAACAATTGGTCATTCCAGTTAGCGGGTGGTCAAATATCTGCTAAAAATATTCACCAAGTTTCTGTGCTACATTCCATCACGTTTCTTCTAATATTCAGCTGCTTAAGTCGTAAAAGGACACGATATACTTATCTATTCACATCTACGAATAAGGAAGCTATAGAAGTCGCATTCCGTTCAAAAAATGGCCCCACGCAAAGGGCAACAAAGAAGGCGGGGCTTAAAAAGGGCAACACACGCGCTAGTTAGTCTGTCACGCACTGTATGACGGACTGCCGCTTCCGATAAAAAACAAAAATACAATATAATTCAGACAAACATTGGTAATAAAATGACCTCCGGGTAGGTAAAATGGTGCAGGAGACCCAAAAAGCCAGCAAAAAAGAAACTGGGGTAACAAATCACAAGTAAATACATTTTTTTTCAGTATTCTAAATACTTGATATAAAATAATGATGGATGGGATTATGCAAGCAATAGTCAGCCAATGTCTATAACTTATATTAAGGCATAATGTCATACTACTTTATATCCTATAAAAATACTGAAATAAGTAAGTATTATTTTTTCCATAGTAAGTATTTCATAAAATTAAATAATCTTGTACAGAAACTGTTATTTTCCGTTAGTTACCCCACTAAGTAAATTTGAAATTATATTGATTGTGCTGCATTATTATTAACATAATATGATGAAGTTTTCTCTATAACCCAAAGTGAAAGACAATGTAAGTAAACCATACATCTGAAGTTGTCAATTTTCTTTGTTATTTTCTTTTAAAAGGCACAAGGCCAAGTCTTTTATACTAGTGGCTCTGTGAGCTGTAGACCTCGCGGGTCGCTGTATATCTCTTTATATTTGACGGAGAACCGTTGCCAGCAGGATCGCACATGGTGGATGGATCCCCGAAATAGTAGTCTCTCTTTAGTTCAGGCTTGTATTTCAACGTTAGTAAAATCACAACTCGAAAATAACAATTGATTGGCAAGATTTTAATGGATACAAAATACAATACGAAAACGTGAAAAGTTTGACACAGAGTAATGGCCTCTTCCCAAAAAAAGCACACAATCACACATTTAAATTATATATTATATAAGATTGTTTTAGTAAATAATGACAAAGTAATATCTTTATATTAATGACGGAGAACCGTTTCCAGCAGGATCGCACATGGTTGATGGATCCCCGAAATAATATAGTCTCTCCTTAGTTCAGGCTTGTATTTCAACTTTAGTAAAATCAAAACTCGAAAATAACAAATGATTAGCAAGATTTTAATGGATACAAAATACAATACGAAAACGTGAGAAGTTTGATACAGAGTAATGGCCGCTTCCCGAAAACAAGCACACAATCACACATTTAAATAATGTATATAAGATTGTTTTAGTAAATAATGACAAAGTAATCTCTTTATATTTGACGGGAAACCATTGCCAGCAAGATTGCACATGGTGGATGGATCCCCGAAATAATGTAGTTTCTCCTTAGTTCAGGCTTGTATTTCAACTTTAGTAAAATCATAACTCGAAAATAACAAATGATTGGCAAGATTTTAATGGATACAAAATACAATACGAAAACGTGAGAAGTTTGATACAGAGTAATGGCCGCTTCCCGAAAACAAGCACACAATCACACATTTAAATAATGTATATAAGATTGTTTTAGTAAATAATGACAAAGTAATCTCTTTATATTTGACGGGGAACCATTGCCAGCAAGATTGCACATGGTGGATGGATCCCCGAAATAATGTAGTTTCTCCTTAGTTCAGGCTTGTATTTCAACTTTAGTAAAATCATAACTCGAAAATAACAAATGATTGAAAAGATTTTAATGGATACAAAATACAATACGAAAACGTGAGAAGTTTGATACAGAGTAATGGCCGCTTCCCGAAAACAAGCACACAATCACACATTTAAATATATATACCAGGTGTTACAAAACTACAAATAATGCCGAAAGGGTGTGAATGTGCTCGTAAAACTGAACAACTTTCCCCAAAGAACATAGGTCGAAAAACGATTTAAAAAAATCGCATTCCCATACAAAATGTAGATGGTCTCCATACAAAATTTACGGGTTTTTTTGTAACACCGTGTATATAAGATGATTTTAGTAAATAATTACAAAGTAATCTGATTCATATGAGTAATGCAAAAGTACGATAATTTTTAATTTGACTTGTTCTATCACACTTAATGCATAACACATCCACTGCACAAGTGACGCGATCCAATCACCGTTATCCGTCATGCCGTGAACCAATCAGCGCGCTTGTCGGAATATGACGTGATGCGTGAACGCATCCAATTGGCCCGTCTACAGTGACGTTTCTTGTTTAAGTACTCAAGATTTGGGGCCATATTTTTCTTTTTACAATTACAATTACATTTCCATAGCTTCCTTATTCGTAGATTCACATACAGTGTTTTAGCTTGAAATTTTCGTCGTGTATTTTAGAGCGTTCATGGCTGTGCTAGACCGTGTTAACGGTAAGTGGGATGTAAAGGTGGAGGGGGCAGCTCGTAAACTGCTCGCGCCATTATGACACTGGTTTAGTGTTTCCTAGTCATTACCTAGTGCTCCTACGTGATGTCGTATCATTACGATACTTAGATGAAATTAAAGACATCACACGTGAATTATAAGGTATAAGTTATCGATCTTCAACGGCCCGTTACAGTCCACTGCTGGACTATGAGCCTCCTCCACTTAAGTGGAGGGTTTTGCCATAATCTCCACGCTTAGCAGGCGGGTTGGAGATAGCAGATTAAAAGGTTACTGTATCAGAGAGCGCTGCTGCCCGTTCCCTGTTCAATGTGTAGTCCCTAAGTCGCCTCTTACGACACCCACGGGAAGAGTAGGGGTTGGTGACAAATGTATTCTACTCTGCCGTCACCACACGGCAAGTCATAGATAATGGTTATTAATTTTATTGGATGAGCTCTTGAGCAGTAGAAAAAACCCTGGTTATACTTATATTACGACCTAAGCGATCGGCAGAAAATAAAGGTAAATAGCGTTGCTTATTTTTTAAAATCTAATTACTTATGTACTTTTGGAACAGGAAATTTCATTCAAATAACTATTCTTAAAATAATTTCTTACAAAGAAACTTATTTTATAACGACCGAAATAATTTCTTAAATAAACCTCCTCAATGATAATTGCACTAAATTTTGCTTAAATTTTCATCGTTGTCTGTTCAAGCAACGCTTTTGAGATAGAAGCAGGAGCCATAATTGGCTTCCAACTTATTAAAGCTACCTGCGAAAGCTTCAGAACTTGGAAAATTAGTTAAAACAGGAGTTTATAGTCAATAAGGGCCCAGCTTTACTAGAAAATCAAATTTTTTATTTTGAAAATCACCGAAGCGTGTTATTGATTCCATCAGTCAAGCGGCGAGTTGGTGTGGAAATAACGTTATAGGAAAATAATAAAAATAATGTATTTAAAAGTATAGAGAACAATTTTTAACCGGTAAACTAACACTACTCAAAATAAAATTTGAACTGCAATCACCAATTTAGACCAATTTAGTTGCGATGAAGCATATAGCGATAGGCATGGTCGCGTGTGTCGTTAAGAATTCTCGGGGGGGTTTTGTTTCGGTTTTAACGAATAATGCAAAAAATATTATTTACAAAATTAAATTTAAAATATTGTCTCTTAGTTTCTTATCTCGATGTGCTCATAGTTTTTCTGAAATATAAAATATAAGGGATTATTGTTTCGTGTAGGAATTGTAAATTTGAGGGCAGGTAGTCCTTAATAATTTCTGCGATTAACTTATACGTGTTTTTTTTGCATTTTATAGTAAAAATTCTGCCTACTAGTTATATCCATTTACGTACTGATTACTTAAAAGAAACTTTTTACAATCACCTACGTTATTATCAGCATTCCTTAAATTTCCGGTGAGTGATTTAAAATTCTTTTACGTGACGTCTGTTCAAAACCAGACCACGTTGCGAGCCACCGGCAAGTTGATCCGAAAGGCCGCGCATAATCTGCTGGCTTCCAGGGATCTCCCGGCGTCAACAAGTTATTATTAATAAGGCCCGAGTTCATTATCCTTCGTGCCTTGTCCCCCCTACTATGATTTATGGACCATTTAACTTTTATGGTAGTGCTAAGTGGCCTGCCGCCTTTCATGGGAACGGAGAAAACTCATCTCGGATAATGTAAGCTGAAAAGTTAAACAAATTGTCTTTCTAGCTTGCACCGTCGTAAAACCTCTTTCGGTAGTCCCCAGTGGATATCGTTAAATTAAAATAAAAACGGGCGGATATAAAAGTTAGGTATCAGGTTTGTGACAAAGTTTCAGGGAGTGACGGTTAAATACGTATTACGGTGGTATTGACGTTTTGCAGCCTGAAGTGGATCTAGAGTATGTAGAGCGGATACGCGCTAGACCATATTTGAAAAGACAATAAGTTTCAAAACTGCTCATAAAAGCCATCACAGACGGATTTAATCTAAATTACTCATAGCTAGGCGCAACCTGAAAATTGATGGAGACCAGTAATTACAGATTCGCCATTTTGATTGACCCCAATTTTCACATAAAACCTATGCGATGGAGATCTAGATATTCTTAGCTGTAGTATCCATGTGTCAAACAGGTCTGTAATGTTATAGCGATTAAGACACTATACAATGTTGATGCAAAAAGACAGGTTCCCAATTTGAAGAAAACGTACTTAAACAATGCTTATTTAATTACGTCCCTACAGCCTAACTTAAGCGTCGTAAGTACCTTTTGTAATATATCGCTCATCTAGTACTACAAAGACGGAATTGTCACAAAATGCAAAAATGAGTTAATGATGTCAGAATGTTCCAAAATGTTCAATACGTATGGTGTTACAAAGTCGTTTTTATTGTTCAACAAATGAGCGTAAGATAGCGCCACTGTCTTTGTTGCACCGGTACAAAAATTTACTCGCCCCGAGTGTAACGACGCCACATTGGTCAGTTGCGCGGGACGCTCCGTGACGGTCAACCGTGTCAGAGTGCTACATCGTCGTTCAGGTACTTATGACATCAATTTTTTTTATTTCTAAGTGCCAAACGACGTAAATGTATTTTCTGTCTTTGTAGCACCAAAACAAAATTCTTTTTTGAGCGCTACAATGACGTAAATGTATTTAGTGTCTTTGTAGCACCTAAACAAAATCCTTTATTGAGAGCTACAGTGCCGTAAATGTATTTTTTGTCTTTGTAGCACCAGAAAAAATAAATTTTGAGACCTTCAATGCCGCAAATGTGTATTATAGTCTTTGTAGCAACAGAAAATAATAATATTTTGTGAGCTACAATACCGTATATGTATTTTGTGTCAGTGTTTAACTTAAAATTGAATGAAATAATGACGTGATAGTATTTACAGTCATTGTAGCACTACAGCACATGATTTGATTGTTCTTTGTGTCAGCATAGTATAAAAGAAATAAAAACAGGTGTAATGTATTAATAACACACATAATATCTACCGGGTTATTACTACGATTTTGGTTTAATAAATAATTTAAGGTTTTTTATGAGCTTACCGATATTTCGACTATGTTGCAATAGTCATGATCACGGCAGAACTGAAGTATTTGCGGGTGGTTAGCCGGACGGAACATTGTTATGGGCAGACATATCTGTCTACCCTCTTTCTCAGTTAAGGATCTACTAGACAATTACGATTTGCACATACAAATTATACTTTACGTTCGAAGTCGGGGCAAAAATTGTAGATGACGAAACTACGAGTATTAATTTATCGAATGAAACCTACCCAGACTTTTTTGGTAGCCGCTCCTGTCGTTTTCCCTGCGTTTAGTCGGGTGCGGCATTGCATCCCGCGCAGCACAACAAAATATTATATCATAGACTATCAAAGAATTTTATTGATAGTCATATAGAAATATGTACTGACTTAACGACGACGACGACTTAAAACAGTTGCCCACGACTAATCGACGATTTTTTGGCTGGCACCGACTCCAAAAGGAAGTACAAAGTTCTAAATATTTACTTAATACACTACCTATCTACTTAATTGAGGATATTGGCAATATTTTTTTTCATGTTCCATCTGGAATGTTATTTTATTTGTAACTTTTTAGTGGAGATAACCATATAAGGTAATTTGAAGGAGGTTTCTATTTTTTTGTTAAAATTATTTATATTTTATGATTTTCAGTGTTTCATTCAATATATTTTATGTAAGTAATTAATCCTAACCTCGACACATATCCTATTATTTTCCTTCATTATCCAAAGCTAGGTTTTGTTATTTAACAGTTTCAGTACAAAGATATTATACTCTCGTATTTTTGGTATTTGCTTAGTTTAGACTGCGTCTTTCGTGCTATGCAAGCGCGTTTAGTTGTTTATTATATTATTAATGATTGTTTCGAAAATAACATAAGTTAAACTGGGTAAGAGGCTACGAAGTAAGAGGTCATTTAGTAGTCCAGCTGGCCACTAAACTGACAATGCTAAGAGGAAAGAATAGCTTCGCGATCCTAACGAAATAGATATTTAGGAAAACATTTGCTATCGCTCGTGCGCTCATGTCCCCGGGAGAGAGAGCGAGAGCGTTGCAGCTCGCGACTGACAATAGGTACTTTTCTTGATGAAATTCCCATTTCGGGAGAAAACGGTTTCCAATAACTAAATTTCAACAAAATCACTTTTATTTTGATGTCGATCGTTTCAGCACAATATATTCTAGGTTCATGGGTTCGGTTTAAAAAAAAAAAACATTGTTTTTATTCAACAAACGGCTCAATTCGACACAGTTTTAATCATAAAAATTACGTTACTTGAGGTGCCTATATAAGTTTGAATCTATAGCGAATTTTGTAAAAAGATAAATCTATAAACCTAGTCATTCATTGTGTCAATAACATACTAAAAAATCATGGAGATTGGAAAATATTTAGAAGTGGAAGAACGTTTTCTCTTTTTTTATGGACGAGCACGTACTATTCTTCCCTCTTAATAAGCTTATAGTTTACCCCTATACTTGGGCTATTCGTAAGGAGTTTCAGGTTTGAGATGGTATCTTGAAAGTCTGTCGTTAGCTGATTACATACAGATAGTGAACGTAGGCTGGCTTCTTCTTTTTTTTCATATTGTGGATTGTAAGGTCGACAACCAACCTCACATACCCTCACACAGTTAATATAGTACCGGGCCCTTGTCAAAACCCACTGACTTAGCACGAGTAACGACGCCTTCTGTAGATATTAGAGCCGAGACACATGGCTTAACGTGCCTTCCGAATCACGGAATCATCTTTCTTTTCAGACAATTAGGTGATTCGGGCAGCAATGTCCCAACTAAACTGAAAAAAGTCTCACAAGGACATTTTCGTTTAAGAGTGTCTTTACCGGGATTCAAACCCGAAACCTCCGTAAAGAGAGTAAAACACTCGACCACTCGGCCATAGAAGCTAAATTATTTGTGATATCCAATACAATATCCGAGCAGGTTCTTGTCCTGTCACGGTCGCCAAAAAATGTGATAAAATCGAACAATATAATTTTATATGGAACAACGGAAACGTAGATTTTCAGTAAACTGACAAAACAAATTTATTTCGTTGCCTAGCAACATTCCACCACAAACGGTATCGCGCGCGATGCATGTTGCTATCACTGGTTGAGGAGTTTCCGCTTTTATCTCTTATTTCATCATCAGATTTTGACAAAATTTATATGGATCTATTCCTAAAGCACGTTCTATCGAATGAAAAAAGAATCATCAAAATCGGTTGAAAACTGACTGAAATATGACTAAAAGAATAGACGAATAACGACGCGAATGCTACATTCCGTTGAGGAGTTTCCAAGTTTTACCTCATGTTTCACCATCAGATCTTAACGAAATTAATATGAAACTACCTCAAGAGTAAATCCTATCGAATGAAAAAAGAATTATTAAAATCGGTTAACAATTGGCGGAGATATCTAATAACATACATAAAAAAAAAATACAGACGAATTGAGAACCTCCTCCTTTTAATATTATTAATTGTCTCCTCTTTTTCATTAGTCATAAAAAATAAAACAATAGCAGCTGTACTCAAAGACATTAAAACAGGCAATCGAAGCGCCTATAAGGTTTAATTTTGGATGTTTGATCTTCTTTATTTTAAAAAAGCAAAAAGGACAGCCGAACATAAGTTAAGGATCTACTAGACAATTACGATTTGCACATACAAATTATACTTTACGTTCGAAGTCGGGGCGAAAATTGTAGATGACGAAACTACGAGTATTAATTTATCGAATGAAACCTACCCAGACTTTTTTGGTAGCCGCTCCTGTCGTTTTCGTTTTGTCATTGTTTTTTTTTTTGGAGAATAAGATTTATTTTGAAACGTGGTTTTATTTTTCTTAAAAAAGCGTTATTTTCGTTATGTTTTATTTCTCATTTGTTTTGATTCTACGATTTTAGTTCCTACTATTTGTAAGCAATGAAAAAGCTGTGATTAGCGATAGCCTTGGGATATTTCAATAAGTACTTTGATATAAGGATAACAAATGAATCTGTGATTTATGTACCAATACGTAATTATTCAAAAGACTATAATTAATTATTCAATAAGTGGTTTGTTTAAGATAACAAATACAAATTCACCTGTGATTTTACGTGCCATTAAGTAATGTTAATTATTCAGTATTCAATTAAGCTGTAATAAATGATTATCTGAAATTAAGTGTTTTAAAAATAATTAATTAGTACCTATTTCAGTATCACAACTTCCAAAATAAAACATTTTCAATGCAACAATGACACAATTGTATGTGTCAAATCATTTCAAGTGTTTTTTTTTATACTTACACTTAATTTTTTTAAATATTTTTGCTATTGTACTCTACCTATATATTTAAATATCCAAAATATCCTGGTTCCAGTTGTATATAATATAAAGTGAAATAATAAAACAAAACAGAACAGTAAAAAAAACTTTAAAACGCCCTCCTGTAAAATTTGTAAAATGACAGTTCCGTCTTTGTAGTACTAGATGAGCGATATGGTAAAATTTTCTGTACCAAAATAAGGATGTGCGTATACCTGTTATACAGATTCTCATGCAGTCATCTGAAGGACGTCTCGTCCCCTGAGAGGTTTACGATGCGAATGCCAGGACGGTATGCTTGTTAAGAACCGTAACGACAGGCCTTCAAGGGAGTCTTCAAAGCTGCCCAGCACAAAGCTTTGTGATCCGTGTTCCATTTGCTCATATCATAATATTTAGTCAACGTTAGTTTATTTGACAACGTACGTATTTTTTTTTATGTCAGTGCGCATATTATTTAATTATGCTATTTTGACCATCGTATTACTTATTTATTTAAATAGTACAACCATACCTTAAACACTGACTAGGAGTACATTCTTTATGGTATTACAGCTGATGTTTAAGACATTTATAGTAGACATTAAATTAATATTCACAAATTGATTAATAACACGAAAGACACAAAATTAAAAATAAATATACGATTATAAAAACTGTGGTTCAATTTCATTTAGCATGCATTCATTTAACTTCAATTTCAAATCATATTACTATCATTTCCCAAGAAATATCTCGAATGGTGTGATTTGGGTTATTTTTATTGTCTTCTTTCTATCCATATTTTGATTTAAAATGCCTGATGATGGTCCAGGTAAAAAAATATTGAAAATTAAATACAATACAATACAAATATTCTATATTGACACCAGTAATAAAATATATATATAATATATAATCAGATTCTTTTAAAATGAAATCTATATTTATTTTGAGATCTTGAAATAAAATTCTCTATTTAACTGAATTTTGTATGATTTGGGATTCAATAAATTGTTAATTGAAAGTCTGGTACTGTTTGCTAGACAAGTACAGATAGGTGGCGGCCTTCATAAACTTTTTTAATATAATCCAATACATAATATAAGTTGTTAGCTCTCTCTTATGTATGTGTGTGTGTGTGTAATAAGTTGTCACACTATATAAGTCATCATTACATAAATATTGGTGTCGCAAAGATGTGATAATTATCATATACGACTATTCTACAATGATCCAATCGAACTTTGCGTAGTCATCGGTACGCACACGATCAAACAGAAAGCTTCCTTTTTCCCATCGGGTATACACACGGGTCACATAAAAAGTGAAGACGACAAATTGATTGGAAGTAGAGAAACAATTTATTTCTTTCAATCGTAAAGGTTTTCAGTTCTAGCCGGTGTAAAGTAAAAAACACTTATTAAAAAAAGTACGTCAAAAATACGTTTAGTAACTAGAAATAATATGTCATAGCACTAGCCTCAACTAGCCTGTGAGGAAAATCGACACTAAAATCAACTTTAACAATAAAAATACAGCATTATGTTACCTATAAAGTCTCCCCCTGTTTCTTCTTAAATAAGAAATCTCGAGCACTCTGTTGACAATTTTAGGGCGTAATTCATTGTAATTTTTCCTTAATGGACCAAAATTACCCAAATTAAAGCAGTTAAAAGTATAATTTCACGTTTTCTCTCATTCATTTTATTCAACGTAGCCAGTTGAAAATGCTGCCTTGCCGTGTTTACTATTGAAATAACAATTTAAACTGTTAATAAAATAACATAGTCTATATCAGTTTACTTGCAAATTAGGTAAAGCAGATACAGTGGAAAACTGGTAACCTCAGAGGTTGAGCAGTTATGCGTTCGATTCTCGGAGGTTCGAATCCTGGTGGGGACAATGTCGAATCAAATCTTTATGAGACTTTCCCTTTTGTCCAAAAAGAAAGATCATTCCGTGCTTCAAAAGGCTCGTTTCGTTACCCAAAGTCTCAGCTGCTATCTGCGGGAGTAGTCTTTATACGAGCCATGTTAGCGTAGTGGCCTTTGATGGCTTTATAACTCTGAAATGGTTTGTGAGGTCGGTTGTCGAATTTATAACCCGAATGATGCAGCAGCAACAACTGTTTTTCATAAAAAAATCATAGTAAAGTGATCTTGCAACTAGACTTTTGCAAAACGATAAAATCCAAGCTAAAAAGTGCCCCTTAACGCACAATCATACAAAAACACCTTTTCGTTTTTCTGTTGACTTTGACATGACGAAACTGACATAGAAATAGCACCTTTCTCAAACAGAAGGCGCACAACTGCGATACATTTCAAAAGTAACACGGGAGCCTCTTTTGAAACGCGCAAGAAACAGTGAAAGAAACGTTCCGTTCAAAGCGCGAAGCGTTATCTTAATCTGAGCGTCACGTTGCTTGAGTGCGCGTTTTAGGACCGCCTCGAAATGACGTGTGTGAACAGGGCCTTATCTAGCTGATGATTAAAACTAAATAAATTTTGCTTTTATTGAATTCAACTTCAAGGGCTTTTAACTGGAGAGACAATTAATTGCCCTAGAAAAAGGAATAACAAGACAGTTATTCTTGTTTTACGATTTATAATTATCACCAGAACCAAAGTAAAGAAGACACAAAGAGATCTATAGGAGCGTGAGAACGCACTGATAATAAAATAATATATATAGGCATATATATAAAATAATATAAGATACTTATTGATTGTTAAATGCCATAGGTAGCCTGAAGATGTCACTGAAGTAGCAATGCATATTGTTGATACCCTTGTGGTAAGTGCTTACTACTATAGCCAGCGAGTTTGTTCCAAACTTTATCAATTATTTATGTCAACATAAGAACCTCTCTACTTACTTCAATAAAGATATACAAATCACTCAAAAATACAACAGTAGCAGAATAACAATTAACAACGAGTATTTGAACCATGAACTCAAACAATTTCCCAGAAGCGAGTTTCAAACATTCGCATTTAAATTAGAGTACGACGCATTGTATTGCAACTCCTTTTCGTATGGCCTTTTACCGTCTCTGTCCAGTAAAGAGGGTAATATTTCTACCCCTTTGAAGCTGGAGTCAAAGGGGCGAGCTCCAGTGCAGCTCGCGCTTCGTTGCGCCTGACGCGGAGAGATTGTTGACGTTTCAATTTGAGAAGCTAATGCGGCTGCATGCGAATCTAGTGACCTTTTTAGGTTCCCTAGTAAAAAAGGAACCCTTATAGTTTCGGTCTGTCCGCCTGTCTCTCTGTTTGTCTGTCTGTCCGCGGCTTAGCTCAGAGACTCTTAGTACCAGAAGGCTGTAATTTGGCATGAATATACATATAAATCATGCCGACAAAGCTAAAGAATAAAATCTTAAAAAAAAATTTTTTTTTGGCGTTCCTCTGGTACACGTCAAGAGGGGGTTATTTTTTTTTTCACGATTACCTTATAGTGTGAGGTATCGTTGGATAGGTCTTTTAAAAACAATGGGGGTTTGCTAAGACTATTTTTCGATGCTAGTGTAAGATTTAGAAATATTCCGTAAAGTGCTTATTTTTGTTAGAGTCAAGTTTCTCCCCCCTCTACCAGCGAAACCGTTGTATATGGAAACGTGATAAAAATCATGGTAGTAGTGTATATGATGAATTTAAAAGGAAAACTATCAACATCAAGTAGGCTTTACAGGTTATCGAATAATAGACCAACTTATAAAAAGTACTAGTACAAGTAAGAAATTTGATACTACAAATATCATAGAAAAATATTTTGATGACCGTTAGAAGGCTTTTATTTGGCATGAACATACATATGAATCATGCCGTCAAAGCTAAAGAATAAAATCTTAAAAAAAAAATTTTTTAGTGTTCCTCTGGTACACGTGAAGTGAGGGTTATTTTTTAAATTCACGATTATCTTATGGTGTGAGGTATCGTTGGATAGAGTTTAAATAATGGGGGTTTGCTAGAACCATTTTTCGATGCTAGTTTACGTTTCAGAAATATTTTAAGTGCTTATTTTTGTTAGAGTCAAGTTCCCCCCCCCCCTACCAGCGAAACCGTTGTATTTGGAAATGTGAAAAAATTCACGGTAGTAATGTATATGATGAATTTAAAAGGAAAACTATCAACATCATGTAGGCTTTACAGGTTAACGAAAAATATATCAACTTATGAAATGTACTTGTACTAGTAAGAAATTCGGTACAAATATCATAAAATAAATACTAGCGGTCCGCCTGCTCGCGTTGTGTAAGATTTTCCCGTGGGAATAAGACTTTTTCCCGTAAAAAATATCCTATGTGTTATATCAGGGTACAAACTATCTCTGTTCTAAATTTCATCCACGAAAGAGTAAAAAATAACCATCCATACATCCCTACTTACAAAATTTCGGGTTTATAATTTATAAAAGGAAATTTTTTATCATTACTTATTATCTCCGTGTGCTAACTTCTGCATATTAGGCAACTACGGAACCCTACACTTTGCGTGGTCCGACACGTGCTTGGCCAGTTTTTCGATTGTATGGAATGGTTGAAACATAGCGTAGCAGCGATTACAATATAATTAATGAGCCATTTTCAGGGACAACTGTCAATAATACCCAAATTTCTGCCTTTTTGAAGCCGGAGAGACCTCGCGCTTCGTTGCGCCTGACACGGAGTGATTGTTGTCGTTTCAGTTTGAGCAGCTAATGTGGTTTCATGCGAATTTAGTGACCTTTTTGATTGTATGGAATTATTGAAGTAGGCAGTAGATCGGTGGCTAGTGGCTTTTTATCCGACATGGTGTTAGGGTAGGCACTAAAACAAGACTAAATTTGACAGTCGTGCGTGAAGTCAAAGACAAAAACAAAACCGATGATCTTCGATCCCTTTTTAATTAAAAATGATAGAAAGTGACAGGACTAATTTTAGTTTAGTTTTGTTGGGCGTATGCCGAATCGACACCATTGTTGCAGTGGTTACAGCCGTTCGGTAAGATTAGTCGAGTATTTAAAGATGTTATAAATGGAATTGATTTACTTGAAATAATAATAAAGGTGTCAAAATATATACATGACAACCGCCCATAATCCAATTAATATCACTGTACCCTGTGAATATCACTTCAAAAGACATTCGGAATAGAATAACTAGTTTAACTTTTTTTAAACTCCTCACCGGTTTATTTATTGCTCTCGCTCACAAAATACTACTAACGTTCTCATTGCTATCGTAGTTTTCTCAGTGTGATCGATTTAACTTTTATTCACTATGGAGTTTTTTTGTTAATATCGATTTGATTCGAAGAATAAGATTAGGTATGCAATTTTACTTAAAGTACATGAAATATTTACATGTTTTCTTCTGCTTGCCTCGAGTTACGCTGACATCTATTCCGATACTAGGTTGCCATTAGAGACTTTCAGACTGGTACTTAAACTAATACCGTTATAAGCCAAATAAGTAATTAATTTAATTAAGCCTCTAGTTGTGAAACAGCCGCGCAATAATCCTATTAGGGCTTGAGCAAAAGCTCTCATAACATAACTAACGAACACAAAATTAATGTTGGAAAAGTTTAGATACTGTAAATATTTGTATGCAGTAAAGTTCTGTTGTGAGTAAACAAACATACTGCATACTGCTGCACATAGAACTTGGAATATGCGTTAATGATGTAGAAATGTATTTCATCCCTTTGAACTTTGCGCTAACTTTTATCAAATTGTTCCAGAACTTGTTGTACTTCATTAAAAAACGAGTAATTAATAAGTAATTTTCATTTCCTTCATCGACAAAAATTATACCTATAGATTATACCAGGTATATATTTTATGTACTGATTTTGTGTGTCAGTATTGTGGAGATTGCATTGGTTACATGCAGTCTCCGCGCACTTTTCCCTTTGTTTGTTGTTGCTGGCACTCGATATTCGCCCTATTTATCGTAAAAAAGCTAATTAGACGTATGGAGTCAGAGAATGATGGGCTGAAGGAAAATAATGGTGTGAATTAGGGATTGAAATGAAGAAAAGATAATACAAAAATATTGTAAACTAATATTGGAGTCATTATTTGGCTACGGATTTATGCACTAGAAGCGAGTGCCTCCCATCTCCAAAGAGCTACGTCCACCTGACATGGTGTAGACTTATGAAGAAATCGGTACCTCCAGTTACGTATTTTTTTTTTCTTTGCTATATTATTTGCCTGATTATTTGCCTTGTAGAATCAACAGCAAATATCACAGCACGGATCGCAGCTATGAAGCAATTTAATTTTGTTACCTTTGTTTAGCTTCGACTGAACGCGGACGCAGAGGAAGACGTGTTTAATCTTAAATCCTTTTTATGCACCATATGAAGTTTTCCAGAAAAAAGTCTAAGAAAAGACTGTGAATAAAGAAATTAATATTGAATGAGATGGCCAATGCAGCGATTGCAGCCATTAGAATGATGATGAGATACCATGGAAAGGTCTCTCTGCATTGATGCCTTGGTGATGTACAATTGATATTATTTTGTTAAAAAAAGTTGAATTATGTCTGATAAGTATAACGGTCTGAATTCGTCCGCGGAGGACTTCTTCTCGCAATTCGAGATAATCGCCGCTATAAATAGTTGGAGTGACGATGTAAAAACGTTAGTGTTGGCTACTTATCTATGTGGGCCGGCTCTCAGCTATTATAATTTGACAAAATCGTCCTCTACGAAATATGAGGATATTAAAAAAGCGATTTGTTTAGAATTCCCGTCTCCTATAGACCATGCTTCGTTGTTTTATAAGTCTCGTCAAGATTATAATGAGCCTCTGATGGACTATGTGTATCGTGTGGAATCTCTTGCCGGAAAGGCTAAGATTTCAGACCAGAAAATAATAATTAAGCAATGTTTGACTGGTATGTCATCTTTTTTTAAACGTAATTTCGGAACTCAATTATACAAAGATTTCGCTACCCTCAAACAAACCTGCATGGAGTATTCGATGCTCTTTATGGCCACACACACTGAATTATCGTTGCCGGTGAAGATAACCTCGACTCGATGTGGCGAGCCCAGCAGTTATACGAATTCAATGGGTGATGGTTATCCCAGTGAAAATATTGGGCAGCGTGGTGCGCAAGCCTCACCGCAGGAATTATACTCCACGCCGCAAAATAGATCTTCTAGTTGGCCGCCGAGGAGTCCATCTTCTCCACGTACTACTAACTTTGGATCAAACCGACCCCGCAATGATGCGAGATCGTCAAGACCCCAATACACTCAAAACCGGTATAATTTAAGAAGCGGTTCGCGTGATAACGTTGGAAATATACAGGGTAATGACCCAAACTTTCAGCGTCGCCAGTGAATGGGACTACATTGGTAGACGGTCATTTTAGTCGTCCCGTTTCTCCTATTATTTGTGTTGATTTGTACGGTGTAGTGCATAATGCGTTGATTGATTCAGGTGCCACAATTTCTGTGATTTCTTCTTCGTTTCTTGAAAAAGTGGATAAATTCATTCCGTCACACGCATATAATGATAACGCCTCTTGTTTGCGTACGGTGAATGGGATTAGGTTATTAGCTGAATGTTCTGTTATATTGGACATTACAATAAATAGCATTGTTTATAATCATGCATTTGTTGTTGTGTGCGATTTAGTACCTGATATAATTTTAGGGCAGGATTTTTTATATGCAGTAAAGGCCATTGTCAACTTTGATAAACAGTTCATTGAACTGGATAGGAATAAGGTATGGTTCAGAAATGATACAAAAATCGCGGCGTTTTCACTTGATTATGTTCAGTCCGGGACTGAGTCCGAACATTTATTGCCGTTACCGAAAGGTGATTATATCTATTTTCTTAATACGGTAGAATCAATAAATGAAAATTTGGACGATTTAAAAAAGGATACGATCCTAACGAATAACACGAAATGTAATAATTTTAATATTTCTGATGCTTTATTATCAGATCAGAAAAGTAAGTTGTCAGAATTACTGGGCAAATATGAAAAGCAGTTTGCGTTTGATTCGAAGAATTTAGGGGCATGTTCATTAATGGAAGTTGAAATAAATACTTCAGACGAGACTCCTATTCATAAAGCTCCTTATAGAGTTTCACACCATCAACACAGTATAATTAGGGAACAAGTGAGTGAGATGTTGGAAAATGGAATCATTCGTGAGTCGCGAAGTGCATATGCATCCCCGGTTGTCTTGGTCAAGAAACCTGATGACACGTGGCGATTCTGCATTGATTATAGGTCATTGAATAAAAAAGTAATTACCGATTCATATCCTTTACCCAGAATAGATGACATAATTTTATATCTAGCTAAAGCCAAATATTTTGCGGATCTGGATTTAAATAGTGGATATTGGCAGTTGAGAATCAAGGAATCTGATAAGCATAAAACTGCTTTTGTTACCCCTTCGGGATTGTATGAATTTAACGTCATGCCGTTCGGCCTTAAAACAAGTGGTGCGATTTTCCAGCGGGTTATGGATAGTGTTTTAGGGGGCATGAAATATCGGAATGCTATTGTTTATATTGACAACATATTGGTTTATGGGGAAACATTTGAAGAATTTTCTTTATCTTTAAATGAAATCTTATATAGAATTAAAGAATGCAATTTGACACTTAAACCTAGTAAGTGCAAATTTGGTTTTGAAAAAGTTTCCGTTCTTGGTTATGAAATAACGGGTCAGGGAATTCGACCAGATCAATCACAGTTTGAAAAGATTATGAAGATCCAAGTGCCAAAATCGACTAAAGAACTTAAATCTATTTTAGGACTCTTTTCATATTATAGAAAATTCTTAGATAATTATGCGGATTTGGCTATGCCTCTAACAAGGTTGATGAAGAAGGGTGTCAAATTTATGTGGACAGAACTACAGCAACATGCATTTTCTAAAATTCTTTCTCTTATTCAGAACCCCCCTTTATTAAGACATTTTTCGAATAGCGAAGGCATAGTTACAAGATTATTTGTCGATGCTAGTGATAAAGCATTAGGTGCTTGTTTATTGCAGGGTGAAGATAAAATATTTCCGATTGCTTTTGCGTCGCGTAAGCTCTCTGATTGTGAGACCAGGTATACGATTACCGAAAAGGAATGTTTGGCTCTAGTGTGGGCTCTTAATTATTTTAAGCATTTACTATGGGGAATGAAATTTGACGTCGTGACGGATCACAAAGCTTTGGTATGGCTCCGTACTAAAAAGGATATGAATGGGCGTTTAGCTCGTTGGTCTTTAGCGATTCAACAATATGATTTTGATATAGTATATTGTTCGGGCAAAGATAACCAAATTGCTGATTTCCTAAGCAGGAATCCATTAATTGAGGATGTTGATGTTAAGGAGACCTCTCCTAAGGATGTAGTTGAGGATGGTTTAGAGTTATACAGGATTGAAGCTTCTCGTTTTGAATTTGATCAAAGCGTTGATAGTTTTTGCACTGAACAAGTTTCAAGGATTGCTTCTAGGTCTCGGCTAAACTATAAAGGTTTTCTTACTAGAGACAATAAGCTCTTTCACAGGTGTAGGATAGGTAACAGATATGTTGATCGTTTGGTTGTTCCTCAAGCTTCATTTAATGACGTTATGAAGGAAATTCATGATGATCCTTGGAATGGAGCGCATTTTGGTCTTACGAAGACTTTATGTAAATTTAGGGACAGATATTTTATTCTTGATGCTGAAAAGAAAATTTCTAGGTATATCGAAAGTTGTAAAGAATGTCAAGAGAGGAAGAGATCGTATTTGATTGCTCCGATGCAACCGATTGAAGTCAATCATCTTTTTGATAAAATAGCCCTTGACATATTAGGACCTCTTCCGACCTCGGATTTAGGAAACAAATACATCATAGTTTGTTTAGAGTATTTATCGAAATACGCGATAACTAGAGCAGTCCCAAGTGCAACTGCTCAGGCCGTTAGTGATTTTCTTACTCAAGAGATCTTCTGTAAATTTGGTATGGTAAATGAAGTCATTGTAGATCGTGGATCAATTTTCACATCACACATGGTTAAAAATACGATAGTTTTTTTTGATTCCACGTTATCGGTTGCTGCAACTAGGCATCCTCAGACCATTGGACTCGTGGAACGTTTTAATAGCACTATATCTCAGAGTTTAGCGATGTATACAAACGAGAGTCAAGCAGATTGGTGCATGTATTTGCCCATGTCAACGTACGCGTATAATATATCGAGACAGGCGTCATCAAATACGATTCCTTACACTATTGTTTTTGCTAGAGACCCAATTTTGCGTTCTGATGTTGACATTGTATCTAATCGTAATGATTTGGATATTGCTGCTCGCAATAATGCTAATATTAGAATGATCTCTTGTGCGTTGAGAAATATTCGTAAATCGCAAATGACTCAAAAGGAATATTATGACAGGAAAGTCAGGTTCGTAACGTTCGATCCAGGTAGCTTAGTCTTGGTATATAATCCTAAAAGAATAACAAATGTTGGTCAGAAGTTATCGCGTCCATATAAAGGTCCGTTTCGTGTTATTCGAAGGCTATCTAATAATAATTATTTACTACGTAAGATAGATGGAAGCTCCAGACGTGATTTAATATTTCACCATAATTCTCTGAAACCGTTCAGATTGCGTGTTTAAAAATATTATTTTATAGTAACTTGGCGTTTGTTTCCCTTGATCTGTCCTATGCCTTACTTTATTCACAACTCGTCATGAACTTCTATCGTCATTTGTAGTTGATATGTTATGTCAGCGTCTTTGTCAACAAATAATTATTATTGTCTCTATATATAAATTTATTTTTATTTTTGAATGAAGGGTAACTTAATGTTTGTCTATATATGGCATAGTTTGATAACTTATTCTTACATTTTATTTATTTTTGTTTGTCATGGACTTTTGACTTAAGCTATGGTATTTTCATTTAATCAACAATCGTTCGAGATATTCGTTTGGTTTGAGCATTACTTGTCGGATCTCATAATAGGACATATGCATCCTCATGAGATGTGCTTTTTCTTAGCACGATCGTATTGGTTTAGTATTTTATGAGTCGGTGGATTCGAGAACGCTTATTGGTTTCATGTTATGCTTATTAGATTTAGTCAAGTTCTATTAATTTTTGTTTTTCTCTCGAATGGATTAATCCAGCTCTTATTTGCAGATTCGTAATAAGTAGTTTATAAACATTTTATATATTAAAAAAAGAAACTTCATGAAGAAAAGAAGGTTTTAAAAATCTAGCTATTTAATGGGGTTGTTATTTTCTATAAGGGGAGGGTGAGCTTAGTGTATAGGCCACTCATTTTAGATATGCTATCGAATATTTATAGTTCTTCGGAAAAGATCTTGTTATTCGGTTAATATTTAACGTAAGTGACGCATAGTGTAGGTGATCATTATTTTTCTACATATACGAATAGGCCTGAGCTCCTGTTCCAGTCCTGCCGCTACTTCGATTTTTAGACTTTGTATTCGCGTTTTTCATTTGTTTTTGTCTTAGCTTAGGTTGAAATATTTAAGTTTAGATTAGGTGTGATCACTTAAAGTTTGTTCATTATGTTGATGGGATTTTGTTGTCATAATTTGATTTATCTGATATTACATAATAATAATTTCGTTTGTTCTTATTGGTCAATTATGGCAGCATGGTCCAATGTTGATATTATGTTGAACGTTTTGTGTCGCTGTTAGTTGTTCTATTAATTCTTCAAAATTTATTTATTGTTCTTTTGGTTCATGTAGTGTACCATGAGTTGTACTTGAATGAATAATCTTTTGGCGTGGTTTTAATTATTCGTATTTGGTGAAACGTTGTTCCACCAGGTAGCTGTTAGCTATGGCTTCTTGTACAAATCATAGGGTTTGTTAAATGAAATATTATACGCACTTTTAGGTAATTAGTTAGGTTTATCTTTTGTGATCGGCTGATCATTTTCCTGTAGGAGGAGGGATGTGGAGATTGCATTGGTTACATGCAGTCTCCGCGCACTTTTCCCTTTGTTTGTTGTTGCTGGCACTCGATATTCGCCCTATTTATCGTAAAAAAGCTAATTAGACGTATGGAGTCAGAGAATGATGGGCTGAAGGAAAATAATGGTGTGAATTAGGGATTGAAATGAAGAAAAGATAATACAAAAATATTGTAAACTAATATTGGAGTCATTATTTGGCTACGGATTTATGCACTAGAAGCGAGTGCCTCCCATCTCCAAAGAGCTACGTCCACCTGACAGTATGTAGGGAATTATCAGGATTTTCACTACGGTCAGTTTTCACATTTTCACAGTTTTACATTTATAAGTAAATGAAGACTTCGTCGGCCTTACAATCCAAACGTTGAAGAAGAAGTCGCATGAGCTGGTATCAAGGCTTTATTGGGCTTTGATGTTCTGTGACTTACAAGACTGATGCCAGTTCTATAATTATATTCTGTATTCGCAACACTATGAACAGAACTCTCCAGTCCCTCTCCGACTGAACTGCGAACGTCGAGTCGAGTAGTAAATGAGATGCGACGCGACATTGTTTTAAGTCAAACCCGTTCTGTTGTCGCTGTAAAGTTCACTTTTAATTTCGAAACGAGTGCCGGCTAAGGGCGAGACCATGTTGCGTCAAGCTTTATTTCAAAGCATTTTTTTGTGCTAACTTAAAAAAATTGACTTTATATTTTCAGCCAAAAGACGTCCACTGCTGGATGAGGGCTCCTCCGAGGATCTCCTTAAAATACATGGGATCTAAAATACACGGGATTCTTACGGGTAAGTGCGGTGGTTGCTAACAGACTTCTGTTTGCTTAAAGGGATTCCAATTTGTGGTTTGATGAGTACTGCGTACTTTGTAAGAGAAATGAGCATGACCCCCGCATGTTTACTGAAACATTTATAAGTTACGATATTATTATGAAAAGTAGAGAGAAAGTGGGAATATCATCAAAAATTAAATACAGTATTGTTTATACAATTTAGTTTAGTACGTACTGCAGCATTACTGCAGGTTTTTTAATAACCTTTTTGGTACGGATCTTTTTTTCTTTTGGCCGTTTTTTATGTCACATTTTCAAATTTAAAATTTTGTTGGTTTGACCTTTTTCTAAATTGTTTATTGTTCTACGAAGTGTCATATTGATAGGAGCTATTTTTTTCTTGGATCGATCTCCAAAACGTGAGTCGCTTTGTTAGAAAATTTTCAATCGGATTTTGCCCGGGATCATTCCCGTATGGTGCGATAAGCCTTGGGACAGGCTCCTACTTTAACCTACTTTTACGTTGGCCGGGTAAGTCTTGTGCTGTCTTCCTCCTGGTTTTTATCGACGTACTTTTCTCTTTCCGTGTCTTGGTCGGATGGCGATTATTTCCTTGTACATCTTTACAGTGTATTTCCGGTCTCTGCGGCACACACACGAGGGTCCCTCCGTGCCTTTCTCGTTCACTCGCCGTGGTTCCGGACCCCTGAGGCCACCGGGCGTTGGACGTGCCTGGACCCCTGCGTTGTGCGCGCCCGCGCCCGTGCCAGCTGAGTGCCGCAGACCCGCGCTCCGGCGTCCCCCCTGGGACTTCCCATCATTTTTTAGCCTTTTTTTGTATCTGTTTTTTGTATCAATTTTGTATGCGGATTTTGCCAAATTTAAATTCTTTTTCCAAATTCTAAAAAGGCCCTTTAGGTTTCTCTGGCCCTCCTTTTTTGGTTCCCGTTTGGCTTTACTCACCGGGGTACTCCGCGATTTTGGTTTTAGTACACCTTCCTGCATCGATACACCACAACACAACACTACTCCAGCGACACGATATCGACGGAGTCCCCTCAGGACTCGACTCTCGGCTCATGCTTGGCAATTTCTAGGCCTTTTCAAATTTATATTATACCGTTCGGACAAATTTAACTAACTCTTTCTTTGTACACCTAAATTTCACGTTTCGCCTGTGGTCGTCGACCACAGGTTAGCTAGCTTTTCTTTTTTAACGCTACAAATGGCGCCCGAACAGGGACACCGGTGGTTTCTTATCCTGGGGCCAGTGAGTCGTATGAGCCGTTATGAGCCGTCCGTGCTGGGAACATGACGTGTTCGTTGGTTTGGTTTATAGTGATGGGGTAGAGTGTCGATAAATTTTTATCGATATATTTTTTTTTTCCTTTCATAGTTGACTTGGAACAATTCGGCTTTTGTTCTAGGGTGGTCAACTTCCTTCGAGGGTTGCCATCTCGAAGATTTTTTTTCCTTTTCGAGTTGGCGGATTTTTTTTTCTGGTGAAGGGATGTCTGCAGCATTACTGCAGGTTTTTTAATAACCTTTTTGGTACGGTTCTTTTTTTCTTTTGGCCGTTTTTTATGTCACATTTTCAAATTTAAAATTTTGTTGGTTTGACCTTTTTCTAAATTGTTTATTGTTCTACGAAGTGTCATATTGATAGGAGCTATTTTTTTCTTGGATCGATCTCCAAAACGTGAGTCGCTTTGTTAGAAAATTTTCAATCGGATTTTGCCCGGGATCATTCCCGTATGATGCGATAAGCCTTGGGACAGGCTCCTACTTTAACCTACTTTTACGTTGGCCGGGTAAGTCTTGTGCTGTCTTCCTCCTGGTTTTTATCGACGTACTTTTCTCTTTCCGTGTCTTGGTCGGATGGCGATTATTTCCTTGTACATCTTTACAGTGTATTTCCGGTCTCTGCGGCACACACACGAGGGTCCCTCCGTGCCTTTCTCGTTCACTCGCCGTGGTTCCGGACCCCTGAGGCCACCGGGCGTTGGACGTGCCTGGACCCCTGCGTTGTGCGCGCCCGCGCCCGTGCCAGCTGAGTGCCGCAGACCCGCGCTCCGGCGTCCCCCCTGGGACTTCCCATCATTTTTTAGCCTTTTTTTGTATCTGTTTTTTGTATCAATTTTGTATGCGGATTTTGCCAAATTTAAATTCTTTTTCCAAATTCTAAAAAGGCCCTTTAGGTTTCTCTGGCCCTCCTTTTTTGGTTCCCGTTTGGCTTTACTCTCCGGGGTACTCCGCGGTTTTGGTACACCTTCCTGCATCGATACACCACAACACAACACTACTCCAGCGACACGATATCGACGGAGTCCCCTCAGGACTCGACTCTCGGCTCTTGCTTGGCAATTTCTAGGCCTTTTTAAATTTATATTATACCGTTCGGACAAATTCAACCAACTCTTTCTCTGTTCACCTAAATTTCACGTTTCGCCTGTGGTCGTCGACCACAGGCTAGCTAGCTGTTTTTTTTTAAACCCTACAGTACCCAGTAATGTTTTTTGACATAAATTGCCTTTTCTTCTGATATTCGTTTCCGCTAACGCTTGCAGTATGTTTCGACGTTTATTTCTACACAATGACGCCTCGGAAATGACCCGGGAGCTCTGAGCGCGAATGTATTGTCCACTCACGCGCCGGTCGACTCCCAACATTTTGTTTACAGACTGTTGCATTGCTTCGAGTGCTGTTGCTAAAATAAGTAATTTTGTACAGTCAGCTGTTTGTACTGCTTATTATATGTATTTTTGTGCAAAAAGTACATCTATTGCAAAACCGTGGAGTTTCTTGGTAACCTTATTGCTTTTCACGGTTTGAGGTGTTCACTTATTGTTTTTTTTTTAATAACAGAACAGAGAGAAAACCCTGATAGTGCATTTATCAAAACTCATCAAAAGTATGTTTATATTTTAGCTATATATTTATAATGGTTTGTTAAGGTGGACAGATGACTTGGTTCACGTTGGAAACCTATGGGGCTATGTTCAGCAGTGGACGTCTTTCGGCTGAGATGATGATGATGAATGGTTTATTAATAGGAGAGATTTTCAGAAACGCAATGAAAGGAAAAAATACTAAAGTTTCAAGTTCACAAAATACCTTTTCCAGACAACAAGTTATTACTGAGAATAGGCAATCAGCGATGTTCCTAACTTTTCTTTGAAGAAAGGTACCTAATCTAGAACTTTATTAATTGAACTTGTTCCCTAAATGTCAGGGGTCTTAATTTCCTTTCAAACATAGCTTTTTCTTTGTTTCCTAACTAAACATTTTGTCATGAATTTATCTATTCAATTCAAATAATTAAAAAACAATAACATGGTAAAAGGACCGAATGAGGGTCGCAATCTACAGATTTTAAGTGATATGACGGTTTTCAACCCAGCCATCGCGACCGATCAGTTTTTGAGAAATAGTACTTTAAATGTTTAATATTAAATAAAACAAATTAGACGTCGCTGGTTGACATCAGATTACAAAGCGTTTTAATTTGTAACAGCAATTTCTTTTGGTGTCATAAAATTTTGCACTGGGGTCGCTCCAACAAAAGAATGAGTAATGACTTTATAAAACAAAGTTGAATTTTCGGAAACTTCCGCGACACTACAGGGCCGCTGTTATCTCGTAATTTGTGTTTTCTGCATCCGGCCCTGGTTGCTGCCCCAATTACACTTCTATATCAAATTGCAGTATATAGAAATACATGTCATATTATTATGTCCAACACAGACTGGAACCACAATAGTAATAAACGAAAAACCTAACTTGGGCCGCAATTGAACGCTAGACTGGCATGTGTACAATATACACATAATGTCATTCAAACCCAAACACTCAAAGAATATATTTTTACGTTATAAATAGGTTGATTACTTCCCTTCACATTTGAATTCATATTAGAAAGAAAGAAAGAAACATTTATTAAAAGAAAGGTTGCACTGTCTCTAGCAAAATTAGTTAATAAAAGATTAATGTAGATTTAATATGGCGCAGTGTTTGATAATTACAGCGTTAGTTTTAAATGACTGATTTATTAGAGTCCTGAGTCATGTTCCTAGGACGACGACAAGAACCTTTAGAACCTTTAGGTTCTATTGAAGCTAAATCGTAATGAACAATTATTAACTCCACAATAAAAGTTTTGGTTTCTTATCTTGAATAACGGAACGAATTAATTCTTTATATTTATTTTATTTTAAGTTACTGAAGAAATTATACCATTAAGTTTAATGTAAGCATTAAAAATTCTGACTATTAGTGAGTTAATCATATTGATATAATTGTATAACCTTGATGATCCCTTGTAAGAAAATATGAGAAAGACGCAAGTTTCTTTGTCGCAGCCGGCTATCAAACAGTTTGATGAATGAACTGGCGACAGGGCGCAGACAAGAAGATCCCTCCGTTGTTTCGGAGCCCCGAAAGTATGATAAAGCTCAACCACAGATAAATTAAATTTCATGAGCAGTATGCCCACGTGTTTATCGATATTTCTCATCATTTTACAAGCTTTTTATTAGCTTGCACTGTTTGTTATGTTTGGGAGTGTGGGTATATTCGGGCGAAATCTTGCAACTCAAATTTGAAGCACTTGCTGCCATTGGAATTTGCTGAAATTTGGTACACTTATGTAACCGCGATGACAATGCAATATTATGGTACCATGGAGCTGGTCTAATAATGGAGACGGAAGGTGGCTATAGGAACTCGTCTAATACACAACACAACCTAGTCGTGTTTGGGCTCGTTGGATTTGTCTTAACAAGATCTTTAGCCATACGTGATGTCCAGGGTCTCATGATGGAGCCGGAAGGTAGCCATAGGAACTCCTTAAATACACATCACAACCTAGTCGTGTTTGGGCGCGTTGGATTTGTCTTAACAAGGATACTCCACTCCACGGCTTTAAAAGCTTGTTTAAAAATGATTTTTAATTAAACTAATTTTTGCGGTTTCAAATAATTGTGATAACTATCCGTTCACCATATTTTTTGTACATGACAACACCTAGTCACGTACCCTAGAAGCTGTTAATTTAAACAATGTACTTTTATCTTAAAAGTTATTAGAGTTTGCTTACGTATTTTTGTTTAGGTATTTTACAAAATCCAACTTATCTTAGTTTTCTTTTTAAAGATGATTCTGTAAAAGTTGTATAGGTATAATAGTTTTATAAATAAATAAATGTTATAAACTGAAAAATAACGCATTTGGTACATAACTTACAAATATAAAGTCTAAGATATAATACTCGTACAAAGAAAATAGAGGGTTATTTTTTAAATAAAGCCCGTGTTTACAGGCCTGATAACCAGTAATTTGATATTTGCAAAGTCATATCTATTGAACTTTTTGATTCTATGTATTCCGAATTTCCTTCTGTTAATCTGCCTTCATTTGTCACAGCCCTTAACGGTCAATGAAGAAAAAAAGCGACGATTCCATTGTTTTCTAAAACATTCTATAAGCATTGTTTGCGAATAAACTTGTTAATTTAGGTTACTTAAAAAAGAACAGTAGAACAAATATTTAAATAAATCTGATAGTATTGTTTACTAGCCAAAGAAGCTTCATGTAGGTAGCTTAAAATCTTGTGTTGACAAAGGCCCGACATAATATTGAGAAAATTTAAATTACTTTGGAAAATAAACCTCTGTCATTGGCAATACTTCATGCAATATTTCGTCTAAAAATATTAAACTGTATAATTTAAAAACTTTGATTGAGTTACTGTCTTGAATAAGTTCCAGCAACTGTCGGGCTGGCTTCCTGAAAACAAAACTCCCCCCTTTTTATTACACAAGATTACAACACGGCTTAATTTATTCTCAAAATTTGTCTCATCGTGAAAAATTTGCCTTGGCAATCGCTAACAAAAGAATGACTAATGGCTTCGTAGAACAAAGTTACGGAAAGTACAAACTTAAAGCTTTCAAGGGCGTGAATTATTATCTCAGAGTTTCCTCCTTTTTAAGGATTTAGCGAGTTAATTTTTGCGTTGCATACATTTTGGTTTATTTGAAAATGAAAGAGATAAAGAAAAAAATAATAATAATTATTATACCTATATCTTGAAACAAGATAATTTATACATAAACCACTTGTAGGTTGCTTGTAGGATACTAAACCAACTGAGAAAGTTTATTTACTTCAAGGCAGTAAACTTGATATAATCATAAATTATTCTAAGCAATCTGATTTAAGAGATTAACTCCTTATCTTTATAGCAATGTTTACGCCATAACAAAAAAGGGAATAATAAATACTCACGTATAGTTGTTGGGATATTCGAACGGGCGGTTACAAACTCAGTTACCAACCACGCGACGAATTGCAGGTTAATTACGCAGACAGAGTTCATATCGTGTAGAGAATCAAACCAACTACTTTTGAATTAATTAGCACAAATCGTACTCAGTCTAAAGGAGTTCGTACAAGAAGTTGTACCCCACAAGAATGATAAAAAAAAACAGAATTCAAATTAAAAAATTATTTATTTCCATAGGATGTTATTACATCACTTAGATCCGTCATTACATTTTTTTGGGTGAGTTCACTAATACAATGTCGGAATCTGTGGAGAAGAGCTGAAAAAATTAGAAGATAAAACTGTGAATAAACTGAGTTGGTTCGTGTAAATGATAGTGTTTTCTCACCTTCTATATTTTAATAAAACAGCCGGTACTGCCTATGTTTTTAGATAATAAAAATTAAACCTTCAAAAATATATATTTCGCTTTACGCCAACTGCCATGTGTTATCATCTTCCAGTAGATACCTCTTACGAGTATGTACATCGACCGTAAACAAAAGTGTCCGAATTCCGTTTTCAGACTAAGGGTGTGGTCTTTTTCTCTAAGTTTGGGATAAGCCTGTGTCAATTACGTATTGAGAAGGGTCCTGTGTGCGACAAATTGAATGGCCTAAGACGTTCAGTCGCACGACCGGCAATTTTTACCACTAAGGATTGGGACCACCAGATTATGTGGAGGCATACATTCTAATATAGGCGGCTTCTCTCTAAAACGATAGGAAAAATGTTCTACAGTCTGTACGTATAAAAGGAATGTGCTATTTATTGACACATGCTATATTTTTATTTGTTCCAATCTGACTGCGATGTAGGGAAGCTTTTTTCGTGTCTTAGCATTGTTCTGATAAATATAATTATTTGTCACTTCACACAATACAATCGAAATAGGTAGGCATGTATCATAAAAAATGTTGATGAAAACTTATTTTTATAAATGTAGAGAACTTAGCAATATCCTGTAGCCGGTGATCTATAATATTATTAGCAAAAAGAGCTTAAAATATTCTTTTGTACATTCATAGAATTTAAAACAAAGATGGTTCGTTATTGGTAAAAAAACGGATGTCCTAGATATAGACTTAGAAGTCACTCTTCTTAATTTTGGGAAGGATTGAAAGGCTTACTAAAACGAACGCGACCAGATGCTGTGGTGAATAAATGGTCTGGCTTGACCAACTGCGCAGCCTTTTCGTTTTCATTTGGGGAGGTTTTCGGAATTCCTTTTTAAGTAACTAAACTCTTCAATTTCAGTGTTATAATATTAGCAATTAATTTCACTGACAGAGCTCTTCAAGTTATTTGAATCTGCAATACAAAATACGACGAAGGGATATAGGTACGAAACGAAAGTGCTAGTAAGACTCAAATCTAAATGTATGAACTTTTGATGACGCTTTGTGTCTAGTTTGGGTAACTATGTATTCGTATGGTATGAGTTTAAAGTCTATGATTTAAGCCGTACGTGTGCAGTTATGTGCAATCCGAATTCGCAAATTATTTCTTAAGCGTCAGTTTCAGCCACTACTTTTTCAGCATCTCGGAAGTGCTACAGCCTAAGTTAATTAATATATATTATTCCCTTCCTCAGAAGCTAGAAAATAAAGGTAATAATGAAAATGTACGTGCTCCATTTAGCATTAATTGTTGTGAAATGTGGCAAGTAATATAAATATATGTAGGTACTTCAATTGCAATGTGTAGAAACGTGAAATATTTTCATTTCATACGCTGAGTAAATCAGCTTAACTAAAGCTTTCAACAATACAATAGATATTTTTGAAATAATTAATCTACATTCAATGCTGCAAGTAAAATAAACATGAAAATAAATAGCTCTTTGACTTTCACAAAGAAATTAAATATTCATTTGACAGCACGAAATAAAAATGCATAAAGCACATATTACTTTACATCTTATAAAATATTTGTTGCAGATCACCATTATATTTATGACACATTATTATTTAATGCAAACATAGACAGAGCCGTTATTTACAAGCGACAAACTCATTAATAACTGCGAAATGTCAAAGATGATAACTCATAAATTACATGAAAACAAACCCATTGGGTGTAGTGTGAAGTTTATCTCGTGTTTCCACTTGAGCGCGGAGTGTGTGGTAGACAGAGGAGCTGGGTACGTCCTGCTGTGTCTGTGTGTTTATATGGGTGTGACGTGCGCTGATAAGTCAACCGAGAGCACTAAAAAACTGAGATAGTTTTTCGTCCTGGTAATCTTATCAGTGGACTGTAACGGGCCGTTGAAGTTGAAGTTGAATCTTATCAAATCCTGACTGGTTTTTTATTACGAAACCTGTGCTATAAAAAAACTGAATACCATACTGAATCAGTGCATTCACTACTACATACTACTACTACAGATATATTTATCTACTAAATCAGTCGAAAATCCTATTAGTAAGTACTCAGTCCTATTAGAAGTTTATCTAATATAAGTATGTATTTATCTATTTATGTAATGTATATCAGCTGTCTGGTACCCATAGTACTGGCTCTGCTTAGTTTGGGATCAAATGGCGGTGTGTGCAGATGTCCCCACATATTTATTATTATTAATATTTTATTGTTAAATTTAATGGTACCTACCTACTGTACGACTAAAATGGAAGAGCGGTGTCTCCTAACGCAGGCATCTTAAGCCTACAAGGAGACACTGGTCATTAGCTAAAAACTGAACTGATACTTAAAGAAATGAGGAATTTTAATAAAAAAAAGAACTAGGGTGTTATTCCTAGGAATAACACCATACGATTTATTACTTGTATCATAGCCCGATACTAGTATCGGGCTATGATACAAGTAAAGCAAATAACCAATTAAAAATCGTTACACACAAAATAGTTTATGTAATTACTTGATTCGGAATATTGCATTTTACATTTACGTACTATAATTGAAAATGAAAACCAATTTCTATATTCAAAAACGGATGCGAAGTTCCCTCATTACATTGCTAAGTTATTTTAAAGATAACCCGTCGGCTTGAGAAAGGGTCACGTACTACGGTGCGCGTGCGTGGCGTTTGATCAGACCGCTTTCAATGAATGTTGCCAGATAGTAAGCGCAATACGAATAATTCGAAAAAAATACGATGCAAATTAGTAAATTTTGTATTTCTGGTTGTGTAGCTTAAAGTCACCTTAATGTATTAATTATACAGACATACTACTTTTATTTTAAAAATTCAACAGGATTGGCAAAATAATCTTCAATTAAAAAAATACACGTGCTTTTAAATTTAATTAAAAATGCTTTTACTTATACCATAACAATCTACCTATGCTTCATACTTTGTATTAGTTGATCATAATTTAGTAGTCATAGCACTCCCCAAAAAAGCCTAAATTGTGACTATTTGCCTAAACTGGCAACACTGTTCACAATGAAAGCTAATCGAACCGTCGCATCGTGCATCGCCTTCTCGCCTGTGAACCTGATAAGCATGCTTTTGTACCGCTAGTTCTGAGGAATACAGTAGAATAGAATAATAAAAGAAAAATAGGCAAAGAAAAAGAACACTGTAACTGTAACTATAAATCATGTTTATTTATGAGATTCTTTTTTGCATAAAACTGAAAAACTGAAAATCATTTTCCGAGGTAGAGTACTGACAATAAATCAATTTCATTTTACAAATATTTAAATAGTATGTAAAATGACTGAATCAATTTTATAAAACAAAAGACGAAAAGTTTGACATTACTAATGTTGGCTTAAATGTTGTAATTAATAGCATAAACCTTGCCGTAGGCAGTAATTTATTATCCTTTCCCTGGAATGGAAATAGGTGCAATGAAATCTTATATTGATACCTAAACGATTTGCTACGACTGCGGCGTAGCAACTCGTAGCAATTCGTAGCGGACTTATAACTTCTACGATAGATGCGAGAAGTTACATGAACGAGTAGCAATAGTCCGTTTAGAACACGACGCTTTAATTATAATCACTTGGTATATAAAGTAGTAGGTCAGTTATGTGGAAAAAAAATTAAGGGCTTTTAGATAAAATTTCGAATACTTATTACAGTAAAAAAATGTAGTTGTTATTTGGAACAATAGGGTTTATAAATTCACACTAAATGAGTTACTAATAAAGAAGTGTACAAACTATTCAGAAAAGAAACAAATCGATTAGGATTACGTTGAGTGAAGGCTTGCCTAGTTCAGATAAGCACCAACCTTAATTTTTGCTTCTCAAATTTATTTTAGATTTCTAATAGATTTCGAGTAAAATGGCTGACTATTATAGATGTTAAATTGTTTTGCCTTGGTAAACCTTGAATCGTGAAATAAACTTCAAAAAGGCACCCTTAGCTTTGAAGTCACAATTGAAAATAATGTCCATAGCGAACTATCATATCTAGTCGTTCAACTCCGACGGTTAGTACTACCGCAAAATAGCGCCACTTCCATGAATTTGATCGCCTCGTATTCAAAACTGGCCATTAATTAGCAAGTTGGGAAGCTAGACTTACGCCAGTGATCAAATTGAAGACGACCTCATCGCCATCTTAATTACATTGCTTCCTTGTTGAAATGCCTCGGATTCTTACAGATACGAATTACTTGGGTTTTATTATTAGCAGATAGGTGATAGGCTGGCAACCTGTCAAAAGGTGCTGTAAGAAACATGAAGGCCGGTGCATGTACCTTTGTTAAGTTAAGGCACGCATATGCCAATTAGAAAATGATAAAACTAGTAATTTCTTCAAAACAATGGTAAAGCAAGCAAGTAATCTACATCGTATTGTTGCAATTTTGTGGTTGATATCCATGGCTCCTACGAAAGTCAATCACAGCTGCTTTTCAAACTGTAATTACAAATGGTTCCTCAGTATGCTTTCGCACATGAGCCTGATTGATTCTCGTTAGCATTATTTTTACACGTAAATAAAGACAGGCGAAGGCAAACATTAAAAGTCCAATAGAGTTTAAAGAGTTAGAGAATAGTATTTGAATGCTGCTTTGTTTTGTATTACGAATTAGATAAAAATAAAACACCAAAATAAATTGTCCATTTTCGCTTTGATTAAAAATATAGGTTTGTTTGTTATAGATTTCTATTGTGCAATTCAATTCATTTGAGAAGTGTTCAATAGAGCGCATGCGACAGTTGTTTTATAATAATATATTATTTTTACTACAGCGTTTGACTTTTTTAGTTACTTTATTAGAATTCTCTGTTTTTTTTAAACTAAATGAAAGTGAGTCTCATCATTATACTTATTATTACTAATACCGTTGTTTTTAATTTTCAAAAACTTTAGTTCTAATAAATAGTGTATTGCATGACGAACCAATATCATGATACAATGGTAGTAACTTTTTAATCTCTTTAAATGCAAGCGTACTCTCGAAAAAGCTTCTGAAGCAAAGGAACGGCTAATGCTGAGATCCAACCACTTAATACCTTTTTACTTTAAGATTAACCTGATTACTTGGGTTTATGATGCGGTGAAATTTACACAACGAATTCTCGGAATTTCTGTATTTAGAAATTCTTGTAAAAGTTGTTTTCATAAATTAAAAAGTTTTACTGAGCTGTAAGATTTACATGCATTTGACTAGGTGGGCCCGGTTTTGAAATTACATTACAATAACAGGGTCGTAGTGTAGACACTAATCTTTTAAATTTTACAGAAATTATTTTGGATGCTCTCGATAACAAATGCCAGGTTGACGCCGTGTATACCGATTTTGCCAAGGCCTTTGATAAAATCAGTCATAATCTGTTGTTGTTGAAGCTTTGGCGTCTCGGTATACATGGTGACCTCCTGCGCTGGATCCAATCCTATGTTACAAACCGTAGTCAGGCTGTGGTTATAGGTGGGTTCTGCTCTGATTATAAATCTATTTGTTCAGGGGTTCCCCAGGGTTCCCATCTAGGCCCCCTCTTATTTATTCTATATATTAATAATATTACTCAAAACCTACAAAATTCCAACGTCTTGCTTTATGCGGACGATGCAAAAATATTTAAAATTATACGCAACAATAATGATTGTAGGGATTTGCAAATGGATCTCACTAATTTTGAAAGTTTTTGTAATGAGAATAATTTATTTTTAAACCCTGACAAATGCAGTGTAATTAGTTTTACTAGGAAAAAACAAGTAATTTTATATGATTATAAGTTGTGCAATACTAGTCTGAAGAGAGTTAGTCAAATACGTGATTTAGGTGTAATAATGGATTTTCAACTAACATTTGTGCCACATTTGGATACTGTTTTAAAAAAATCCTTCAAACAATTAGGTTTTATATTAAGAGTAGGAAAACCTTTTAAAAACTCTTCAACCTATAAAGTTCTGTATAATAGTTTCGTTCGCAGTCGATTAGAGTTTGCATGTTCAGTATGGCATCCCTTCTTCAAAATTCATATAGACAGACTGGAACGCATACAGAGGAAGTTTGTTAAAGCGCTTGACTACAGAACTGGACATAATTATTGTGATTATAATTTATCTGCTGAAAGGCACAAAATCCAACTCTTATCACATAGGCGTGATTATATTGACATTTGTATGCTTTATAAGATATTAAATGGTTTAACTGAGACCCCAGATTTATTAAAAAATATCAACTTTAGAGTGCCTCGTAGATGTGAACGTGCATGTTGTAAAAAGAATTTGTTTACAATTTCATCTTCTAATTCGTGTTATACTAATAATAGTTTTCTTAAGCGTGCTTGCCGTCTCTATAATGACAATTTAGCTGAAGTAGACATGTTTTGCCCATCATTTTCTGTCTTTAAGAAATGTGTCATGCAAAAAATTTCATGCACTGATTAGTTACTGGTTTTTTCATACCATTGTATAAATAATTAGAGATGTACAATTTTGTTAAATACAGAAGACTATAGGCTTTCAACTAGTATAGACTTTGTTGAATAATTTATGTATGTGGCTGTTTGTCTTTATAAATAAAAATAAAATAAAAATAAAAATAAAAATAACTTTTTTTTAAATTGTACCTTATTTTTTTTATAATCCCTGTACAGTGTATACGAAATTACCACCGATTTCACGTCTAGCGTTATTGCAGTAATGTTTTTTTTTAACGAAAATGTAAAGCGCATTAAATGTTTCATAATCTGTTTAGTGGAATAATCCAATAACAAGAAATAAAACAATATTGACGGAGAGGCCGATGAGCGGCCGCTCCATTATTTCTCAAATAGGAATTGTCTGTAAGACGGGTTCTTAGAAGGGGAGACACGTTTTCGTTTTGTGTAGAAACGTATTTTCCAAGAATAGGAATATATGATAAAATTACTTGCAACATATCTTGTATTTACAAAGAGAACTTTTGGCTAAAAAGATAAATACTTCTGTAACATTATAACGAAGCCAAACATCCTTATTTGCTTTTCCTTTTGTTGAATTGTTTAAACTCTATTCAACTAGGTGCACGTTTACATAGTTTTCGAAGTCGCTAAGTATGAGCATAACAAATTAAGACTATATTATTCATCGTGTAGGTAGGTTATTAGGTGGATAACCTTCACGAACCCTGCGGTCAGTGTTATAGAGCCGTCAAAAGGTCCACGGCTCATGTAAAATGTCTTCTTTCGTGGATAGCTGATGGTAAAGTGCCTTCAGAAGAACGGAATCCTCTTTCTATTTGGACAATCTGTTGATTCACAAAGTGTTAACCAAACTAAGGAAACTCCCATAAAGAGATTCTCGTTTGACAGTATCCCCACAGGAATTCGATAGTCAATTGCCGCCCACTAAAGCCATGTCTAGTCTATACGCCGTATTAATGTATATTCTGTGGCAAAACGAGAACTTGGTACGAAATCGTCACGAAAACTGCTTTACCCAGCTCCGCCTGCTCGCAAAGCACTCGCGAGCTTGTAACGACAATTCGGCTCGTGATAATCGCCCAAGCGTTCGCGAAGTAATATAAGTAAGCCAAATGAGCATTTTTCCGCATCCCCTGGCAAAACAGATTCGTCCCTAATACTCTCTTAGATATTTATATATTTATTTTATGAATATTCCCGAGATGGAATATCGAATAATGGAGATATTGATGAGAGTTTTTCTCATTAGTATTTTGAGAGTTGTTATAACCAGGTCCTTTCGCTCAAGATGGGATGATTTATGAAATGAATTCGGGAATGTTTTTATTTATTATAATAATAGGAGCTATGATTATGTACATGTTTATGAGGAGCTATAGTTGCTATTATGTACTAAATCATCATTTAATAGAAACTAAAAATACTTATCTGTTTTTTTTTAAATAAAGCAGTTGAATCTATCGACGACGAATATGTGTCGACGTTAAGCAAATTGACTGTTTTATATAATAGGTATATTAGTGGATTTTCAAGTTGGCTGTGTTCCTACTGGCCCACCCTCTTCCTCAGCACTGCCGCATGAAATTTTAGTTTATCGAGTACGGAAGCGGGAAGATTAACTCTGGCACGAATTCCTCATAAACGTTTTAGGCCATCGATAAGGGAGCCCCTCACCACATTTGAAACGTTCGTTTTTACAAACTTTTTTTTGCTTTTAGGTAGCTTAGTTATTTATATGAAATACTCGAGAGACCGACTATGAGCTTGCTATTAAAATACGATGAAAAATTAACTTTACTTTTACCGTGTCTGGCCTGCCTTATTTATTATGATGATACAAATAATGCGAAAGTCTGTTAGTCTGTCTGACTCTTCACGTTTGTCTTTCACAACTATTATAAGTGCCGATTGTGATATTTGGTACAAAAAGATATATTACGCAAAGTAAACTTTTTACTGCGGTAATAAATGTTTTTCCGAAAGAAAAATGTAATGGACGCCGACTTAGCGAGTGTAGACTTTAGAAAATTATTTTATGTCACTTGGATAAAAAACAACAATTATTGTTAAAATTGTATAAACTGCTATTATCAAGAAACTTTACCAATTGTTCGGAGAAACTCCCGGAAGTTGTAACTCCGGCAAAGATTAGGCACATCTGATTTTGTTTGAACGAGCGAATAATTTTGTTAACTTCTGGAGTTTGAAAACGAAATAAGTAACAAAACAGAGAGTTCATTACGAATTCAATACGGGAGTGGGTTGAGACAAATGACGTCTGATTGTTTCAACTTTGTAGTGTACTGGACGGAAATTAAAGAATACTCTTTCTGATAGGAGCTCTTTATTAAGACGCAGGACTTTATGGTTTCCAACTTAATAGTTTAAATTAGTTCACGTGCTGTTCAATCAGTTGTACCAAACTGAAATGATACATAGTTTGATAGTATACTTCCAATGGGAAAAAAAATGGAAAATAAAAGTTAAAAGCTGTATTATAAAACGTAAAATTAATAATACTTACGCTCTTACTTTGTACAATGATTGGTGAGTTGAAAGTAAAAACTTTTTTTTTAGAAAAGACGTTGGTTTTATATTTGATGCCCACACACGAATAGATGAAGATAACTGGTCGATGATGGCTCCATCATACGCAGACGAAGAAAGAACGCAGTCGCACCGTCTACTAGTCATGTGAATTACAAGAATATAAACGTACTACAAGAATATAAACGTACTACAAGAATATAAACGTACTACAAGAATATAAACCCTCCACAATAAAAAATGATAGGGTACTCTAAATCTTACGATTCTTAATCACAATTCACTGAATATTCTCTCGAAAATGTTTTTTTTTTCAGTTTCATTACATTCTTACATTAATTTAACATAAAAATACCTATGCAATACGTTGCAGGGCAGCTGGCCACTCGTTGCGCATACCGGTACATTGCGTCAGACAGAGCATACAATATAATCCCGATTTCCCTAGTTACTTTAACTTTCCTGAACTTTTTTCAAGTGCTTATTTTATTTTAGCATGATATTATACTAAAATCACTATACCAGGTTGTGGAGACCTGTCATATAAAAGGAGATGGAATAGAATATATTTTAGGCAGGTATATTAACCAAAATGTCTCGTCGAATTAATAAAAAAACTGGTTTTCTAAAAGAAATGTATTAACACGAACGAGATGGTAGAAGTAATGACATGAATCACAAAAGAGTATAAAACTTAAAAAAAAAAGTAAGCTTGTATAAAATCTTCATATTAAAAGGAGTCTCCAACATGCCGGAATAACCTGAACATCAGATGCTATTATAAAACATTTATGTTATGATTTGATTCATGTAAAAAACACTTTCATGCGTAGGCAACAGTCAGAATAAATTTTGTAATACTGAATAATGTAGAGTCTACTAGAATAAACAAAACTTTAGTTTACTTTGTTCTGGTATCCAGGTTACGTAATTCACAATGTCTTAAATTTTCTCTTATACATTTTAAATAATACTTCCTATGGATTATTTGCTCGAGCCCCCCGGTGGGGTCATAATATGTGAGCTGTTGATGATGATGGTGTATTTTGGGGATCGAATTGATGTGAATCAGTTTATATTTTTTCAATCCGAAATTAAAATTTTTAGGAGTACCTACTTTTGATTGATATAGAGAATTTAAAATCCATTAATCAGTTAATATGTTGTGTAATTATTTAAACGGTTTAATTAAAATATATCAAATATTGTGCAAAGTGTATCTATACTATAAAAAATGTCCCAGACATGTGTTTTGCTGATTGCAACTATGACGCAATTATCTCCGTAACACAGAGTAACAATACATTTTGTTACCTAACGTATTGCAAAGTGTTTTCATTTGGAAACAATAACCTGATTGTTGTATGAGGGACTGGTACCTGAAAGATTATGATACAGTCAATTAGAAAAATAATAAACAAATATGGAACTATGAGAAAATTTTATTTTATATGGCTGGCTCAAGAAAATTGGAACGAATATTATAGTCTTAAGGATGTAAATGATATTGCGAATTGTCTGGAAGCTAAACTGAAGAAAATAATTACCAATAACACAACACTAATAAAAGTTCCATATCGCAAACAGTGTCTCAAGCCGTGGATTACGGCTGGAGTTCTTAGGTCAATACGTAGAAGAAACAAACTCCATAGACATTGGCAAAAGAACAATTGTGACGAAGACGCTAAAATTAAATATACAAAATATACCTGTAACAATATTATTAAATATTTAAAAAATAAATATTATCGAACTAAATTTTTAAATAATACCGGTAACAGTAAAAATACGTGGAATCTTATAAAAGAAGTATGTAACTTAAGCTCCAACAAACAGCCTGCAGAAGAACTCCTGAACATAGGGGATACACCCACTGAGTCCCTTGATGCTGTAAACCAGTATTTTACTTCAATAGGACACAAACTAGCGCAGCAAACGATTAATAAGTTGGGTATATCAGAAGAAAATTTGGCTAAACTGAATCAGGGTGATTCACCAGTTAGGTCATTTTCCTTATTTTTCACAGACCCATTGGAAGTAGCTAAAACTATCAATAATCTTAGATCCAACTCTGCTTCAGGGTGGGATAATGTACCATCACAGATCTTAAAAGACTCTTGTGGCGTCCTAAGCGAACCCCTAACCTACCTGTTCAATCGCAGTTTTGAATCGGGTGTCTTCCCAGAATGCTTTAAAAAAGCCATAGTCACTCCCATATTTAAAGCTGGGATAAAAAACCTTCCTTCCAACTACAGGCCAATATCTCTTATATCTACGTTTTCTAAAATAATTGAAAAAATAATGAATTCAAGACTAACAGCGTACTTGGAAAAAAATGGTC